>OX451220.1:2047394-2176569 GCA_949628195.1 Phasia obesa
AGATGCTTATGGAGGTCCATTTTCCTGGAAGCTTCAGTTCTAATGACTCATGGACTCCCGTTAGTTCTTTGATATAATCTCTTTCTTGAAGTTGAGAAATGCTCTTGCTGAGCGTGGCGTTGAACCCATCGCTATAAAGTGGATCAAGGCTATGCTTAGCACGAGAGCTATTAATCTTAAAAATGGGCGTTCCGGAATCCGGGGTAGGGAAGTCAGGAGTTGAACACAATGAGGAGTTTTGTCACCTCTTTTGTAGAACGGCTTCTCTGTAAACTAGACTCAATAGGCGTCCATCGATACCATCCAAGGATGTATGAGACAGGCTCTCATAACAACTGAGACATTATGCGATTACCATAAATGCTAGTAAATCAGACGCTATGCTCTTCACTCGAGGGAGGAAGGGTATAGAGGTTGGATCCTTAATTCTTTTTGGGTCGGAAATGGGGTTTGTCAAGGAAGGTGAATTTTCTGGGAGTTGTACTAGATAAGGAACTTACCTGGAACGAACATATTGAAAGGATTGAAACATTCATTAAAACAAAGGCTTGGTGCAGCCGGTTTAAGTTATTAAATCAAAGTCTGTCGTTTTATTTAAATTTAGAGTTTATATACTATACATAAAAATTATACTTATCCTTTCTAACTTATTCTAAATTACACAATTATTCTATTTTCTCTGTCGCTAGTATTAGTGTTCGTATTAAAATTTCCATTTGACCAATTATAATAGTTAGTATTTAGAATTGCACTCAAATAGAAATATGTCACTCAATTCAAATAAAATAATACCTTGCACCATACGTAAGCAGAGATATGTTGTTGATACGCTGCTAGTGGTATTTATGGTGCAAGCATTATAGACTTGTGTGATACAATACACCCTCACCCTTAAGGGAAAAATTTGGGGGTATTACAAATTTTTTTAAATTTCCAGGTTTTACATTTTTTTTGTTTTACTTTTATCACGTATGTACAAGGTTTTTATTCTAATGTGTCAAATGGTTTTAAGTTAATATTATGGTATATTTTGTTTTCGCCATTATATTCTATTGTGGTGTTTACACCATCTCTAATATTATTTTAAATGGTCCTTTGTATGGACTTTGGTCCTTTTTTCTATTTTCTACCTTAACTAATACTAAATCTCCTACATTAAGATTAAGTTTAGATTTATTTTTATATTTATCATTAATTGTTCTTTTTTCATTTGTTTTTATTATTAATTGTTTTGCCTTATTTAACGCAAATTGTAATTTTGTTCGTAATTCCTGTACGTAATCATCGTAGGTATACATTTTTATTTTATTATTTAAAATGTCAGATGGAAGGCTTGGTAATTTACCATAAACTAATTCAAAAGGTGAAGAGCCCGTATCTATATGTGGTGCCGTATTGTAGGCAAAAGCGAAATATGGAATACATTTATCCCATTCATAATCATTTGCAGTTGTTAAAAGGAACTCATTGAGAACTCTATGGTATCTTTCTATTGAACCTAATGTTTCATGGTGGTAAGGTGTGGAAAATATTTGTTTGATTTGTAATAATGCGCCATATATTTTTCATAAGTTCATTTGCAAACACTGTCCCTTTGTCGGATTTAAGTACTTTAAATTGACCATATTTCAAAATTAATTGTTCAACTAAAGTTTTTGCGGTTACAAGTGCGTCTTTTGTGGGCATAGGACAGGCGATGACAAATCTTGTCAGTTCGCATTGCATTGTAAGAATATAGCGGTATTCGTTTGAAATGCGAAGAAGACCTACAGTGTCAATTGAAATCACTTCAAAACTGTTACTCGGTGTATTGGTTTGTGTGAATGGTTCTTTTATGTGTTTTGTTTGTTTATTCTTGTTACAACAGTCACAATATGGTACGAACTTCTTTTTACCATCTTGTTCATATTTTTCCCAATGTACCTCTGTTTTAGTTTAATTAATGTGTTTCTTATTCCTAAGTGACCTGCGTGTGGGATATTGTGGAATTCATCTATTAACTTATATTTTAGAATATCGCATGTTGTTTTTATAGGGGCATTGTAAATTAATATTTTTAGTTGAGGACTTTGGTTGTTTATCTTTATTTTGTTATATACTTTTTTATTTCTTCTTTTGAATATATTTTTAATATTTTATCTTTATTTGTTAGCGGTAATTTATTTATATTTTCCTTTCTCATCTATCTAGTTTCGCTGAGTTATCGCTGAATCCTGCATGCATATTATTATTTTCTTTATCCCTGGCATGTAACTTCTTCATAATCGAATCTTGTTTCGATGAATTATCGTTACATCCAATGTGCATAATGTTATTTCCTATAAATATATCTTCTTCTTCTATATCTTTTATATTATTAAATTGCAATTTCTTTATATTCTTGATGTACATTCCCATATACGAAGTTGATCAGACTTCCGAGAATCATCGTCCTTTACACGTGTATTGTTATTCTCTATTTTATTTTTTGCCTCCTTATTTTTTTAAAATTCTTATTTTTCTCATATTCTTTATTCTTCATAGCCCTCATAGTTAATAGTATTTTGTTATTTTCAATTTCATTTGTTATCATTTGTTTTAGTATGTCAGAATCTAGTTTTATACTAGAAAGTGCATCGGCATTTGTATTCATTTTTCCTTTTTTATATACTATTGAGAAGTCATAGTCACTTAAATCCAGCCGTATTCTAATCACTTTCGATAAAGGATTTTTGTGTGAAAAAAGTGATATTAATGGTCTATGGTCAGTCATAACTATAAATATTCTTCCATATAGGTATGGTTTGAAAAAGTTTAAACTCCAGTGAATTGCTAAAAGTACCATTTCGATTACAGATTTATTGATGTCATGTTTTTGTAATGATTTGCTAGCGTATGAAATAATAAATCTTGTCCTATTTCTGCTTGAGATAAGACTGCTCCTAGTGCATAATTCGATGCGTCTGTCGCTAAAATGAATGGTTTATCGAAATTTGCATATTGTAATACTGGTGGATTAGTAAGTTTTTCTTTTAATGCTTCAAAAGCATGTTGGCATTGTTCTGTCCGTATGCATTTTGCTGATTTCTTTAATAGTGTATTTAAATCTTTGCCAATGTCAGCAAATTTCGGAATGAATTTTCTCTAGTAGTTGCAGAATGCAACAAATCTTCTTACTTCATCCGCGTTTTTTTGGTGTTGGGTAATTCTTTATTGCCTCATATTTAGATGGATCTGTCTTTATACCGTCTTTTGTTATTAAATGTCCTAGGTAGACTACTTCTGGTCTTAGAAAACAACATTTCTTTGGATTAAGTTTTAGACTGTATTGTTGTAATTTATCAAGAATTCTTACCAAATGTTGGTTATGGTGATTTAAACTACAACCATAAACAATTCTGTGTGTCATCTACATAAAGAAATGCTTCAGATTCTAGTACGGATAATGCAATTGTAAGCATTCTTTGAAAACTGTTAGAGGAAATTTTTAGTCCGAAAGGTAGTCTTTGAAATTTGGAAATGTCCTTGTGGCGTGGAAAAAGTTGTAAGTGGACTGGATTCTTCATCTAATTCAATTTGATGAAAAGAACTAGTCATATCGAGAGTATAAAACCATTTTGCTCCACCTAATTTATCTAAAATATCTTCTAATGGTTAGAGGGAATTTATCATTAACAATTTTATCATTAAGTTTTCTAAGATTCACAACAAGTCTCCATATCTTTTTATCTTCCATATTTTTCTTTGGTACTAAAAGGAGTGGAGCATTATATGGGCTTATTGATGGTTCTATTATTTCGTCACCAAGCTTTTTTTTTTGTACTTGTTCATTTATTATGTCAGTATATGAGTGTGGTAATCTGTAATTTTTTAAATAAACGGGAGTATTGTCGGAGGTCGTTATTTTTTGTTTATTAAAGTTGTTGACACTTAGTTTTTCGTCTTCTAAATGAAAAATATTTTGATATTTTTTAAATATTTCTTTTAATTGTGCTATTGCATATTTGTCATTTCAGTCTAGTTGTAAGTCATTCAATACTTTATTAAAACGTTCATTGCTATTTATATTGCTTTAATATATCGTAGTTTTTCAGTCGGTCAGTGTGGAGTTTAATGCCTTCGAAAGTTATTTCTTCGTTCGTTGTGTTCAGTGTGGAGTTTAATGCCCTATAAAGATATTTCTTCGTTCGTTGTATTCAAAATTTTTAGATGAGTCATGCCACATTTGGGAGCTATAGAATTACTTTTTTTAAATTCCGTATTAAATATTACGCTGCCTTCAGTTAAATTTAATTTTATAGCTTGAATGATTTCTGTTCTTGGAGGTATTTTTATTTGTAGCGACGCAATAGCTTTTGTATGCATTGGAAGAACTATAGTGGTATTCGTTTTGCATTAAGAAATTGTAAATGTTTCATAGTCAATTTTGCAAAGAAATTTATTTAGAAAATCTCTTCCAATTATTCCGTCTGTTTCTATTGGAAAATATGTATTCACTAACTGAAATGAATGTTTTTATTTGTCGTTCGTTATTTGTCCTTCTTCTGGATTATGTAGTTCACCTTCGAATTCTTTACACATGCGACATAATGATATGCACCTGTGTCGATAAGGAATGTTAGTTGTCTATTTTTATATGTATTGTGTGATTATAAAGTTTGTGTTATTGTCAGCTAATTTGCATATTTGTAGTTTTGGCTCTCCGGAATAGTTATTTATTCCGAACCTGTTGCGTCTAATCTGTTTTGTATATTTTTTGTGTATATTTTCTACCTGGACTTTTCTTTAGGTTTTTCCATATGTCTTTTAATTCTTGTATATATTTTTCCATTTATATGTTTATTTTTTATATTTCTGTCATATTTTTTTTTTGTATATATCTTAAATAATAATTTTTTAAGTATTTATTTATTTTGTATAAAATGTATATAATTACACACTGTGTAATTTTTAAAGTCATGGCAAAATAACCATATACGGACACCACTACGTCATAAAAGACCAAAAAAAAACCCTGTCTCCCAGTTTTGCCCAAAGTCCTCCAGGTTTTTTTTTATGGGCCCTTAAAGATGTGGGGCCTCGATGTTATTTTTGCAAAAAAATGATCATTTCCTCAAGCTCATATTTTGCAAACCGTTTGAAATTTTGATATACTCTCTGAGGCAAAGTTGTAGCTCTTGTCATAAAGAACAAAAATTGTTAACATATAAAATAAAAAAAAAACTTCATCTTCAAGGTCAAAATCGCAAAAAACTTTAAAAAATTCATTTTTTTACCTTTTTTCCCTTGTTCAGGTCCATAGGTAGCAAACCGTTCAAAATTCAAGGAAACAATCAACTACAAAAACCTAAGATCTCAATAAACAACTTTCTAGAACATATGAACTTCCTAGGAATGATTCTTAACACCGTTTAGGTAGCGCTTAGGTAGCCGCAAAAGTGAAAAATTTCCCGAAAATTTTTTAATTTCATTTGTTTTTTCTTTACTTCAACATTGAGATACTATAAAGCCTTCTCCCGAAAGTGAAAAGGCGTGTTGCAGGTTTCATTGTTATACTATTACTGATTTTATAAATCTTAGATCTTAGGTGATATGGGTTGACATTTAGAGTTAGGGTTGTAACAAAGAGTACTAGCATGGATATTTAGTAATAATGATTCAGTGTTGTAGGGATTAGTAGTCTCAGCAGGGATGGCACTACAATACTATGCTATCTATTACAAAAAATAAAAAGAAAATATTCGTATTATGTTTATAATGTTAATGGCCCTGGACTTGCAAATCGCACTCACTTAAGCTGTGGATCCAAATCTTCGTCCGAATCTGACCCTGATTCAGAACTTATGGTGTCCATCATCAACTTTTTCTTCTTCAGATACTTCATTAACATCATACAGGGTGATCTTGTGACTCCACCAACATACCTGAAATGAATTAGAAAAGAAATCAAAAAAGGAATGCAAAACAATGCATCAATAAAATTGATATTACCTCTGCAAACAATGCATCGAGTTTTTTGCCTTTGTACCGTTTTTCCATGGGCATTGTGGTTTAGTGAAACCGTTCTCCTTGCTGATCGGATTCGGTAGGGAGTTGTTTGATAAAATCGTCAAAATGAAAATGAAGAAATGTCATCGATGTGCCGATTTTCTCAAAATAATACAGCATTTCTTTCACCCATTCTCTTGCTTCCGGTTCCGCGTCTCGATCGCCTCCCAAGACTCTGGTGCACACACGCTGAAGGTTCATCCATGCCATTGAATGATTATAATCATGAAGCGATGATTCAAAGTTGCTCTTGAATAGCTTTCTAATGTCAGGGCCATTAAAAAATAAAAATAAAGACAGAAAAGAAAACATTAACAAAGTGAAAATAGTACAATGATGTGAACAAAAATTCGTTTTAAATTTACTACAATACCTTTTTTAACTTTGTCATCGCTACGCTTTGGAAAAATGCTTTTCAAATAGTCGAATGCGGCCACTTCGATGAATTTTTTTTAACAATTCCCAATTTTATGTGGAGCGGTGGCAGCAAGATGTCTTGAGTATTGTCAATTAAAGGTGCATGTTGTTTCATTTGTTCCTCCACACTTCCTCTTGGTTTCCACGAATTACATTGGTATTGATTCAGAGGTGATCGCGAATCCCAATTACAAATAAAACAAAAGAATTTTGGAAATCCGCCCTTATCGATGATCCCTTGCAAAATGTTGATGACCTTCAAATTACAGCAAATCTTCCATTTATTTTCGTAGTATTTGATTTTTTCCATTATATCCTTCAATGTTTCATAGCTTTCTTTCATGTTAATACCCATTGCTAGCGGAATGGAAGGTTTTCGCTTCGATACATGCAACAACACTGCTTTCAAGCTTGAAACAGAACCATCAATAAATAATCTCCACTCACTAGCGATGTAGTTCATTCCCATTTTTACCACCAAAGCTTTTACATCGTTACAGTAAGCGAAAGAATTGTCATCATTTAGAGTGTAGAGGCTCTGAAATTTAGCTTGCCGTTTGTGGTACGCCGTAGAGTTAACATTACCATGTGTGAGTTCTTTGCTTTAAAAACGCTGTCAAAAATATGCAAGTCGCTGCGATAGTCCCAATATGGCCACAATGAAATCCATTTCCATTTGTGTTATTAGTTGTGGTCCATCTCTTCCCTGTTGGGGCTCATAATCGGTATCAATTCCTGTACATTCTGTACTACGATCTGGAGTTGGCGGCCTTGGTGATACAAAATTTTCAGGTGCAAGCACTGGTAGTGTGGCTGTTACAGTTGCTTTATAAATATTGTTCCTCTCAGCATATCGATTTAGACCACATGTGTAATTTACGCATGTATAGCAACTGGTTTCATCATGATCACCTGGGAGATTAATCCAGTTTACCGGCTTACAATACTTCATACTATGTTTGCCTCCACTCAACCATGCAATGAGATTGTTATAACATTAGCGACACACTGTATTATGTGTGTAATTTTCACCGGTCAAGTCTACTTCGACAAAAAACAACTTATATGCTATCTTGAATTCACTGGTTAAAAGATTCTTTTCCTTTTGCAATCTTGTAGAACTTTTTTTTTCTGATTTGATGACCGTAAACGTAGCAAAATAAATCAATATTTTCACAATGCATATTGAAATTGTCAGTTGCCAATGTTGTGTGCGAATTATGCTGTAGCACTTTCTCTATAACTTTCACCGCTGAGCTCTCGTTGACGTCGCGCTGTGTAATGTCTCGATGTAACCGTCGTATCGCTTTTATATTATGTGCTGCGTCCCTTGTTGCGTGTGCTGAGCTTACTGCATTGCCTGTGCTGCTGCGGTCGTTGCGTGATCGCGTGATACCTAATGATACCTACAATGTGTTTCCAGGTATTTTTTTATATTTTGGGTTGTTTTTATGTGAATTCAATGCAGCTGTTTGCTTCCAGGTAGTTTTTTTATAGAAGTTTTTTTGATTTTATATTTTCACAATTTTTGTTCTTTATGACAAGAGCTACAACTTTGCCTCAGAGAGTATATCAAAATTCCAAACGGTTTGCAAAACATGAGCTTGAGGAAGTGATAATTTTTTTTTGTAAAAATGACATCGAGGCCCCACATCTTTGCGGGCCCATAAAAAAAACCTGGAGGACTTTGGGCAAAACTGGGAGACAGGGGTCTTTTTTTTTGGTCTTTTATCACGTAGTGGTGTTCGTATATGGTTATTTTTTTTCCGTGTTGCACTGTGTTATTAGTATTAATGTTAAAGTATTAATAAGTTCTATTGTTATTGGTTTAGTTGTCTCAACTTTAGCGTTATTAGCTATTTTTTTATCTTTAGTTGTTTTAATTCTTGGATTTCCCCAAATGGGATCTAATATTTTCCAGTTTTATTTATATAAATATTAGTAATTGCAGATTGTCTACTGCTGTGTTTGAATATGTATTCCTTAAAGTAATTATTTATTTTGCGTGCTACATTTATTGCAATTGCTACTATAGCTAGCGTTATTATATATACCCATGTAATGGGTTTTTATATTTGTTTTTAATGTTTCTTATAGTCCCTATTTTATTTTAAACAGCTGAGGGGAGTCCCAGCTAAAACTTAGGCGTTCAAAAGGACTGCCAAAAGGATAAAAACTTTCATTAAAACAAAGGCTTGGTGTATGCGGTTTAAGTTATTAAATCAAAGTCTGTCGTTTTATTTAAATTTTAGAGTTTATATACTATACATGAAAATTATACTTAACCTTTCTAACTTATTCTAAATTACACAATGATTATATTTTCTCTGTCGCTAGTATTGGGCTTCGTATTAAAATTTCCATTTGACCAATCATAATGGTTATTGTTTAGAATTGCACTCAAATGAAAAAGAAAAAAAGAAATATGTCACTGAATTCAAATACAATAATACATTGCACCATACGTAGGCAAAGATATGTTGTTGATATGCTACTAGTGGTATTTATGGTGCAAGTATTATAGACTTGTGTGATACAATAGAAAATGTGGCGCAATTCGTACTGCTCCAACACAGACAATTGAGGCAATGTTGGGATTGCTACCGTTTGACTTATTCATTAGATCAACGGCTACAATGTCAGCTTTGCGTATGAAGAGCGATGCCATTTGGCATAGCTTTGGGCCGAACATAGGGCATAAGAGCATCCAGGACCTAGTTAGTAAGAAAGTTAGGGAAGCTCAAATGCCGATTGAACGCATGAGTAGAAGAAAGATAGTCCAAAGACTGCATCGGACACTCATGGTTATACACAATGAGTGTATGGAGAACGACATCAGCATTTTTACTGATGAATCTCTTATGGACCGTAGAGAAGGAGCAGGTGTATACTCAGCTGAGCTGAACTTGTCCTGTAGTCTCCGGTTGGGGGAGTACGTCTCCTTCTACCAGGCAGAATTGCTTGGGCTGCTGCTTGCGTTGGATCACCTGCTGGATTCTCGCGTGCAGGGAAAAAAAAGTGCTCATTGCACTCGACAACCATTCGGTTAAAAAACATATGAGGCAGGTAAACGTGCACACCTAGCTAGTGCTGGAATGTGTTTTAAAACTTAACAGGTGTGAATCGGTCAATGAGGTAACATTAATGTAGGTTAAGGGACACATAGGCAAAGCTGGGAATGAAGCGGTGGAATGAAGCGAAAGGGGGATCTGGTATGAATTTATGTGGACCTCAGAGTAGCGCTGGTGATGGCATAATGCGAGCTAAAGTTATACAATGGGGGAATTCAGTAAACCTTAAAAGGTGGACAGACTCCACTACGTGTAGGCAGGCTCGTATGGTGCTCAAAGGGCCCATGGGCGGGAAGGCCAGTAATGTTCTCAGGTATAATAGAAGTACCTTAAGCTGGATAACTGCGTTGATGACAGGACTTGGAAACTTCAAGTATCATAGCTATATGTATAACTTAGTCGTACACATATATTATATGTATTAACACTTTTATATAAACCCTATGTATTTACTCTTATATGAAAACCCTATTTTTATTATTAATACTTGTTGATAAAATACTCCGTTGTAAACTATTTTTTTTATTGTAGTATCATAAGAAATTTATTGAGTTTTATGAAAATTGTTTTAGTTTTAGTTAAAAATCTGGAATTCAAATGGAATGTTTGAATTTAATAAAAAAATAATTAAAAATAAAAATTAATTTTATTAATTGGCACAGGCGGTAGGATCAGTGTATACAAAAAAATTTTTTTAAATAATTAACTAATCCTGCGAATCCCAAGGGACCCTCCAGGATATAATTGAAAAAAAAAACGTATTAAATAATAAAATTGTAAAAACAGTGCAACAGAAAATCGTGTTGGTGACATTTAAACTATATACATTGATATATATATTGATATATATATATATATATATATATATATATATATATATATATAGATTTACTATATAACTATATTATACTAGAAAAAGCTGTCCTGGTGCTATATTCTATAGTGTGAGTGTGTGAAAAAGGACAAAACATTAAAAAAACATCAAATCCTTAAAAAATAAATACATATACATACATATAAATAAAATAAAATTTTGAAAACTTAAACTTTCTCTCCAAGAAAAATTGAACGGTAAGAAAAACTGAATTCAAAACAAAAAAACTATTGATAAGAAATTAAAAAAAAAAAATGAAAATTTACAAACAACAATAAAATAAGTGTCCATAACGTGAGATTTTGTTATAAAAACCAAAACTTAAAAAAAAATATTTAAAAAAAGGAAAATTTTGAATGATATACAATAAAAATTTTGAAATACTTTTAATGAAAAGAAAAATTAGAAAATTTTGAAAAGTAAAACTTATTACATTAAGAATATATTGAACCGTAAGTAAAAACTGAATTTCAACAATATTTGGTTAAAAAGAAATTCAACATAAAAAAATTGAACTCATCCTTAAAAAAAAGAAAATTATTCTGAAATGATGAAAATGAATTTAAAAGAAATAAAACATAAACTGAAATAAAAATCATTGAACTTAAAAAGATTTAAGAAGAAAATAAATACAACAAAGGAAAAATATAACATTTAAAAAATATAATAATGTGTGTGTGCATGTAAAAAAAGACTCAAAAGAATAAACAATTTTAATTCAAAAAAAATATAATCCTAATTAATCCTGCGACTCCTAAGGGACCCTTCAGGTTATCATTACAAAATTATAAAGATATAAATATGTAATAAAAATTGTTTCAGAAATTTAGAAAAAGAAAAGAATTTTAAAATTTTAATAAGAAAATCTTAAAAAAAATTTATGAAAAAACACGATAAAAATAAAAAACTTAGAGAAATCTCAAGCATTTTAAATTTTATCAACCAAGGGCTCTCCAAAAATTTGTCTTAAAAGTGCCATTGTGTCTCGGGCAGTATGGGCAGTGGCTCCGTCCTGCTGAAACCACATACCAGGTCTGTTTTCAAGAGCAGGACGTAAAAAATTTTCTATCATAAACCGATATCGCTCTCCATCTTCATTCTCGAAGAAGTAGGGCCCAATGACATTTTCAGATGTGATCCCACACCATACTGTACACCTGATGGGGTGCAATTGGCGTTGATAAATGGCTCTTGGATTTTCAGAACCCCAGAACCTACAGTTCTGCTTATTAACAAAGCCATTCAAATGAAAATGAGCTTCATCACTCATAATCAAATTTTCAATAATGTCGGCGATATGCTCTTTGCGTTAAAATAATTGATCTCTGGTTTAAATAATACAATTCCAAGTGTTGTCTATATAATCTGAAAGAAAAAATAAAAAAAAGTTAATAAACAAAAAAGTTATTAAACTTTTACACCCCTTGGTTTCCTTTGGCCCACCCTGTACCACTGTTTGTGGAACAAGATTAACGTGAGTACCTGCCATACTCGGCCTAACCTCACGGTGGTCTTACCACCGAGTGAAACTTAGGCGTAGACTAGCGCCCCCATTGTGTAGTATAACAACACTTTACGATTGCCACCAATCGCAATTTGTGTGTATACAGTCACAATGAGTAGCAATTTATACAATATGGCAAGCCTTTCCAAGGCAAGCCTAGATCCATATTATAACCTCTTGCTTAGGGGTTTGGAGACTATCCAAACTCCGTCTGTTGAGAGTGCAACAGCACACTTGATCGACCGTGCACCATACCTACTTAATCGATCTTAAACCACAACCACCACGTGTACCCCCGAAGGGGACCTCACCAACAACCGGTCACAGAGAGGATAGGCTCTCTGTGGGGCTACCGATTCCCGTGGTACCAGTCCTTTGGGCACTGGTCAGGCCTCGAAGAGGACCCGTGTTAAAACAACAGACCTTTTCTTCCAGATTTAGGCTCTAGGAACCCTAGCGTCTGGTGCCCCTATTTTCCCCGAGTGGACCGCGTCAAAGCATTTGCCATTACTGCAGTGACATTTGGAACCCCCGGGGGGGCCTGTACCACTGTTAAAAAAAAAAAAAAAAATACAGCAAACTGTTAACACTCTTAAAATTCGACAACTTAACTCTTTGACTTTTAAATTAATACTGCCTTACTACTCGCCAGCACGATTCACTTATATAGGTGATTTTAAAGCACCAGAATGTTCTATTCCAGACAGATCTGATAGGTTCGATTGTTATTCCTCTTGTTTTCTGTTCATGTGGTTGTTTATTTCTTTATACCTGTATGTGTGGCCGTTTATTTGTTTATGCTTGTATTTATGTATGTGGCTGTGTATTTAACTGATGAGAGTTTATTTAATGTATGTGTGTATTTGCGAATATTTGTTTAAGGCGTTACTCTTTACTGTTTGTTTGTTTCTTTCTTTCATCATTGTAAGAAAACAAACCATTAATGTTGTTGTTGTTAGAGATTATTGTGGTTCAGAGCCTATAATGAATAAATTCTTCTTTCGTAACACTACCCCCTTCTCAAACCAGTTCGTCCCGAACAGGCACAGATGTACCTTTTCCATAGTTGGCTAGCTGCTCCAAGTGCACAACTTTCATTTTTGATCTTGGGCTCTGAAACTTCTGTATTCTGTAAACTACGTCATTTAGCCGTTTTATTACTTTATAAGGTCCATCCCAATGAGTTTGTAGTTTGAATCCTTTCTTCCGTTGTGGGTTAAAAAGTAGAACCAGTTGTCCCTCGTTAAATCCCTCAGAGTTGGCAGCACGATTATATCTGGCTTTCATTTTATCACTGGTTAATTTTATCCGACTCCGCACGAATTCGTGAATCTCCTGAAGGTCCCTTTGTGCCTGACTAGAGTTTTCGCCGTCTCCTTCTGCCGATGTTAGCTTAACACCAAACTCTAAATCTGCAGGCAAATTTAGCTCAGATCCATAGACTATTTTCGCTGGTGTTCGTGAGGTTGAATCATGAACAGCTGATCTATATGCCAACAAAGATTTGGGTATGTGCTCATCTCAGTACCTCTGATGTGCGCTGACGACTTTTCTCAGGTATTCCTCCAGGGTTCGATTAAATCTTTCGACCATACCATCAGATTGCGGATGTAACGGTGTCGTTCTGGTCTTTCTTATTCCGTATACCTCGCACCATAGCGACACACCCAGTTGCTTATAAAAGCGTCTACAATCGTTCTGGCTTCTTGATTGGGAATGGCATATACTTCCGGCCATTTGCTAAAATAGTCCATGACCACTAAAACGTATCGGTTTCCAGCATTGCTAGCAGGGAAGGGACCTGCAACGTTCATCGCTATACGTTCACAGGGAGCGCCTGAATTGTAGTGCTGAAGCTGCCCCCGACTCCTTCGTACTGGACCCTTTGCTGCAATGCACTCCTGGCAATTGGCTATCCACTAGGCTACGGCTTGTTGACAGCCAACCCAATAGAACCGTTGTTTTATCTTTTCCAGCGTCTTCGTTACACCAAGGTGACCTCCGCTAGGACCATTGTGGAATTGTTTCATGACCTCTTTGATCTTGGAGGATGGCACGACGATTAAGTCTATCACAGTTTTGCCGTCTGTGCTTTCCCAGGTGCGACATAAGCAGCCATCCTTCAACCTAAGACTGTTCCACTGGGCCCAATATGCCTTCGCCAGCGGACTTTCTGGTGAGATCTCACTTCGCGTCGGTCTACTGTCTTCCTCTTTAGCTTCTATTTATTTTTTGCCAATATGGGATCGTTTCTTTGTGCATTCGGCCAGTCTTCACTAGATTCTATATGTGTAAGCGAACAACAATAACAATTCTTTTCTCTCCGCCTTTGTGCAATGCTTACACCCCAGATCACATGGCCGCCTAGAAAGGGCGTCTGCGTTGTTATGCTTGCCTCCTTTTCTGTGCTCAATACTAAACTCATAGCTCTGAAGTCGCTCAATCCAGCGTGCAAGCTGTCCTTCAGGGCTCTTGAATTGCAGCAACCACCTGAGTGCGCCATGATCTGTCCTCAGCATAAAATGTTGGCCATACAAATACTTGTGGTAGTGTTTAATGCACTCCAGTGCTACTAGCAGCTCTCGTCGCGTTACGCAATAGTTTCTTTCAGGCGTCGAAAGTACTCTGCTGTAGTAGCCTATAACCTTTTCTGTCGCATCTACCACTTGAGACAGCACGCCTCCTATTCCATATCCGCTCGCATCAGTGTCTAGCACGAATTTTTGCCCAGCTACTGGATATGTCAGGATAGGTGCCACACACAACAATTCCTTGAGCTTCTGGAATGCCTCATCGGCTGCTTCACTCCACTGGTAAGGTCGCGACTTTTTGGTAAGCTCATGTAGGCTCGCAGCAACGCTAGCAAAATTTGGCACAAATCGTCTGTAGTATGTGCAGAGTTCCAAGAAACTTCGTAATTCGTGACGATTTTGAGGACGAGGCCAGTCCTTTACTGCCCGTATTTTATCTTCATCGGCTGATATGCCCTCTGCTGTTACACGATGCCCCAAGTATTTGACTTCCTTCTGAAACAATGCACATTTCTTAACACTGAGTTTCAGTCCAGCCGCAGATATACGCCTGAAGACTTCTTCCATATTCCTTAGGTGTTCATCGAAGGTCTTTTCCATGACAATTATGTCATCCAGATACACCAGGCAGGTCTTCCAATTGAGTCCCTTTAACACTCGTTCCATTAAACGCTCGAAGGTGGCTGGAGCGTTGCAGAGACCAAATGGCATAACATTAAACTGCCATAAACCATCGAGAGCACTAAAAGCAGTTTTTTCTTTATCTTTGTCAGCTATCTCGACTTGCCAGTAACCGCTCTGTAAATCTAGCGTAGAAAACCACTTGGTTCCTGCTAGCGTGTCCAAGGTGTCATCGATTCTTGGTAGCGGATAACTGTCCTTTTTGGTAACATCGTTGAGCTTTCTGTGGTCAACGCAGAATCTAGTGCTGCCATCTTTCTTCTTTACCAAAACTACCGGCGAGCTCCAGGGACTCGAAGATAGTTCGATGATTCCATCTCGCTCCATTTCGTTGACTAGCTGCTTTACTTCGCTCCGCTTGGCTAGAGGAATGCTCCTGGGGGCTTGCTTTATGGGCCTCGCTTCGCCAGTATTTATTTCATGCTTCACTATTGCCGTTCTACCTTGGCTTTTATCTTTTAGGGCGAAGACAGAGGCGTACTTTCGTAGCAGCTGCTTGGCTTTGTTTCTGTCAGGTGGCTTCAGCTCTGCTACCCATTTCCCCACGTGTTCTGCTAGTATTTGGCGATCTTTAGTTGACAGTTTTTCAGGTTCCGAGTTTCTCTCGCAATTAATTATGACCTCTGCTGGTGTACATTGGGCTATCTGAGAGTTTTTACCAATTACCTTTTCACTGTTGGATAGATTTAACACTCTCACAGGAATTTTTCCATTCTTACAGGTTTTCACGAGGGCTTTTGCTGTAATTGTCTCACTCTTAATTCCTGATGGTTCTACCACCCACAACCGGTTGTCCTCACAATCTTCCTCCATACGTGCCCATATCACAGTTTCTGCCTGAGGTGGTAATTTCTGGGATGCTACAGCAACCAACTTCCTTAATGCAGATTTAGTTACATATCCGATATCAAGGGGTATTTCGACATTTCGCCAGATCATTATTTGTTGCCCCATGCGCAGATCGACTCCATGCATGATCATAAAATCTGCGCCAATAATAACTTCGTCCACGATATCGGCAACAATGAACACATGGTCCACACTCATGTTGGCAATAGTTAAACTGACATTGGCCTTACCATAGAGAGTATCAAATTCTCCGGTAGCGGTGCGCAGACCTACATTATTCAATTGTTCCACTTTTCCCTTTACTAAATCGGGCCTTATTATAGACTGCGACGCTCCTGTGTCTATTGTCAGTATACGCTTTCCTCCGTTGATATACCCACTTGCAGTGAAATTGCTGTTTTGGTGCTATATCACAGATATGGAGATTGTGGGGCCCTCGGTTGTGGGAGCTAGCTCATGCCCCGTAGTGCTAGCTCTCTTTAGTTTAACGACTCTTGAGATGTTTTGTGAGTTGCACGTTTATTGTTTCTTGGCGGCGAAACAGATCTGGCTCGTTTTCTTGCTGCCTTACAGTTTCGTTGAAAATGGCCGACTTTGCCGCAATTAAAGCACTTAGCGTTTGTCTTACCTTGTCTTTCATCTAATACTTTCTTTACCGACTCAAGTACTTGCTTTATGTCGTCCATTGTTGTTTTCTCATCTTCAGCAGCTACTTCAACTTTTCGCACTTTGTATGACTGCGGTCTCGAAATGACTTTTGCTGTTTCTTGAGCCAGAGCGTAAGTAATGGTTTCAGCAAGGGATGTGTTTTGCTTAGCGCAAACTGCGTGCTTAATATCTGGGTCACGAATACCATTAACAAATGCCTCCACTTTGAACTGTTCTAGAAGTGGATGGTTTTCCCCAGGGTATATTAGCTGTACCAAGCGCTCTATCTCCATGGCGAAATCCTGAAGCGTCTCATTTGCTCTCTGCACCCTGCCACGTAGCTCCATTCTATACAGCTCCTTTTTATGATCGCCACCATATTTGTGCTGTAACGCCACCATTATGTCCTCATAATTATTCCTGCAGCTAGTTGGTAGGCTTTCGAGGACTTCTGCTGCAGATCCTTTAAGTGCCAGAATCAGCTCAATCGCTTTTTCTTCATTGCTCCATAGATTTTTAATGGCCACTGTCTCGAACTGAAATTTGAAGACGTTGAAGGGTATGGAGCCGTCGAAACTGGGAGCTTCTATCCTATTTGTGTTTTCCGTCACTACTCGTACTGGACCTTCTCTTATTTCCAGGCTCATAATTTTGTATTCCAGCTCCTGCAGCTTTACATCGACATCCTTTACCTGTATTTCGACGCCACTAATTTCTAGAAGATTCACTTTTCTGTTTAAACCAGACAGTTGCACTTCTACGGCAGAGATTTTATCGTCGAACTTGCTGACCTTCATTTCTACGTCATCTACTCGCTTATTGAAGTTCTCAGAAATTTCCTGTAGCTTCTCGTTAACTTTTTCTGGTTTCTCACTGCTAGCCCTAGAAGCTTCCTGTACTTCACCTCTTACTTCAGCTAGCAGTTTTTCGTTGTTTGCTCTAGAAGCTTCCTGAACTTCATCTCTTACTTCAGCTAACAGTTTTTCGCTGTTTGCACTGGAATCTTCCTGAACTTCAGCTAATAGTTTTTCGCTGTTTGCTCTAGAAGCTTCCTGAACTTCAGCTAAAAGTTTTTCGCTGTTTGCTCTAGAAGCTTCCTGAACTTCTCCCATTTTCTCCATCATAGCGGCAAACATCGCATTGAAGTCCATGCTACTTGCTGTTGTTGTTGTTTCACGGCTACATACCTCTGTCACCTCTTTTTCATCGAAGTCATATGCGCCAATGTCCATGCCACGACGCTTGAATTCATCTATGAGCCTCTTCTGCAGTTCTGTTTTGTTACCTGCTGTTGGCAAATCCAGATTACTCAACTCCTTTTTCAGCTGCTCCACTTTAAGATCTTCAAATTTCATTTTTATTTATTATTTTATTTTTTTAAGTTATTTTATTTTACAATTTCACTTCTGTCACCAATTGTTACGTTTTTACTTTACGTTGGGTTCTTTTAATTGCAAAATAATACACACTGTTATTACTTTTACTGTAAGTCACTTTATTTATTAATACCACTGTTAAAAATACAGCAAACTGTTAAACACTCTTAAAATTCGACAACTTAACTCTTTGACTTTTAAATTAATACTGCCATACTACTCGCCAACACGATTCACTTATATAGGTGATTTTAAAGCACCAGAATGTTCTATTCCAGACAGATCTGGTAGGTTCGATTGTTATTCCTCTTGTTCGTGTGGTTGTTTATTTCTTTATACCTGTATGTGTGGCTGTTTATTTGTTTATGCTTGTATTTATGTATGTGGCTGTGTATTTAACTGATGAGTGTTTATTTAATGTGTGTGTGTGTATTTGCGAATATTTGTTTAAGGCGTTACTCTTTATTGTTTGTTTCTTTCTTTCATCATTGTAAGAAAACAAACCATTAATGTTGTTGTTGTTCGAGAGTATTGTGGTTCAGAGCCTATAATGAATAAATTCTTCTTTCGTAACAATATTAAAAAATCAGTCAAGTGCGAGTTAGTCTCACACACGTAGGGTTCTGTACTATGTCTAGTACGCCTTCAAAAACTCAAGTTGTTAATTTTTTCATGTCTTATGGGGCACCCTTTTTTTTAATCAAAGTAATATTCGCAAAAATTGCATCGCTATTGGAACACCCTTTAAATTTTAGGAATTGTTGTTATAACGGCCATGGTAATACACTTTCTATAAAAATATCAGGCCTACCTATTGCGGTTCAAAAAATAAGGTAATATACGTCAAAAACATGTCACTGATGGATCATCCTTTAATTTTTATTATTTGTTATAGTTTCCATAGTAATAAACCTCTTGTAAAAACTTCAAGAGTCTACTTATTATTGTTTAAAACTTAGGCCATATACACGCAAAGCACGTCACTCTCGAAACACCCTTTAATTTTAAGGTTTCATTTAATAGAAGGCGAACATAGAGTTAATTACTATTTGCAAATTTTAAGTGGATGCCTCCTATAGCTCAAGAAATAAAGACATAACGGCAAATAACACCTCACTTACGGAACACCCGATAAGTTTTAATATTTATTGCTATAGTGGCCACAGTTATACACCTTCTGTGAAAATTTAGAGAGCCTACCTATTATGGTTCAAAACTTAGGACTTATACATACATACATATCACGCCACTATCGGAACACCCTTTAATTTTTAGGTTTATTTTTTTAGACTTGTTTACAAAGCGAACTAAGTTTTAATTACTGTTTGTAAATTTTTAGTGTATTCCTCCTACAGTTCAAGAAATAAGCACATATTCGTGAATAACACCTCTCTATCGGAACACCCTATAAGTTTTAGAATTTGCTACTATAGCGGCCACAGTTATACACCTTCTGTGAATATTTCAAGCGTCTACCTATTATGGTTCACAATTTAGGCCTTATACATGCAAATAACACCACTATCGGAACACCCTTTAATTTTTAGATTTATTTTTTTATACTTGTTTATATAGCGAACTAAGTTTTAATTACTGTTTTTAAATCTTGAGTCCATGCCTCCTACAGTTCAAGAAATAAACACATATTTGTGAATAACACCTCTCTATCGGAACACCCTTTAAGCTTTAGTATTTGTTACTATAGCGGCCAGTGCTATACATCATCTGTGAAAATTTCAAGAGTTTACCTATTACGGTTCCAGAGATAAAAGGCGCTGACAGACGGACAGACATTGTAGCGAAAACAATAGGGTAACGTTTTTACACTTTGTGTACGGAACCCTAAAAACAATCGATAGAAAAACTGAAAGTATATAAACTAAATTTAAATTTTATATGTAATATAAACTGTGAAATTGATTATAAAATTTAATATTGTATTTGAAAAAAGGCAGTTTTGAATTTAAAAATGATAAAAAACATTGAAGTCTAATGAAACCTAAAGAATATCAAGAAGCTAAGTGATTGTGAAGAAAGGAAATACATATATGAGGAAGTAATATCAATTGTTCCCTTTGAAGACATCATAAAAAGGAAAGTGCATTTCATTAAAATCAATTTATTTCAATTACGATTTATATTATTATTAAAATAATTATTGTTATTGTTACATTAAGTGGTTATTTTTATCTTAAAATTGTTATAAATATTTGTTTGTTTATATAAAAATATTGTTAATAGATTAAATAATTATTTAAATTACTTTTTCTTCGCGTTTATACGTGCATATAAATTATATTTTGTTTAATAAATCAATTTTTTCTTTCTTTTAATTTAAAAAAAAATAATCCCCTCTTTTTACAGTACGATGAACCTTCCCAGCTTTTATTTCTCGATCTGATTAAAAGTAAAATTAAAGGTAAAGCCAAAGAGGCAATTGAAATTAATTTTCATGTGCGATCGTGGCCGGAGATTTAATCAGTTTTGGTGAATTATTTTGGGGAGAATCGTTCTGTGATTTTCAGAAAGAATGTAGTTAATTTTATAATGAAATTAAAGATGAACTTAGAAGTTTAAATAATAAGGTAGCTTCGGATTTCGGATTAGATGTAAATAGTGAGCAGATTGCTAGGAACAATTTGAGAACTTCTCTGGATATTTTTAAACAAAAAATTCCGGAACCAATGAAGACCATACTAGCATTTTGGAATCCTGATACTCTTGAGAGTGCAATGAATATCCTTTTTGCATCGGGATATGCTAACTATGGAAGTAATGGAAGGGAAAATGTTTTTGATAATAGAAATAAAAATTATAATTACAATAATAGATTTCAAGATAATAGAGGCGGTCCTTGCAATACACATCACTTTTCACAAATATATAACAATAAGCCGTTTGTTAGAAGCAACCAGTATTCTAATAAATCTTATAACAACAATAGGTATTAACAGAATAATAATCATTTTAAAAATAATCCAAATTATAATCATAAGGAGAATTACAGCTATAATTTTAACCCAAATTGTTTCCCAGAGCAACAACATTCTGAACCTTTGGTTATTAATATGATTCAGAATGGTAATACTGTAAGTAATTTACGAAAAATACCGGTTCCTCAAAATATGTTACAAAATAATTCTTCTTCTGAACTGTTAAACCAAAATATAGTAACAGAAAATTTTCGTTTTCCAGCCTCTCCGAAGAATTACCGTTTATAATAATAAAAGGAAATCTTAAATTTATAGTGGATACTGGTGCAACTCATTCACTTGTAAATCCGGATTTATGTAATCCAAAATGGAGAGTTAGTTCAGCAAAAGTAATCTTAAAAACCGTTCAGAATCAAGTGTTTTCAGACACAATTTATCAAGTACCCATGTTTTCTGAGTTAGGTGATATAAATGAGAAAATAAGACTAATAGAATGTAAATTTAATAGAATGTAAATTTCATAATTATTATGATGGAATCATTGGAAATGATGTGTTACGAATATACAAAGCTGTGATAGATTATAATAGAAGTGAACTTAGGATAAATAATAAAACCGTGCCTTTATTATTTCCAAAATTACGTATAATTGAATGAATTACTAATATTGAATGTGGATTAGTCCATATCAAAGAACATCGTAATCATTTTGGGGAAATAGTTTTTAGTGAAGGGGTATATAATGCAGAAAATTTTAAAGTTGAAGTTAAAACAGTAGCTAAGTGTCCAAATGTAATGTATATTAGTGAAAAGAATGTGTGGCCGGTTACGTCCGAAAATTATCATTTGGTTAGTGATGTTTTACTGCAAGAATATAATTGTGGGATATCCTTATTTGACAAAATTAGAATGGATCATTTTAATAAAGAGGAAAAATATAATCTGAGACTTATTTTGAATGATTATTTTGATTTGTTTTATAAAACAAATTCTAATTTATCTTTTACAAATGCAATCAAACACAGAATTATTACAAAAGATGATATTCCCGTTTTCTCAAAAACATACAGGTATCCTTATATACATAAAGATGAAGTGAGAAGGAAAGTTCAGGAAATGCTTGATAGTAAGATAATTAGACCATCAAACTCGCCGTATTCTGCTCCTATATGGATTGTACCGAAAAAGGAGGAGGCTAGTGGGTCAAAAAAGTGCCGATTAGTTGTTGATTATAGAAAACTTAATTAAAAGACAGTAGACGATCGGTTCCCTATTCCAAATATTGAAGAAATTTTAGAAAAACTTGGTAGGTGTATGTATTTTACTATTTTGGATTTAGCGAAAGGGTTTCACCAGGTTGAAATAGACAAAAGGGATGTTCATAAGACGGCATTCTCAGTTGAAGTCGGTCACTATGAATTTCTTAGAATGCCCTTTGGTCTCAAAACAGCACTTTTCAAATGCTTATGAATAATATTTTAGGTGAATTAGTTAACAAAATTTGTTTAGTATATATGGAGGACGTAATTATCTATTCAACTTCCCATCAGGAACATATAAATTCACTTCGGCTTGTATTTAATAAATTAAGAAAAGCTAATTTGAAAATACAAATAGACAAATGCGAATTTTTAAAAAGGGAAACAGAGTTTTTAGGTCATGTAGTAACACAGAAGGGTATAAAACCTAATCCAAAAAAAGTCCAATGTGTTATAAATTATTCCTTACCAAAGACACAGAAACAAATTAAAAAATTTTTATGGCTAAATGGATATTACCGTAAATTTATAAAAGATTATTCGAAGATTGTAAGGCCGATAACAAAATATCTCAAAAAAGACGCTAAAATAAATTTAAATGATCCTGAATACATAGACAGTTTCAAAATGTTAAAAATAATTCTTACCAATGATCCAATTTTAGTTTATCCCGATTTTAGTAAAAAGTTTGTTTTAAATATTGATGCAAGCAATTTCGCTTTAGGAGCCGTGTTATCGCAGGACGACTATCCTATTTCATATGCAAGCAGGACGCTCAACCAACATGAAATTAATTATAGTACAGTGGAAAAAGAACTGTTGGCAGTAGTTTGGGCTGTTTCGTATTTTCGCCCATATTTATTTGGGAGAAAGTTTGTTATACAAACAGACCATCAGCCTCTACAATGGCTTTTTTCAATTAAGGAGCCAAATTCAAAATTAGTACGATGGAGATTAAAATTAAAAGAGTTTGATTACGAAATTTTATATAAACGTGACATAAAAATTGGGAATGCAGATGCATTGTCCCGAATTGAACCCGAAATAAATTTAATTGACCAACCTCGAACAGGAATTATATCTGAAAGCAGTTCTCCAATTAATGTTTATAAAAATCAGTTTATTATAGAAAAATCAAATTCTGCTTCTCTTAAAGTAATAACTCAATCGATATTTAAAAATTCTAGGAAAATAATAACGGCGAATAATATCAATGAAAGTGATATAGTAAATATTATATAGAATCATTTTCATCCAACAACAGTTAATGCAATTTTAATCCAAGATAATTTAATGTATGACGTTTTTAAAGAAACAGTTTTAAAATATTTTCTAACTTCTAACCTAAAAATAGCAAAGTGCAATAGATGCCTTGATGATATTTTAGATGAGAATGATCTTCACGAATTTATTCAAAATGAACATCAGAAAAATAACCATCGCGGTATAAATGAAAATTTTGAACAATTAAGAAAGAAAATATATCATACAAAATTAAAATTAAGAATTCAGCAATTTAGAAATAATTGTCATATTTGCAAGGTATAACCGTAAACCAATAAAACAAATATTTAAGTTAACTGAACCCCTGATAGACGTGGTCAAATAGTACATATAGATATTTTTTATAGCCTTGAAAAAACATTATTTTTAACAGTAATCGATAAATTTTCTAAATTTGCACAAGCAATTAAAATTCAAAACAGATAATGGGTAGAATTCAAGAGAGCCCTGATTCAGTATTTGAGTATTGTAGGTAATATTAATAAAATCGTAACTGACAATGAGTTAGGTTTCAAAGCATTACCATTAACTGAATTTTTAAGACAGAACCAAATTGAGATACATTTTACTTCAAATAATAATCACACTTCGAATACAGATGTAGAACGTCTTCAAACCACTTTGAACGGACATATTCGTTTACTCAGACACGTCCCTGAAAAAGATAGTGATACGGTTGAAGAGAAAATTTATAAAGTAATCATGTTTTATAACAACACAATACACTCTACCACAAAATGTAAACCTACTGATTTTCAAAGCGGTTTAATAAAAGCTGAGGATTGTCCAAAAATTAAAGAAAGAATTTTGAAATTGAAAGAAAAATCAATAAAAAAATTAAATCATAATCGAGAAGATTGTGAGATTCAAACTGGGGAGGTGTGCTTAAGAAGAAATCGAGGTGGAAAAAATCATGCTAAATTTCGTAAAATTAAAGTAAAAAGATTTGACAGTGACCATGTTGTAACTCAAACAGGTCACAAATATTATAAGTCAGATATTAAAAGGAAGAAAAATTTGCAGAATTGAATTTTTGTAATTGTTGTTAAATTAAAATTTTACCTAAATTATTATATGTATGTCTGAATGTATTCTTATTACTGATTTATTAATCTTTAAACTTAAAGGTGGAATATCAACAAATGTTATTAATGTTATGTTATGTAAGTTTTATTTTTTTTATTTTTGTCAATTTATGTAAATTTTCCTCGGAGCGTCAATCTAATGATGGGGGAGTTATATGTATAACTTAGTCGTACACATATATTATATGTATTAACACTTTTATAGAAACCCTATGTATAGAATCTTATATGAAAACCCTATTTTTATAATTAATACTTGTTGATAAAATACTCCTTTGTAAACTATTTTTATTTATCGTAGTATCATAAGAAATTTATTGAGTTTTATGAAAATTGTTTTTAGTTTTAGTTAAAAATCTGGAATTCAAATAGAATGTTTGAATTTAATAAAAAATAATTAAATATAAGAATTAATTTTATTAATTTATCATCTCGCCAAGCTAAAAATCGAAGACGATGATACTTGCAGACTGTGCCTGGAAGAGTCTGAGACGGCAGCGCACATTGTGTGTGAATGTGCAGCACTGGCGATCAATGCGATCAAATGCCTTAGATAAGTCTAAGGAAACTAAAATACAAGATTCGTTTGCGTTAATGCATATTTCCTATCGCTTCATTGATGCTCAATGGTGGCGAATACGTGCTGCAGCTCTTATGGAAACCAGTTTGTCTGTCATTTAGTAATGAGCGAAATATATGGACCAATTTACTCTAGTAAAACATGTCCAAAAACCCTTGACAAAATACTTTTTGGTCTCAAGTTTGCTAAACTTACATATGATCCAGTTTTTGAAATCCAAGTAACCTTTGCACATTACCATATATTTGGAAAAGTTGACGTTGTTAAAATTGAATTAAATAAATAATGTGACTCGTCAATAGGAGAAAACCCGATTTGTAAAATTTTAATAGTATTCCATCTATACCACAAGCATTAGTTTTAATCTTCTCAAAAGCTATATAAAGATCAGAAATATAAATACGCATAAACTAAAAACCTCCCCGTTTATGATCAAATAGCATAGTGTCGATATTAAAATTCCAATTGGAATTTGCATTAAAATTTTCACAAAAATAGTTATTTATTATGATAAGAGGTTTTGAAACCAGCATTTCTCAAATAGGTCCACATTTCTTTGGTATCCATTTTATTAAATTTCCTCGAAAAATAGACTTTTTTAACTTTCCATCAAAGTGACGTACTCTTAGCCATTATCGGAGTGGCCGGTACTCCCCATAGAGAGAACTTCAATAGCGATACTCTCTTAATGTACCATTGGCTTCTCTAAGACTAACTTAAATTTTTTAGTATAATCTTGGTGATATGGTACGGGGGTTAGGTATTCCAAGTTTGAAGTGTAGGTAACTTTGGGAATAAAGTATGTTTTAAAGTAATAGCCTGGAGGCTTACCAGCGAATGAAGTTCGCTTTAAATTAATAGCCTGGAGGTAGGAGAAGGGAAACATGTACTCCCTATAAAAAGAAAATTTTAGTTATCTATATCTAGTTACATATATACATATATCTGCCTTTAAATATTGTATTACTTTGAAGCAATGGGAAAGGGAAGAAGGGTTATTGAGCCATACCTGTTGCAATAGTTACACAAATAAAAATATATATACATATGTACAAAATTTTATTTTATTATTTAACTATAGGGGTAGCGAAGAAATCCGGGTACGGCTAGCACCTTTATAAAAATGTATTTAGTTTGTGTATTTAATCTTCTTTACATCAATAAAAGAGCTCAGGCTCCGCTAACTTACTAGTATACATACATACCCGAGACCTGCATGATTACGTTTCAAACGGCAACATTTTGCATTTTCTACCATAATTAAATGGCATAACCTACTGAACAGAAATCGCTTTAAGATTTAAATAAATTTAAATATACTCGAATTTAAATTTGATTTTTACATTTTTAGCTATTTTTTCATTTTAATTACCGCTAAACAAAAAATTTTGCGGTCTCTAGCGTTTTGCAATACAAATTTGGTGGGAAATAGTAAGAAAAGTTGGCAACAGTGGTTATTGACAAATTCGTCCCGGTTGTGTTCCCAGCATTAATCACTGAAGGAAATTACCGCTAAACAAACAATTTTGCGGTTTCTAGCGTTTTGCAATACAAATTTGGTGGGAAATAATAAGAAAAAGTTAGCAACAGTGGTTATTGTGCCTAATATGGCGAATTTACACAGCGAATTTTTACTGACAAATTCGTCCCGGTTGTGTTCCCAGCACTAATCACTGAATGAAAGAAAAAGTAAAAAACGTCGTTAAGCCTGTAGTAGTTGTTGTTGTTGATTACTATAGTATTCCATATATGTAAACGTATGTGTAGCGCATACATACATACTTATACTTAATATCATATATACACACACATAAGAGCAATAATACAAAATCATAAAAAATAACACAACACAAAAAAAAATTACAAGGTCCGGCCTATAAATTTGGATAGAAGAGACAAAATAAAAAGACACGTGTATCGGCGTTTTGAAAGTTTTCATCTGAATTTCATTTGAGGGGGTGTTAAAGTTTCCCACCTCTGTCACATTCTTATTGTTAATCGGCATACGAAACCATGTGACCCTTATATTTTAGGTATAAAATGTGTTCAGCAAATTTATGTAAAATGTTACGCAAAACATTTTTGTAGAATGTGTTAACCTTCTAACTCCTCAAGGTATGGTCTTTTTTGTCCTTCTTTCAAAAAAGAGCATAAAACACCATTAAAACGGGGATTTAAGGGGTTAAAATGTTCCGCAAAAATATTATCCGTGAAATTTTACTATAAGTCCCTGAATACACCAAAACGGAAAATTCAACCAGAAAGTCAGAAATAAGACACAACAAAAGAGAGCATAGGGTTAATTTCGCATTTATTAAGAATTTTATTTTAAACTACCCCAACAATTTAGCATGTTAGGCTCTAGGCAATTCCACTTCATTTTCATACAATATCCAGCATATTTCAGCGATAAGCGAATGAATGCTTTTGCCTTTATAGCGTTCTTCAATGGGTGCGCATGTCTGATGAAATTTTTCACCATGCTCATCAGATTCTGTTGACAACTGGTTCTCAAAGTAATCCATATGGGAATTTAAAAAATGAATTTTTGTTGACATATGAACGCCCAGTTTTTCAAAAACTCTAAGCATGCTGTCTACGTATATTCGAGCATTAGGAGAACGATTTGTGCTTAAGACGTTGCATATCACTTCCTTAGTGCTTTTCTACGCATCAAGCTCAATTGGTAAGAGGATTTCGTCGAAGCCAGCGTTTTGCATTAGATTTCTTATATCTGGACCAACAAAAACACCTGTTGGTATGAAACAAATTTTAAGGCTTTTAACAATAACAACGCCTTGAATAAGACATACATACCTTATTTAATCTTTGCTTCGCTTAATTTTGGAAACATTGTTTTCAGAAAATTGACTGCTGATCCATTTGTATCCAGACATTTAACAAAGTTTTTTTACCACACCAAGTTTGATATGTAATGGGGGTAAGAGAATTTTTTCAGTTGGTACCAATGCTTGATGAAAGATATTGTGCTCTCCTAATGTTCCCTCAGTTCTCAACTTCCATTATTTTTTGGAATATTGGTCGCCCTTCCATCTGCTATCCTAAGTGCATAAAAAGCATCCGTACTTTACGTATCCAGCCTGCATACCTGAAAGGAAACTAACGACTTTTAAGTCACAACAGATCCGCCACTTATGGTCCTCATATTTTACGGAGTCCAGTATTAGTTTTATAGAATCATAGCTTTCTTTAATGTTCATTCCATAGGCAATGGGAATAGGATTTTTGGTATTATCGTAATATAGAACACAGCTTTTAGACTCTTCTTAGATGAATCAATAAATATACGCCAGTCCTCTTGGTTATACTCAAAATTCATTGCATTCATTATTCCTTTAATATCGTTGCAATAAGCAAACGTGTTATCATGTTTACTGAAAAGAATGGCAGAAAGCTGTCTTGACGCTTACGAAAGCTGGTAACATTGACACCAGGTTCAAGTAGATGAAGACTTTTTAAGTCTGCAGCTAAAATTTCTGATTTGTTTTTAGACAGATTCAGTCTCCGAGCTAATGCGTTTAAATGCTCTTGCGACATTAATATTGGTCTTGGGATAATTTCAATTCCTGTGTAATCTTTACCTGCGTAATAAAAGGTTCCTGTTTCAGCGATAGTTCCATCAACATAATGACTAGGACTCCGAAGTTGTAGCACAGGTACTGGGAGTTCGTCAGAATGCGGAACTGGGAGCATGGCTGATGGTACAGCTTTGTATACAAAACTTTTTCGTCTATATCTATTCAACTTCAATATAGGACTATTTTGGCACACGTAGCACGTAGCATCATTGTGTTCACCTGGATCTAACCACCGCATAGGAATACCAAACTGCATTGAATTTCGTTGACCTTCAGCGAGAGTTCAAAAATAAAACTATAGTTTTAGAACAAAAAAAAAAAATTAATTACCTTTGGACCACAAAATTAAGCCGTTATAACAAATGCGACAGCAATGCTTCGGCGTCCACACTTCACCCGGAAAAACTTCTAGCTCAAAATACCTTTTATAGATATCTTCAACTTTACTATTGAAAAACGTAACTTTATATTCCGGTATAGTATGTTTACCGCAGATATAGCAAAATAAATCAAATTCTCCCAAACAATTGGACATTTTTGCCAAAACAAATCTTACACGTAAAAATTAATTGTTTACTTCAATTTTTTTTATTATTATTATTTTGATTTTGGTTTTGCTTTTCATTGTTTTTGTTGTCATGTAACGGATAATATTTTTGCGGAACATTTTAACCCCTTAAATCCCCGTTTGAATGGTGTTTTATGATCTTTTTTGAAAGAAGGACAAAAAAGACCCATACCTTGAGGAGTTAGAAGGTTAACACATTCTACAAAAATGTTTTGCGTAACATTTTACATAAATTTGCTGAACACATTTTATACCTAAAATGTAAGGGTCACATGGTTTCTTATGCCGATTAACAATAAGAATGTGGCAGAGCTGGGAAACTTTAACACCCCCTCAATTGAAATTCAGATGTAAACTTTCAAAACGCCGATACACGTGTTTTTTTATTTTGTCTCCTCTATCAAAATTTATAGGCCGGACCTTGTAATTTTGGAAAAAATTTGATTTTGTCGTACAGTGTTATGTTACTTAGACAATTTGTACTGTTAAACAAATTAATAAATATTTTTTTCAGAATAATATCTAATAATCAAATAATATCTAAACTTAAGCTTGGTGCATAAAACCTTTTTATTTAAGCAAAAACAAAAAACAAGCCGAACATTCAGACGCTTTTGTGAATAAAAGAAAGGCCCGGCTTGTTTCACTCATACACGCACGCACATTAAAATAAGTATATATAGAAGAAACAGGAATTCGCTTCAGCAGAAGTATACACACGTATGAACATAACTACAGAGTACAGCAGAGATATACACACGTATGTACATAAATACAAGAAAAAATAAACATCTAGAAAAGGCCGGCCAGGGTTTTTATTTTTTTTTTTGGGAATTAAAAGAACCCTACGAAAAAGAAAACGTAATAATACCTCTTATAAAAAACCATTAATAGTCAATTGTTCCTCTTGTCACAAATGTCTTACCTGTCACTAGAGAAATGCGTGTAACTCCATCGAGAATAGCACTCTTAATTTAATTGATGTTATTTTTTGTTTGTTTGTGAGATGCACTATTGTGAGTAAAATAACCCTCATTTAACCACCTTTTGTGTAAAATTTTAAAATGTGTTAATTAAGCAAAAAGGATTAATCACATTTACATACGTAGATAAATTCAAATTGCATTGACTTGGAAAAAGTTTGAAGGTTTTACCTATTTTTAGTTCTCTTGCTATACGTGCATACTGTAGTTATAATGGCAATTTTGGGTGAACTATACACCTCTGCTATAAATTTATCCATACAAAGTTTGATGACCTATGCTAATATACTTATGTATGTATGTACATACTTCTCCAGATATACGATGATTACTATTTAATTTGTCTGGAAGTGATCATACATAACGCTCCAATCCAACCTTTATTTTCTTTGTAACGCACGAGGGTTACCTGTATAAAACATTAATGCCCTTATGCAAAAGAAATAAAGTCTACTTCAAGTCTACGTTAAAACCAATTTTATTTGCAAATTTTGTCTTAAAGTACACTTCAAGTTGACTTTATTTTTTTTTGCATAAGGGCATAAGCCTGTAATTTTTATAGTTATCCAACTATTAGATGGTAAATAATCACCAGAAATTAGAATCCCACACTAATATATAATTAAAAAAATATATAAATAAAAATTTTTAAAGAGAAAAATAAACTCCAAAAATAAAAAACATAGCCATTTCGCTGATTTTTTTTTCGTAAAGTGCCAAAAAAGGTGATTTTTTGAAATGTTTGTACGGGGTACCCCCTACGGGTGGTTCCAGGGGTGTGCCACTGGCATAGGTGGGTCGACCCTCCAACGTTAGTGGGGGTCCGTCATATATTTGCACTCATTTTAAAGGTATGGTTCCTTGGGCAAAGTTTTTTATTTTGATCCCTATAATACGATTTTCCTTGTACGTTGAGCGATTTTTTTGCCTCCATACAAATCGACCCGGCCTAATAGTATACTAACTAACTAGTATACTAACTAAAAAACGAATGTTGGAGAAAAACAAAAGTAGCTTTCATAGCTAACCGATGGTTGGCTGAAGCAACAACAAATATAAGGTGGTAAATATTAATAGTAAAAATATTCAAATCGAGGGAAGATTAAGGTAGTGGTAGACTTTGTTCTCACCAACTGACGATTGATGCTTGAAAACAATTTTCTCGTATTCCTTTATTCCGTTTGGTTGGTTAAATAGATGATGCTTACAACTAAACACTACCCTAAGTAGATAGATGCAAAGAGTGCTGATGACGGACGTAGCTGTCTAGAAAATGTGCATTCCGCTCTGCTGGTGTCCAAGAATTTAATTTTCCAATTTTTCTTTAATATAATCACCTAATTTGTAATTTAAATATTCTTTCTTAGAGAGAATAAAACGAACTTAAGCTTGTAAAATATATGTATGTATATACGCCCGTAAGCAAAAGAAAATAGTTTACTTAAAGTACATATATTTTATGAAAAATTTTTTATGAAAAACATGCTTTGTGACAATTTTTTTATGTTCTTAATTATGCTTTATATAAATTTTATTTCCTTTCATACGGACACTAGTCTAGTGTAGTGCTTTCTTAGAAACACAATTTAATTTTTTTTATTGTTACGTAACTAGTAAAAAATACAAACGAATTGAAGCCAATTCAAAACAGGATTAACAGCCTGTTTTTATAAAATATTAAAAAATATTATGTTCTTTCGTCAAAAGAACGAAAGAAAACACATTTACGTTTTAGTATTTTTCATGTGAGTGACAAAAAAGAGCTTTAAGTATTTTAATTTATTTTTGGTTCCTACTCTTAAAATATTTTTACAATAACTTATTGAATTTCTTGAAAAAGTACTCCGTAAAATTATTTCTAAATGAAAAACAGACACAAAATTATTTAACTGATTTTAGCGTTTATTTTAAAAACAACCTATATTTAGAAACTGATTTTACGTTACATTTAATTTTTTCAGTTATTTTTTTATTACTTCAAATATATCTAATTGAAAATAAAGGAAATAGTTTTATATTTACATAATTTGTAATTATTTTCTTAAAGTTAAAATAGCAAAAACAGCGTTCATTTTAACAATATTTGTAGTTAAGTTTATTGGATTAGCATTAAAAAAAAAACAAATGTACAATCAGTAATTCCTACGGAATTACTTCAGAATAAAAAAACGAAAAATTTCAAATGCTTTATTAATACCAAATTTAAAGCATTATCGTTTGAAAACGAAACCTGTAAGGAGGTTTTGTTTTATAAATACAGGCCATAATTTTTCTTAATTTATCATTTTCGATTTTTTTCAAGGTTATGGCATTGCAACTCCAAAGGGTTCCCCTTGGCGGGATAAGATTTCATTGGCCATATTGGAACTTCAAGAGAAAGGCGATATTCAAATGCTATATGACAAGTGGTGGAAGAATACTGGTGATACCTGTGTTAGAAACCGCAATAACAAAAAATCTAAAGCAAATGCATTAGGCCTCGACAACATTGGTATGTGTTTATAACATTGAATTAAACTATTTCATATGAGTTGATCCTTTTGTAATATAGGTGGAGTTTTTGTGGTTTTGATAGTAGGCATTGGATTCGCAATTTGTGTGGCAATGTTCGAATTTTGGCAACATTATAAATTTAAAAAAAAGGAGCTCGAAAATATCTTATCCATGCCATCGGATGATTCCGAAAAGCCTTCACAAAACCCGTATGAAGACATGCAGGCAATAGTTATTAAACAACAGGAATATCATTGCCAGTCGCATCGATACGATGTGCAACCAATACAACAGCGGCGATCGTTTTGGATTGAAATGTTTGATGAGTTTCTTTATGCTTTACGTTGCATGAATAGACGCCAAAGACCAGCCCTTAAACAACGTTGTTCACAATGTCACATGCTAATGTTTGTTCCACGCAATGATCAGCAACAATCAGCAACATAAATAAAAGAAGACCTCAGAAAACTAAATTCTTATTTTATCTTATTTGAAATAACTCAAAAATGAAAACATAATAGCCAAAAAATTTGTATTTTCTTGGAAATTTTTCTTACAAAAAAAAATTATTTAATAACACTGTTCTGTAGAGAAATTCTTGTTAAAAATGGGATGATTAGGAAGGATTTAATGTGCTTAATAATAATATGCTTTCAGTTTTTTTCCATCATGGCGAGTTTTATTTAAGATGCGTGTCAAATTTCGAACACACTATTTATTATCTCTTACACAGTTTTCGACTTTAATGGCAAATAAAATCATTTTTTTTTTTCGTCTAAAATGTACATATTTTTTCTTTTTAAAAATTTATAAAAAAATATAAAAAGGTATAAGCTAAAAGTTTTTGTCAAAATTTATAAAGGTCGATATATAAAAAATAAAATAAAACATACTTACTAAAAAATGTTCCCGGTACAAAATTTGCCACTCAATGCTCAGTCTATATTGTAAAATTGACGAGTTTCGTTACATATTTGAAAACTCTGCTGTAGACGCTGTATGCGTCTCTGAATCTTGGTTCACTGACTCACACAAGGACAGACTAGTTAAACTAAATGGATACCAACTCAATAGATCTGATCGGGGCGGTAAAGCTGGAGGGGTGGTAATTTATATTAAAAACAACATTTCGTGTAAGCTTCTTTGCTCTTTCAACGAGATAAATGATATTGAATTTCTATTTGTGGAACTAAGTTCTTGCATTGATAAATTGATACTTGCATGTGTATATAGGCCAAATAATAGTGTTAAATTGGATTCCCTTGTTGATGAATTGAAATTACGAACCGTTGGCTACTTGTTTACTAACTTGGGAGCAAATCTTCCAATGCAGTTGGTTGGACGATATACACCCGCGCTTTGTAAGACTGGATATTACCATGGATAATACATTACATTCATCATGTATTCAACTTTGTTGTCACTTCCTGTTCCTATCCAACCGACTGTTTAACGTTTAAGCTTAAAGAGTAATCAATAAATTGATATCTTCTATATAAGGGTTTCGAGGTTCCCTACTTTTTTAAAGAAAAAAACACAGAAAATTAAATTTTAATGGAGAATGTTTATTATCATTTGAAAGAACATTCTTTGGTATTTATTTTTTGAAGATTATGTCCATCAAATGTTGGCCGTTGCTACGTAGCAGATGGTCCATTCGTTGAGTCCAATTTTCGATAACTCGTTCGAGCATTTCGACTGGTTAGTGGCGAATGACACGCGTGATGTTTTCCTCCAAGGCCTGAATCGAAGAGGGTTTGTCCGCATAAACTTTAGACTTTACATATCCCCACAGAAAAAAGTCTAACGGTGTGATATCATACGATCTTAGTGGCCAATCGACCGGCCCAAAACGTGCATTTATGTGCTAACTGAAATGTTCTCTTAATAAATCCATAGATTGATGCGATGTGTGGGAAGTGGCGCCGTTTTGCTGAAACCAAATGTCGCCGAGATCACGAGCTTTAATTTCAGGCATCAAATAGTCGGTAATCATGGCACGATAACGGTCGCCATTGACGGTTACATTCGCACCGGCATCATTTTCTGTTTTTGGCGTTGATAAGTGCGGACGCGATTTTTTTTTTTAAGCTCGCATTAACAAAAAACAAAACACACATTGTGTGAACAATTTAAAACAAAAACAAAAAACAAACCTGTTTTAATACAACAACAAAGTTGTTGGTAAAATATTTGTTTTCTTTTTTTTCCCTTTTCTTTATTTTGTGCAACGGCATATTGAATTGCTACTTAAAAAAAAAAATAAAAACAATAAAGGCTAATAAGCCTGTTTAATTTAAGCAACAAAAATATTGACAATGCTGAATTAAATAAGAACAAAAAAACTGAAAATAATTTGTGTATTAATGCTACGCCAGTTACACATGCCCAATCTTGTTCTTCACTTTTACTAAGCGATGACAATAAAATAACTACAAACAAATCGCCTTCTGAACACAGTGTTGCCAAAGATAATATGGATAGTGTAGAAAAACCCAAGAAGCAAGTGGGAATGGACAGATACATAACTGTATTGAAAAGAGGTCGAAGCCCTAAATCTTCGCAGATTGCACCAATGGCTAAAGTACAAAAAGACAAGGACTATAACGGAATAAATTCCCATAATCGTTTTGCTATCTTAGATAGTGAAACAAGTGTACATAAAACGGCAATTAAGTCATTCAAACCACCTCCAGTTTATTTAAGGGAGAAAAATTCGAACGATTTAATAAAAAAATTAATTACAATTATTGGCGAGAACTCATTTTATGTAATTCCCATCAAGCGCGGTAACATTGATGAGACAAAAATACAATTTATTGATGAAAGTAGTTATCGTAAAGCAGTAAGCGAGTTTGAAAACTGCAAAAAGAACTTTTATACCTATCAGCTGAAGAGTAGCAAAGGTCTACAGGTAGTCATTAAAGGTGTATATTCATACGTTGATCCAGCTGAAACAAGAGCCGGACTCCAAAAAGCGGGTTTTAAAATAAAAAGTGTAGATAATCTCCGTAATCGGGAACGTGTCCCCCAACCACTATTTCGCGTTGAACTGGAACCTGGAGATATCAGATTGAAGAAGAACGAAATGCACCATTTACAATCTGAAATACCTGTTACACCGTAAAATAACTGTAGAGGAGCCGCATAAGCGTCCAGGACCTGTCCAGTGTCTAAATACAAGGGCTTACTGTAAGTTGCCTCCGGTTTGCGTTGTATGTGGCGAGCTACATTGTTCCGCCCAATGGTAAGGAAAACCACTCAAAAACTAAATACTCCTGCTAAGCACCAACAATATCGAGCAAATGCTCATTATCCTCAGTTAGCCCAACCAACAACACAACATGATTCATACGCTGATATGGTAAAAACCAATCATACTGCAGTACATAAAGCGACACCGACAACTAATTCTACTCCTAATTTGCAATCGCATCCTAAAGAACAAACACCATCTGGTAATTTTAATCGTCTCGAAGCAAGCATCGAGACATTAGTGCATTCGATAAACAGTTTTATTAGCTCTATGAGCAGCATGATGCAAGAAATGGTACGCATGCAATCTATCAATCAATCTTTTTTCAGTATGTCTTTGTTGTCAAGTATTAGTCAGTATCTCTACGCGTCCGTCCGTTAGTCCTTGGTTGGCCAACCCACCCCTTCTACAATAAACATTGTAGCCTTGAACTGTCTCACAGGCCAAAAAGAATCGAGATCAGTTCCCTGAAACCAAGGCATGTCGAAACCCATCCTAACAAACAGTCAATACTCATTCATAAGTATATCGCCCGCAACTCTTCATCAACACCACCCAGTTAGTTTCACATCGAGCACCTCATTTTTAAATAAAGAATATAAACAAATATGTTTTTTTGAAATTCATTTAGTCCAAGTTTATTTAACAAACTAATGATTAAATTATTTTACTTACATATTTATATATATAAGAAAAAAAATAATAGATATTAATATAAAAAATATATACATATATAAGAAAAAAAAAAATAATGTAAAAAAATCAAACAAATTGACTTTGTACTAATATTATCATTTTTGTATGAATATATAAGCATATATAATATATAATATATAATTATATATACATATATACATGTATCATTGGTGAAGTGTATTAGCGTAGTTTTGTATTTCATCAAACTTACTTAAAACTTCTATTAAAAATAGTGTACAATTTCTTATCCAAATATAACATTTAAATCATATAAAAACTCTAGCAAATGTTAGCGAACAAAACTTATGTGTAGGTTTCTTACAAAAAAATTAATTCATCTCTTATTTTATTTTGTCTGGCATATACAGTAAAAGGAATATACTGGTAAAACATTCTAAGAGAAATAGAGAATGCAACAAAGAAAACGTTTTTTTTTCTCTCTTATTATTACTCCACTTATTGCACTCTTTAACTCACCTATAAATTAATAACCCTGTGATGTTGGCGCCAGCATCCAGTAATCTTAACATATTTGTGTTTCTCTTATCAATTTTATATACCGACATATGTACTGAAATATGTGCAGACAAGTACATACAAAAGTATTTATAAAATTAACTATTTCCATATTAAATACATAATTATTTATATTCAGTATATAAACACATTTTTTTGTGTCTTAACTTATTGTAATTGCTTTTATCTTATTTTATTTATTTTTATTTAAAAATTACACCCACCAACTTATATATAGATACAAAATTTCTTTTTCTATTTATTTTGATAATTTTTGGTTTAGGACATGAACTTTTATATAAAAACTAGGCTTTTGATTGTAGAGACCTGCGGAACTGCTAAAACTGCATCCAACTATTAACCAGGGCAACGTTGGTTCACTATGTTTGGAATTAAATAAAGGCTTAATAGTGGTAGCACTGCAAACACTATTTAAGCCACATGGGCATGTTTGGTGTTTTAATATTAAGTGAGATGGTTTCTTTTATTTTCAATATTTTAGTTTTAACTATTATTTTTTTTTCCGGCCGCATAAATCTTGAATCAATTTTTAAGATTTTTGATATTGGAAAAATAATTTTCCATATATGTATGTATTTACTTCTGCACGTGGCTTTTTTTATATTTCATTCTCTACTGTGAATATTTTGTATTATTTTTTTGTCTTTAATTTGTCATTGTTTTAATCCGCTGCATTAATCTTTTATTATTTGAAAGATTTTAAAATTTGTTTTATTTATAAAGCAATTTTTATTTAATTCTACACGTGTAGTGATTTGGCAAGTGATCTCTTTTTTTGTTTTTTTTTCTCTTCTCTCCAAAAAAAAAAAAATAGAATACCAGATCTAAGACAGTAAATAACATGCTGCCACCTTAATTGTTCTCAACGTGTAAATTACATCACAATAATGAACATATCTACAAGCAGTGTTAGGATCTCACAACAAGCTCGCAACCGTCGATGATACCAGTATCATGGAACGTATGCGGAAAAAAAAAACCGAAGGAAACATGCTCCTATCAAACGTGTGGCCTCGACCCACAAATCTACCGCTACAAGCCGGGCATTTACTTTTTATGCTACAAAAATAACTTTTGCATGGTATACTCCCATTTTCCTGCCATCTAGACCTATAAGCTCGTACAAGGAATTTCCTACCGTTTCTCCTACTATGCACTTAATATGTCGAGGTCCGAGTTTGGCATTATACCCTTCAGCTTGGTTGCTTTGCTTGTAGTTACGCCTATATACCAGTTGTCCCTTCAGAAACTTTACTTCTTTGCAACGAGTGTTATAAACTTGCATTCCCCTTTGATGAGCTTTTCTGAGATTTTCAAAAATTTTATCGCGTATCAGTTGTTGTTGTCTATCAGGCAATTTGTTTACGGATAAATCAACATCTTTTACTCGATCAAGTTTTCGTAATATGTTATATGCAGCGGCATGTTGAACCATTCGATGGCCAAACAGGGCATAATATGGTTCCATGGCTATCGCTGTATGGTATGCAGTTCTTAGTGCAAACGCTACATCAGAGATATGTTCATCCCATCGATTTTGCTGGTCTCCCAAAAAAAAACCTAACTACTTGAAGTACGGAACGGTTAACTCTTTCGGAAGCATTACTTTGAGGAGTGTGGAAAGCCGTTTTTACATGAGTAACCCCATATTGGTGTAAGAGGTCTTTGAAAAGTTCAGAGAGTCCATTGGCAGAGTGTATAAATTTTGGCACTCCAAACATATGAAAAATTCTGGTTTCTAAAAATGACACTACGCTTGAGGACGTTGCACTGCGCATTGGTTCGAGGAATACAAATTTTGTGAAATGATCGAGACAGACAAATAGAAATGAATTTCCTCGCCGAGATCTTGGATAAGGTCCCATAAAATCGATATAGATTCTTTGGAAAGGTTTTTCAGTTATGAACTGATTACCCATGGGAGGTTTTTTAAATTTATTGGATGTTTTATTTATGTTACAAATGTCACACTCACGTATTAGCGATTGCACATCAGCTACCATTTTAGGCCAGAAGTATAATCTTTGTAGCCTTGCTAAAGTTTTCTGAACCCTACCATGTGCCGTAGAAAATGAATAGTGTGCCTGCCGCATTAATCCTTGTCTTAACTCCGAAGGTACCCACAATTTCCAAGCCCTATCTTCCTGTAAGACATCTCCGGAATAAAAGCTTGTCCGTTTGTAAACAAACCCGTCAGAAACCTGAACATCCGGTAATGTACTTACTCTTTTCACTTATGATGCTTTCCTTTAATGTCTGATACTCATTTGAATTAAAAGCAGGTGATTCTAAGCCCATTTCTATGTTTCTATCATTCGTAGCAACTTCCTCCATATACGCACGTGACAGTGCATCAGGCACAATATTCTGGGATCCGCTTCGATGCTGAATATTAAAATCAAACCTTTGGAGCTTTAAACTCCATTGTGCTAAGCGCCCCGACAACTCCTTTTGACTCATCAACCAGCGTAAGCTGGCGTGATCCGTAATAATCGTGAACGTGAGGCCCTCAATGTAGGGTCGGAACTTATTCACGCTGAGTACAGCGGCATAGCACTCAAGCTCGGTTACGGTATAATTCCTTTGTGCTTTATTCAGCTTAGCAGACATGAATGCTATCGGGTGTTCATTTCCCTCGTCATCCATTTGGAAAAGTACTCCCCCCACACCTTGCGTTGAGGCATCGCACTGTATATAAAATGGTTTGCTAAAGTCAGGGTTTATAAGTATTGGCGCAGATATTAAAAAATTTTTAAGACTTTCAAATGCACGCTTGGCCTCAAACGTGAGCTCAAATTTTCTGATACGTTCTTTAGTGAGACAGTCAAGCAGCGGAGATGCAACGCTGGCGTAATCCTTTACAAATCTACGATACCAGCCCGTCATTCCCAAGAATGTTCGAAGTTGACGTGGTGTTTTGGGCTCTGGAAACTCTGAAACAGCTTGTAGCTTTCGACTGTCCGTTTTAATTGAACCATCTCCCACAACAAAACCAAGATAACTTACTTCAATGTAACAAAATTTACTCTTTTCAATGTTTATCGTAAGATTGGCTATTTTTAGACATTCTTCAAGCAATATTCCATGTTCGTCAAAACTGGCAGAACACACTAGAAGATCGTCAAGGTACACAAAAACGTTAGTACGCATGGTTGCTGGAATAACTTTATCCATAAGCCTACACATCCGCTGAGCAGCGTTGCACAGTCCGAACGGCATAACCGTGTACTGATACAAAGGCCGCCCTGGGACTGTAAAAGCAGTTTTTTCCCTTGACTTCTCTTCTAGCGGTATCTGCCAGATTGCGTCTTTAAGGTCGATGGCTGAGATGTATCTGGTATCCTGTAATCTGCTTAGTATGCCCTCAATATGAGGGAGTGGATATGCGTCCTTCACAGTCCGTGCATTCACTTTACGTGCATCTAGGCAGAGACGAGTTTTATTCTCCTTTCTTACCAGTGTTACCGGAGAGCTCCAACTACTGTTACTAATCTCAATCACGCCCAGATCTAACATCCGATTTAGTTCGGCATAGAGCAGTTCTTGGACTACCGGCGCACAGTGGCTGAAAATCGTTTTTCGTTGGCCAAAAGTAAATTTTTTTTTGTCACCGATTTTTAAAATTTTTACGTCATTTTATAGTTAATATATCCAAATTAAGGTAGCCAAAAAATTATGTTAAAATATTGATAATTGTGGGCGTGGCATGCTGTCAAACTCAACTTTTTTTTTTAATTTCAGAAAAAGGTGTTTTTCTTTGGTTTTTTATCAAAATTAAATGGTTACTACTCGCAAGCTATCATCGATAATGGTCTGCGGTTTTTTTTATAATGTTGGTAGGATTATTGTCTTTAGTTGTTGTAAGTAGACACAGCTCTAGCGTTTAATATTAGGGGCGTTATGAAATATTTATGAAACTACTATATTTTCCTCAAATTTAAACTTTAGTGGAATAGAACTTCTAGGGAACAAAAGGGAACAAGAAACGTATACAACCACGAGAAAGGTGAAAGTGTCCTCTTTAAGGCTATATATACTTTTGCACCCGCCACGAGCCGCCTGTAGAACACTTTTTTCATTTTAATGAAATTACTCAAAAAAAAATTCATATACAATGGTGTATTAAATTTTCACTTTTTTGCCTAAAAGTTTTTTTTTTTTTAGTTTAGGCTACGTATAACTAAAAAATAAATATAATACCTTCGAAAGGGTTTAATGGCTTTGTTTTGATCAGCAAAAAATAAGTAATAAAATTATCACAATGGGCTCTACAGGAAGCATATGATCTCTTTCTAAATTTACCTGTTATCAAATGTTAGGATCAACCAAAGTCATAAACAATTTTATAACAATAATTGCGACATTAAACCACTAAAGTTAAAAAACAACCCCATATTGACGCATGAGTGCAGTTTTGTTCAATTTAAGCGCTACCTGCTATGAAATTAAAGATCAGTGTGTGAAGAACATGTATCTAAAAATTTATAAAAGTACGGATTCGTTAAGGGATTACTCAGTAATAACTTAATCCTTTAAGTGTACGGATAACAAACGCAAATAAAAATATTCAAAAGAAAATGGAGAGCTTCAGTTATAAAGAACTGGCCGAAGTGTATTTTAGAAACAAAAATCAGGAAGATGTTCTTAGTTACGTTAAAATAAAATTAAACTTAAATTCGTGTAGCACCGAAATGCAAGAGCAATTATATAATTTCGTCAAAGCACTAAAAAAACACTACAAAGAAGTTATGTACAGTAAACAAAAACTTTATATAAAAAGTGCAAAGTGGTTAGAAGGTCAACTTACTGTCGCTGCAGAAACAGCAAAGCAAGATAAGGCTGGAAGACCACGCAAATCATTAGTGGACAATTGCAGCGATAGATCTAAGAGGCGGAAGCTTAAAGATATTAACGATGCCTTTGGTTCTACAAATATAAAAGAATCTTTCCTACATCAATTACGATCACAGAACCAATTTACAAAAGTGGATATCATTGAAAAAGTTGTTAAAGCTAGTCCACCGAGAACAAAACGGATTCTTAAAAGTATACCAACTCCGAATGATGCAATACAGTACACAAATGAGGAGGCATTAGCATTATTTCTGGATTTGAAATTAACAAAACAGCAATATATTAAACTCAGACAGCGTGCGATTGAAAAAGGCTCAAATATATATCCAGCATAACATCACATAACCGCTGCTAAAATGGACTGTTTGCCATCAAAGGACACTATTACAATCACACCAATTTCGGCAGAGGTACAACTACAATCTCTACTTGATCACACAGCCGCACGCTTGCTGCAATTAATAACAGGAAATGAGTTGAAGAAATACGGAAACACAAAGTTAATTCTTTTTTGTAAATGGGGATGTGATGGTTCTTCGGGACAAAAACAATATAAACAAGCTGTATGTGAAAATATTTCTGACTCAGATATGTTCATGGTATCATTTGTACCATTGCGATTGAAAAAGATTTTGGAAGATTCAGAGCCTTCGACTAGTACAACGCAAACAATGGATATTTGGAAAAATGAGACATCATCTTCTACGAAATACTGCAGGCCAATCAAATTTCAATTAAAAAAAGAAACAAATGATGTTATTAATAAAGAAATTAGTGATATCAAGGCCCAAATTACAGCACTACAGCCATTACAATTACAGTTAGATGGGCAGCAAATTGAAGTAAGCTACCAGTTAGTCCTGACAATGATAGATGGAAAAGTGGGTCAGGCTTTGACTAACACGAAGGCTGCATCCAGCTGCATTATATGCCAAGCAACATCAACCCAATTAAACCAAGTCCCAGCAAAATCATTAGATAATACCGATGCATATGAATTTGGATTATCACCACTACACGCAAGAATACGACTTATGGAACACATACTAAAAATCAGTTATGATTTGGATTTCGGGTCTTCAGGATCAATAAGAAACAACGTGACCAACAAAGAGTTAAGAAGTTCAAAAAAGAAACATGTTCAAGATGAATATCGCAAACGTGGACTGATTATAGATCAGCCAAAACAAGGGTCAGGCAATACAAATTATGGCAATACCACAAGAAGATTCTTTTCAGATCCAGAAACAGCATCTGAAATAACAGGAGTGGATTTCAACCTTATTTTCAGATTTAAAATAATACTAGAAGTACTTGCTTGCAATGAAGAAATTGACTGTAGAAAAGTTGGAGATTATGCTAAGGAAACTGCAAAAATATATACAACTTACTACCCATGGAGAAATATGTCTGCAACAGTTCACAAAATCCTTTATTATGGTGAAGATGTCATGATATTTATCATTTGGTGCCACTTGGAGATCTATCAGAGGAGGCTCAGGAAAAAAGGAACAAGGATTACATATTTTATAGAGAGTACAATACTAGGAAAATTTCACGGAATTCAACAAATGAAGATCTATTTAATATATTATTGGCAACGTCAGATCCGTTCATATCCAGTATTCGAAATCAATGGAAAGTGGACCATCGGGATTTAGATTTAGAAGAAGCCAAAAAACTACTAAAGAACAGAAATAGCACAGAACAAAATATGGAATATTTGCAATTAATATTTAAGTCAAATGAATAAAAATTAAATTTTCTTGTTGCTTAACCAAAGGTAGGTAGGTGAAGGTAGCGCAGAAGATCCGAGTACATTTTCCATTCGTCATGAAAGCTTAAAAATTAATTTTTTATGCAATCTAGGCTTAGGTAATACAATTTGTTAATTATTGACACTATTTTTCATATAATATGCTATATAAATGCCCACAAAAAGGGGGCGGGGTCCAAAAATAAATTTTTATGATTTTCTGGCTCCAGGGTAAAGACCTTGAACCTTCTTTGACATAAAAATGTTTCATTTGCTTAACAAATTTACAAAAAAACTTGTAAAAATGTGTAGTTTTTCAGGGGTTGGTTTAGTTCTTCTTAGGGGAATTTTTTTCCCCCTGGTCCGATTTGGCCCATTTACGAACTTAGCCTGCCCTATTCTTCAAGATATATATGTACCAAATTTCAAGGGTCTAGCTCTTTTTGTTTAGACTGAATCGTGTTCATACAGACAGGCGAATGGACGGACGGCCGGGTGGACAGACGGACGTATGGACAGACGGACATAGCTATATCGTCTTAGATTTCATCAATGATCAAGAATATATATACTTTTTTGGATCTTAGAGGGATATTTTACTATGTTACACACAGAATAAACCCACATTTCACTCTGAAAGTTAAAAAAATTAAAATGTTCAACTTTGACCTCGAATTCCTTAAAAAATCCTCAATCAATTTTAATGTAATTAAAACTGAATCAAGCTGAGCTAAATATCTATCCATTAAAAAAAAATTATTTCAATATTTTGATCGGTTCAAAAGTTACAGAATTTTGGCCAACGAAAAACGATTTTCAGCCACTGTGCGGCGACACTGGATAGTGCCTTTGCTTAACGGGCAAATTCTCATCAATGACCTCTATTACGTGCTGCTCTAAGCTAGTTTTCCCTAAGCCAAGAATTGCAAAAGACGGAAATGCACGCTTAACGACCTCAAGTCTAGCTGCTTGTTTACTTGTTAAAATATGTTGCTTAGATGGTCTAAAGGCTTCCTCTTCAGATTCCGATAGCTCTGCAATAGATATATCTAAAGTTGTTGTACAAGGATTACTTCTGCTGACCACAGAAAGGTCAAATGTCTTCCAAAAGTCTATCCCAAAATAAAACTCTTGCTGCAGATCAGGTACAATCAAAAACTCTATGTCCTTCACAAGACCTTCCCATTGTACTGGTAGTGTTACCACTCCGTGCACCTTAGCATTACCTCCATTAGCCGTTTTCACCCTTTGGTGTTTAAATTTAAGTACTTTTGCCTCTATTCCTTCTAAGAAATCTAAACAATTTTTCCCAATGCAGCAAGCCCCTGCTCCAGAGTCAAGCAACGCTAATACCTCTTTACCACCCACTAATGCTTTAGCAAAAAATATATTATCGCTTCCTACATTCACCACTGTCTCAATAATTTTTTTCTTAACTTCCCTTATCCTTTTATCCCTACTTCGAAGATTAGCAATCTTCTTATAATTTCGAGTCTGTTTCTTTATTTCTTCGCCAAAAATTCGCTTTCTTGTGGCTTCATATCTCAGTAATCGTTGATGTAATGATAGATGATGAGGGAAAACTAATAGCTCTGCTTCGTCCCCAGATCTTCTATCTTTTTGTAATAATTTTATTGATTTTCCGGTGCCGGGCTTTTCTTGGCCACACTGGAGTCCCCGGTTGACTCCGCCACATTCCTTTTTTCCGCCTTTGGGTTTAGCTTGCAATACGAATTATCTTTATTGCAGATAAAACAAACCATGTTGTGAAAAGATGACTTACACACGTTAGCTGATTTGCTATTTTGGTTTACTGAACTTTTATTGAAATCGGATGGCATGCCGCAGGTATAACATAAATTTAGGTGAAACGGTGATGAGCAAAACACTTTATTATTTTGGTGTGATTGTAATGCCGGTAAGTCCGAATGTATACTTTGACCCTGACTGCTCCTGCAAAATTTTACACCGCTTGATTCCGGATTATTACTTTTAAAAGCAATAGCCTCAAGTGCCACCTCATCATTTTGTTTCCCCATTCCTGCTCCTTCTAGATGACTAAAAGATAACTCATGCACGGGTTTTCCTTTAATCCAACTATCTTTTATTAACTTCTCTGCTCTACGACACTCCCTTCTTAATTCCATCACAGAAGAAATAGATGCCGAGAATATTAATGCTGCTAGGTTTTTTCTTAAATTCCCCCGAATTATGTCAATTAGTTCGCACTCTGGTATTTTTCGTTTTAGACGAAAAGTAAGGTTATGTATTTCCGTATAAAAATCTTCGGAACTCTCTCCCGGTTGTTGCTTACGATCGAAAATTTCTCTAATAATTTCGAAATCAAAATCAGCTGTCTTAAAGTGGTTTTTTAATTCACGCCTTAGGGAAAAATACCCAAACTCCTCATCTTCAGCATGATCCTCTAAAATCTGCCAGTACCAAAGCGCTGCTCTACCAGAAACTAGGAAATGAAAGTCAGTAAAGAGTTGTTCATAAGTTATATTATACTGTTCCCTCATCTTTTCAATTCTAAAAATAAAACTTTCAACAGTCATATCCCGGCCTGTTCCATCAAACTTGATGTGCCATTTGTCAAGATTGAATGGTTTTCGCCTATTTGATTGATTTTGATTGAATGATATTTCATTATTTTCATACTGTCGCGTGTTATTACCGGTCATACTAGGAGCAGCTTGCCTACCACCATTTTCAATATTATCAAATCGGTTGCCTCTTGAAGGGTCGGGAGTAGAAGCTGTCCTTGGTAGGTTGAGATCATCACGCCCAGAACCTTCAATATTTGCAACTCTAGTACTAAGGGATACTAATTCGCTTTTCACTTGACTTAATTCAGTTATACATTTCGCTATATCAGAGTTCTGCTTCATCAACAATGTCACAACTTGACTAAGTTGGTCGCTAGTGTCTGATGGTGTTACAGTGTTAATTTTATCACCACCGCATGCACCTTCTTCTTCATTACTCGACATCTCTAACAGATCTACTTTTCGAGAAAAACTCAATGTGGATTCTAAGGGGTTAACTGTAAGTTCATTTGTTATTCTTAGAGCTTCACCGGAAGAAGATAATCTACCAAAAATTAAATTTCTGCACCTATTCAGGTAGTCTATAGGAACGAAATCTACAGGGCGTTCTAGTCCAGTATCAATTTGGGTTAATATTGAGCTAACTACTTGGCCTTCCAATGCCTGGTCACACGCCTATCTTCGGAAGTAACTTTTTGATAGGATTTCTAGTATGTCTCTCCAAAACCAAAATTAATAATATATAATAATCTAATGGGATACTTATGCTACTTTAATAAAAAAATTCTTTTTACACTATATTACTTTTTTTTCTTATTATGTAATTTTTTGATAAAAAAACGTTATAAATTAAAACTTTTGAAACAAATCATGTACTAGAACTAGGTGATGTTGAATATATGTTGCAAGTGACGTAACAAGAAAGGTTGCAATTCCCCCTTTTTCCTAATAAAATATACTAAGTATAAACTAACATAAGAAGAATCATTCATGCCGCAGAAGACAGCAAGAAGATACGTTTACTTCCATATAGTTTATTCCCCCTTTAAATAAAACTCTGTGACAACACAAATAAAGTAAATTAATTTCTACTAAATTGTATCGCACACAGACCATTATATTACTAATAACAAAAAACAATATACAAATAATCCAGATTATACTCACGGAAATGGTATCCTGCAGCAAAGAACCAAGTTCATGAAAGTAGTTTGTGACTACACCCAAATAACTACTATCGCAATTGAAAATCCTTATTCCCCTAATAAAAAATATTGAATTTATTCGGGTCCCTGCTCGGGCGCCATATGTTGTAATATCAGTTTCTAGTAACACGTCTAGTGATGGCAGTGGACACAGTGGCGTAGTCCCGTACTACTCGTCGGCTTATGGGCAGGGTTGTGCCAAGACAGTGTTACTTGCACTACAACATAAAATTTTTGTGTCCAAAAAAATTTAAAAATATACACTCAATTGTGATATGTCAAACCCTACTGTCTGAGTTAATTGTTCATTCGTCGAGTATTTCCCGTTATGGTCCCCTAAGTCAGTATGTCTTTGTTGTCAAGTATTAGTCAGTATCTCTACGCGTCCGTCCGTTAGTCCTTGGTTGGCCAACCCACCCCTTCTACAATAAACATTGTAGCCTTGAACTGTCTCACAGGCCAAAAAGAATCGAGATCAGTTCCCTGAAACCAAGGCATGTCGAAACCCATCCTAACAAAGAGTCAATACTCATTCATAAGTACATCGCCCGCAACTCTTCATCAACACCACCCAGTTAGTTTCACATCTAGCACCTCATTTTTAAATAAAGAATATAAACAAATATGTTTTTTTTGAAATTCATATAGTCCAAGTTTATTTAACAAACTAATGATTAAATTATTTTACTTACATATTTATATATATAAGTAAAAAAAGTAATAGATATTAATATAAAAAATATATACATATATAAGAAAAAAAAAATAATGTAAAAAAATCAAACAAATTGACTTTGTACTAATATTATCATTTTTGTATGAATATATAAGCATATATAATATATAATATATAATTATATATACATATATATATATATATGTATCATTGGTGAAGTGTATTAGCGTAGTTTTGTATTTCATCAAACTTACTATAAACTTCTATTAAAAATAGTGTACAATTTCTTATCCAAATATAACATTTAAATCATATAGAAACTCTTACAAAAAAATTAATTCATCTCTTATTTTATTTTGTCTGGCATATACAGTAAAAGGAATGTACTGGTAAAACATTCTAAGAGAAATAAAGAATCCAACAAAGAAAACGTTTTTTTCTTTTTTTTCTCTCTTATTATTACTCCACTTATTGCACTCTTAAACTCACCTATAAATTAATAACCCTGTGATGTTGGCGCCAGCATCCAGTAATCTTAACATATTTGTGTTTCTCTTATCAATTTTATATACCTACATAGGTACTGAAATATGTGCAGACAAGTACATACAAAAGTATTTATAAAATTAACTATTTCCATATTAAATACATAATTATTTATATTCAGTATATAAACACATTTTTTTGTGTCTTAACTTATTGTAATTGCTTTTATCTTATTTTATTTATTTTTATTTAAAAATTACACCCACCAACTTATATATAGATACAAAATTTCTTTTTCTATTTATTTTGATAATTTTTGGTTTAGGACATGAACTTTTATATAAAACTAGGCTTTTGATTGTAGAGACCTGCGGAACTGCTAAAACTGCATCCAACTATTAACCAGGGCAACGTTGGTTCACTATGTTTGGAATTAAATAAAGGCTTAATAATGGTAGCACTGCAAACACTATTTAAGCCACATGGGCATGTTTGGTGTTTTAATATTAAGTGAGATGGTTTCTTTTATTTTCAATATTTTAGTTTTAACTATTATTTTTTTTCCGGCCGCATAAATCTTGAATCAATTTTTAAGATTTTTGATATTGGAAAAATAATTCTCCATATATGTACATATGTATTTACTTCTGCACGTGGCTTTTTTTATATTTCATTCTCTACTGTGAATATTTTGTTTTTTTTTTTGTCTTTAATTTGTCATTGTTTTAATCCGCTGCATTAATCTTTTATTATTTGAAAGATTTTCTTAAAATTTGTTTTATTTATAAAGCAATTTTTATTTAATTCTACACGTGTATGAACGGATCTCATTTGGCAAGTTATCCCTTTTTTTGTTTTTTTTTTCTCTCCAAAAAAAAAATAGAATACCAGATCTAAGACAGTAAATAACATGCTGCCACCTAAAGTGTTCTCAACGTGTAAATTACATCACAATAATGAACATATCTACAAGCAGGGTTATGTAATATGTTCGAAATATACATAGAGGAAACAAAACACAATAATCTTTTGTGTTCTATGTGTCGCGACAACGTTTTAACAACTCCACACATATCTTTTATTAAACTTCTTTTTATATTATTTATTAATAATAATTTCTTACATATTAATGTGGTGTCATGAAAGTAATGGTAATACGAGATGCAAATGCAATAATTAAAGAATGCCAAAATATATTTAAAGTCACACGGTATTGCAATAATTTAAAGTCACATGATATTGAAATAATTTAGAGTCACACGGTAATTTGATATCGATATAATTTGGAAATGGAATGTTATATTAAAAAGTTTATTGGACATTATACCTTCATAACACCACCCCTCTTAAATAGAAAGGTCTTATAGCTAACATTGATCAGATGGCAGCCATAAGAGCTTTCTTTACAAATGCTATATAATATGCATTTCTTGAAGAGAAATAATTACACAGCACAACAAAATAAAAAAAATTTCATGTGCTCTTAAAACCACTATATAATTTTGATGTATCATGACTACCTTTGTACAAAAATGGTAAAATTTTTAAATTCTATGGATAGATTTTTTTTAAAAAATTTTTTTTTTTAAATTGCAATTTTTTTGAGACGTTTCTTCAAATAATTAATGATAACTCAAAAACTACTAGTCCGATATTATTAAAATAAATTCAGAAAAATTAAGATTTGCATAGCCTTTAATTCGTCTATATATCGCGTTTCAATCGGATCAATAGTATCGGAGTTATAATAAAAAACTTAAGAAAAAAATATATTTTTTACGTAAAAATGACAAAAATTTTCGTTTTAAAAAAATCATAAAAAATCGAAAACGGCAAAAAACTTCCAGATTCATTTTTTTATCGCATAGCGACATATAATAGCAACAAAATGAGATATCGACCATAAAAATCGATTGATTTTTTTCGAATTTATTCACAATTTAGTGAATTCGCTCATTTTCACAAAATTTTAGTTTTTTGCTTGATATACGCATTATAGCGCGTTTTCAAATGTGTGAAAAACATAAATTTTCCAATTTCAAGGGGTGCATGTCGGATTATTGTTAGATTTGATGAGAAACTTCCACCCACAAAATTTTAATCGAATTCGACAACGTTAACACGTAGCGCATAGGCCCCAAATCTGAAAAAAAGCGTTTAAATCGAAAATAATTGACAAATTTTCAGTTTTTGCAAAATTAACGCTATTTATTTCCCCTTTTGCAAAAAGGTGGATCCTGGTCCTTAGGGCAAACACAATGAGATTTACAATAAGCTACATATCTTTTAAATCGGTTAAACAGTTTTCAAGTTACTTGCCGAAGGCAATTGACAAAAAAATGTAACTAAGTCAAATCGATGGAATAGATCGAAAATGCATTTCATTGTTTTATTCATGTATTTTCTTTTATTTTATATTTTATTATTTAAATTTATTACAACATATAAAATAAGGAAATAAATAAATAAATATTATAAACTACAAACTTTGGAATTTTCTTTTATGACATTTTCTATTATTGAATAACGAAGTGTTGCTCTGAATACTCCAGCAAAAATCTGCCATCATGTGTGCATCCCAGCGACCCTGGTATCTTTCCTCCATTGTCCGAATATCTTGGTGAAATCGTTCGCCCTGTTCCTCACTTAAGTCTCCTAGATTTTCAGGAAAACGATCTAAGTGACTGTGAAGGTAATGTAACTTGATGCTCATGTTGCATCCAAGATTCTGGAAGTGAGTTAACATCTCTTCAACGTGCGCAACATAATCATCATCCTTGTTATTTCCTAAGAAATGTTGAATAACCCATACAAACGAATCCCATGCATTTTTCTCAATTTCTGACATTGAACTGAGAAAATCGGTATCTTTGACCAATTTGCGAATTTGTGGGCCGTCAAATATTCCTGCTCTCAGCTTTTCCATACTCAAACTTTTAAACTTCCTTGAAATATACTGGAAACATTCACCATCTTTGTTAAGTGCTTTAACAAATTGTTTCATCAGACCAAGTTTAATGTGAAGAGGGGGTAATATGATGCGATCTCGGGGCACCAGAGGTACATTTATAACATTCCTCATACCTGGGTCCAGTGTTTCCCTATAAGGCTATTGTTTTCTCTTCCAGTGTTCTGACTTAGCTCTGCTGTCCATAAACATAAAAAACAAGGGTATTTGGTATAGCCACTTTGTTGACCTAATAGGAAATTTACCATCTTAATATCAACACAAATTACCCAGTTATGTTCATTATACTTTATCTTCTTCATGACCAATGCAATTACAGAGTATTCTTCTTTTACCTTGGTTGAATGTGCGATTGGCAAGGAGTGAAATTTATTTCCATTGTGCAAAAGGACACACTTCAAGCTGCGTTTTGATGAGTCAATAAATAAACGCCATTCGCTTGAATCATATCTATGTAAGCCCATGGCAGTCATCAAACCAGGAATATCCGTGCAGCAGACAAAATCGTCCTCTTCTGCAAAATAGTGAAGTAAGCCTTTTTCTCGGGTACGGTAATACGATGGTCTCTTACTTTTTAATTCTGAAAATCATAAAAATTCCATAAAGATCTGTTCCAAACAATTTTCTACATTCAATACTGTATTTCCACAGTAACACGTGTCCCACAGAAATACGTGTTTTGCCCAAAACAGTATTTCGCGTACTTGTTTTGCCATACATTTCTCATTCATCCAAAACACTTTGGCAGTACCTGGATATTGTATAGTGGTTTCAAAAGCATCTAATTTTTTTATTTTGTTGCGTTGTGTAATAGGAAGATATCAGTCAATTTTAGCGAAATTTTATATTTTATTGTTAAAAAAGAAAAAAATAAAAAATTTTAAAAGTAAAATGTTTTTGTAAATTGTCTTCGGCAAATTCTCAAGGACATATAATGGCCAGTGAAAATTGTAATAACTCGAAAACTTAAAGACATGTAGCTTATTGTAAATCTCATTGTGTTTGCCCTAAGGACCAGGATCCACTTTTTTGCAAAAGGGGAAATAAATAGCGTTAATTTTGCAAAAACTGAAAATTTGTCAATTATTTTCGATTTAAACGCTTTTTTTCAGATTTGGGGCCTATGCGCTACGTGTTAACGTTGTCGAATTCGACTAAAATTTTGTGGGTGGAAGTTTCTCATCAAATCTAACATTAATCCGACATGCACCCCTTGAAATTGGAAAATTTATGTTTTTCACACATTTGAAAACCCGCTATAATGCGTATATCAAGCAAAAAACTAAAATTTTGTGAAAATGAGCGAATTCACTAAATTGTGAATAAATTCGAAAAAAATCAATCGATTTTTATGGTCGATATCTCATTTTGTTGCTATTATATGTCGCTATGCGATAAAAAAATGAATCTGGAAGTTTTTTGCCGTTTTCGATTTTTTATGATTTTTTTAAAACGAAAATTTTTGCCATTTTTACGTAAAAAATATATTTTTTTCTTAAGTTTTTTATTATAACTCCGATACTATTGATCCGATTGAAACGCGATATATAGACGAATTAAAGGCTATGCAAATCTTAATTTTTCTGAATTTATTTTAATAATATCGGACTAGTAGTTTTTGAGTTATCATTAATTATTTGAAGAAACGTCTCAAAAAAATTGCAATTTTAAAAAAAAAATTTTTAAAAAAAAATCTATCCATAGAATTTAAAAATTTTACCATTTTTGTACTAAGGTAGCCATGATACATCAAATGTATATAGTAGTTACTCGAGCATATTTTTGCTGTTGCCCTGTGTTATAATTTATATTTATTTACCAAAAAAAATATTTAAATAATTAATAAAAAATAAAAGTATTTGCATATGTATATACATATATATGTATATATTTTTGCTTAATTCATAAAATTTTGTTTATATAAATTCTTGTAGTTTAATTTGATATCTTAAAAATAAATTATTATTCTACCTTTTTTTCTTATTTTATAGTTTTTTTTTTTTTTTATTTACTGTGTTATTTTATTAACATACTTGTTACTATGTATTTTTCTTTAGACTATTTAGTTCTCTTTTTTTTCATATATGTTTATATAGTTGCTAATTTAAGCCTATTTTTATGAACTATTATTTCTTTCTTTTTATCAATTTGTAAAGTGCAATTGTTTTTGATATCGACTTTTATTACTTTATATGGACCTTTATAAACGTTTTCTAATTTATGACCTTGCTCATTTTTTATAAAAACTTGATCATTAATTTTAATTTGTAATGCCTTTGTATTTTTATCATAGTTTAGTTTTTGTAAATGTTTTGAGTTTTGCAATGCAGATCTTGCATTTTCATTGGCAATTTTGAGTCAGTATCTAACTTCTTTAACATAATCATCAAAATTATATAAAGGTTCTATGATTTTTGAATTCAATAAAGAAAAAATTTCTGGAGTTTTACCAAATATCAATTCAAAAGGGCAATAACTGTGTGTTGTTGATGGGGTTGTGTTGTAACAATAAGTGAAATAGGGTAACCATTGATCCCAATCATTAAGAGACTTAGATACATATGATCTGATAAATTCGTTGAAGGTTCGATGTGAACGTTCAACTGTACCCAACGTTTCATGATGATATGGTGTTGAATTTACTAAGTTTATGTTAAGTAGTTTTAATAATTCCTGTAGTACTTCATTTTTAAATTCAGTACCCATATCAGTTAAAATTTTATGGACGGGTCCATAAATAAGAAATAAATTTTCAAAAATTGCTCTTGCTACAGTTTTTGCAGTTTTGTTTGGAATTGGGATGCTTATTAAATATTTTGTTAGATCACACACTATTGTTATTATGTATTGTTGTCCATGTTCGGTAATAGGTAATGGTCCTATCGTGTCAATCACTACTGTATCAAAAGGTCTCATTGGTGTTGGTGTTATAATTAGGGGTTGTTTAATATTCCTATTTGTTTTGTTCCGTTTACATGTTTCACAGGCCTTTACATACTTTGCGACATATTTAGTAATATTTTTCCAATAAAAATACCTTCTAATTTTGTTAATCATTCGAGTTATCCCTGGGTGGCCACCTAGCAGGGGGTCCTCGTGGAATTTTCCTAATATTTCTTGCTTCTCTGTTTCATCTGTAATTTCTGTAACTGATGGTGTAAGCGCTATTTTAATGTGTTTTAAAAACTTATTGCCCAATTCTTTAAATTCTTTTATAGGTACCTTTTCAAACATCTTATCATTTAATCTCATTTGCAATTTTTTAATGTGAATATTATTGGCTTGCAACTCAAGCTCTTGGAAAAATTTACCTAAGTCTATTTGTTCATTAATAACATAAACATTAGCTTTAAATTTAAATAGAATTTTACTTCCTCTTTTAACATCACATCCTTGGATGTGGGTTATTATATTGGGAAGCTTTCTAAATTGACGCGCCGATATATTTTCATAAATTTTTGGTTGGGCTTGTTCTCTATCTTTCTCTCTTTCCTGCACTAGTTGCTTGGACCTAGTTGTTACCATCATTACATTACAGGCTTTTATATCTTCAAAGGTAATTCTTGACAATGCGTCAGCTGCGTAATTTTCTCTCCCCTTAATATATTCTATATCGAAATTGTATTCCTCCAGATCCAAACGCACTCTCATTAACTTAGAAGATGGGTTTTTCATCGAAAATAAATATGTTAGAGGTCTGTGGTCTGTTTTAATTATGAATTTTCGTCCATAGACGTAAGGTCTAAAGTAATTAATAGCCCAATGAATGGCCAGAAGTTCTTGTTCAATAGTTGCCTTATTACTTTCGCCTTTTGTGAATGTTCTTGATGCATATGCTATGGGCAACAATGTCCCCTCGTGTTGCTGACTCAACACGGCACCACATGCCAACTTACTTGCGTCTGTGGTAATGTAGAAGGTTTTTGTGAAGTCCGGATACTGTAGGATTGGTGGAGATATTAGGGTGTTTTTCAAATAATTAAATGAATCTTCGCATTTATCCGACCAATGGAATGTTGCGTTTTTTTTGTTAGATTTGTTAATGGTTTACTGAAATGTGCGAAATTTGGAATGAACTTTCTATAGTAGTTAGCAAAGGCCACAAAACGTTTAGTTTCATTACCATCCTTAGGCCTAGGATAATTTTTAATAGTATCTTATTTATTGCTGTCCGGTAAAATTCCCTGGGACGTACATTTATGACCCAAAAATGTGACCTCATGACAAAAGAACCTGCATTTATCAGGATGCAATGTAAGATTATACTTTCTGCAAGTATGAAAAACTTCTCTTAAATTTTTAATCATATGAGCTTTAGAGCATCCGATTACTATAATATCATCCATATACAAAAATGCAGTTGACGGTTTTAAACCAGCAAATGCTAGTGACATCATTCGTTGAAATGAGTTAGGTGAGATTTTGAGTCCAAAAGGTAATCTCTTAAATCTAAATGAACCTTTGGGTGTTGAAAAGGAGGTAATATCCCTCGAACCATCTTCCAATTCGATTTGGTGAAATCCAGACATTTGATCCAATGTTGAGAAGTATTTAGCTCTTCCAAGCTGATCGAGTATATCGTCTATTCATGGGAGAGGAAATTTGTCGCACAAAAGTTTTTTGTTTACCTGTCTATAATCAATTACCAGACGCCACCTCTTATCACCGCTACCTTCCAAAGATTTCTTTGGAACCAATAACACTGGACTGTTATAAGGCGAAACAGAGGGCTCAACTAAATCACCTTTAATTAACTTATCAACTTGCCTCTCAATCTCTTCTTTCTGTGTTTCCGGAATTCTATAGTTTTTTATATATATATCGGTGTTTCATCCACTATACGCAATTTTTGTTTATAAAAATTGTTTGTAGATACCGGTTCAGTTTCTAACCCAAACACGTCAGTAAATTCGGCACACAGAGCCAAAAGGTCATTCTCTGCAATTCGCGGGCAATTTACCATCAGTCTTTCTAAAATCTCATTAGACCTAGAATTTTTTATAGTTGTGTCTATTGTTTTAGTCTCATATTGAGACAGAGGCTCATATTTTATATTTTTTAAGGATATTATTTTCGAAGAATTAGATACATTCATTACGCATACCACCGGGCTATTGAGATTTGTAATAGTATTTGGGATAAAGACTTCATTTTCTACTGTTTGATGTGGAATAAATATATCGTCTATTCCCTGTTGTAATTTTATTTTCCGTACCACCTCTGATCTTGGTGGCATAACAATAGTGTCTTGAATCGGACCTGTTACTATGGGGATTTCCATTTGAATGGTGCTATTTATGGGACGTATTACCAAGAAGTTATCCCTTGAATGGAAGTCAGTTATACAATTGTGCGCCCTAATGAAGTCAAGTCCCAAAACTCCATCGCATGGGATTGAGAAATCATCAGGTACAACGTGAAATTCATGTTTTAGTTTAAAGTTGTTGAGGCACAACCAACCTTGAGTTACGCCGATCGTGAATTGACTACCCTCGCCTATGCCTTTTAATTCATTAACTATTTTACCATCAATTGGTCCTTTAACACCCCCATGTTTTAATAAGGAGATATCTGCGCCAGTATCTATTAAGAATGTTAGTGCCTGTATACTTCCCGTAAGGGAGAGGTTAACAAAAGCACTGAGGTTCAGATTCAAAGTCAAGATATGTCCTATTCTTCCCCCAGTGTTATCTGGGGGTCCTCGGGGTTTCCCGAGACCCTATTCATAACCCTCATGTCCGCATACTGTCTGGAATTAGTATGTTGCCTACTAGTTCTACTGTGGTTGTTATTTGAGTTTGGCCGGTAATTGTTTTGTCTATTAACTCTTCGCGGGTTTCCCCTGTTAGTTTGCTGGTAAAGACGATCTCCACGGTATGTATGAGATCCTTGATTGTTATAATTCTGGCGCCCATTTGGGTATCTTTGGCTGCCCCATCGGTATCTACCACGCAGTTGTAAGACATTTGATACACTTGATTGGTGTACATCTGTGCTCATAATTTTTTCTGTTATTTGGTCTATTGTATCAAAGGTAGCTGCTTCAATGATGATTCTTGTTCTATCATTATTTAGATTCTTCGCGAGGGCTTTTACAGTTGCCTGTACGGCATACTTGTTTGCTATTTGTGGTGGTAAGCCATCTGAAATATATGCGTTTGATAACATTTTCGAGAGCTCGTCTATTTCTTGGGCATATACGCTGTTTGGTTTACTTCCCTGGCGTGCGGTCATTAATTTGGATACTAATATGTCAGTGGAGTCTCCCTTTATTACCGTTTTCAATTTGTCTGCAATGGCTGCAATGGACGTTAAATCGTTGATTGATATGCGAGCTGTCCCGCTGATTTTTGTCTGTATTATTTGTACTGCAAGATTTTCATGGGTTCCTTTCAGTGATTCTAAAAGGTTCAAAGCATCAAGAAATTTTTGAAGGTTCTTAAATTTACCATCAAATTCCGGTAGGATTTTAGTGGCTAATTCTATGAATTTAATGGGTTCCATTTTTGAGTCCGCTAGGTCAGGGTCAATGTCTTCAAACTGTTCCCAAATATTCGAGTTTTCCAATATGCTCCCATAATCTATCTCCTCCAATGTTATAGTTACGCATCCATTCTCCCTGAATATTATTACTAGTTCTTTTTGTAACCGTTTCTCTATTGACTGAACCTTTGTCTTCAATTTGGTTATTAATTCAAAAATCTCTTGTCTGTGTTCGGGTGTAAGGTAATAAGCAGTGTTATTAAAAGTATTTACTATTGTATTAAAGTGGACTTCTATTAAATGCAGATGATATTCTATTACTGCTCTGCTAGGCAGTTTCTGTTTGTTTAAACATTTGAAGGACCGCAGGAATTTGCTTTGATTTTCTTGAAATTGTTGAGATAACTGTTCCCAATTAGGGCATTTTGCGTTTTGCATTTGAAATGGGTCAGGTTTTGATAATGTCAGCTGTTATAGTCAGACATATGACTGGAATAATTATGACTGGAATAATTTTCCCATATTTATATTTCCTTTTTCTCCTAATATTTTGCCAAATCGTACTCTTAATAATTTATTGTTAAATAATTAATATTGTCATATAAAGGTTAATTATAACAAGTTAGATGTTTATTTTGTTTTCAATAAATATATTTCAAAAAAAAAAAATTTCTGCATTTGACACTATTGCCTATCTTAAATAATTATACTATAATAAATTTTTCTTTTGTTACTTATCCATTTTCTAGGGTTGATTATATTTTTTTTGTTGCTGTTGCTGGTGTTGATATTGGTGTTGTTGTTCCTGGAGTACAACGTTGGCTTCTCCTCGGCGTGGAGAGCATACATCCCATGGCGTGGGGATGCTTCTTCCTTCTCTTTTTTTATATTGTTATTAAAACTTTGTTGTAATGTTGAAACTGTTTTCTAATAAATTTATTTCTTATATAGTTATATTTTTTTTTAGCTTTATTATTTTTTCCTTTTTTTATAAATTAAACACGTTTTAAAGCTCTAAAGCTGGTTTTATATTTTTGCAGAGTTTTTCTTTTGTTCTTGTTTTTTTTTTTGTATTATTATTTTTATTTTCTGCTGTTTATGCAATATTTATACAATTCACTGTCTGTATAAGTTCACTTTATTTGTAATATATTAATTTATGAAATAGAATTATTAATTATTAATTATTTGATTTATAAAAGATATTTTAATTTATTTTATTTATTACTGCACTGTTAAAGGTTTTTTTTTTATTTATTTATAACACATTTGCTGTGGTTCACTTATACTTGGGGCTGTCGGTGTTGTCCCCTTTGCATATCTTTGATTGTTTTGCATACTAATTTAACCAGGTAGATAATTACCATTGCTACTGCTAACAACAGAGCCATAATTTCGATGTGACTCATGCTCTCAGTTGTCTTATCAACGTTGTCCTCCTTCATAGTTTCCAATATTTTTTCTAATTGTTTATTGTCGTTTTCTTCCTGATTTTTCCCTACCTCGTAGCCTGCTACTAGTAATGGGATGGTTGACAGTATTTTTTTCACCAAGTCATTTCCCTTTTTTTCTTAATACACTTTTAATCACTTGCAGTTTTACACAATAACAACCCACTTAGTTCACGTCTTAATTAACACTTTTTTCACTTGTCACGGTCGCCATGTAATATGTTCGAAATATACATAGAGGAAACAAAACACAATAATCTTTTGTGTTCTATGTGTCGCGACAACGTTTTAACAACTCCACACATATCTTTTATTAAACTTCTTTTTATATTATTTATTAATAATAATTTCTTACATATTAATGTGGTGTCATGAAAGTAATGGTAATACGAGATGCAAATGCAATAATTAAAGAATGCCAAAATATATTTAAAGTCACACGGTATTGCAATAATTTAAAGTCACATGATATTGAAATAATTTAGAGTCACACGTTAATTTGATATCGATATAATTTGGAAATGGAATGTTATATTAAAAAGTTTATTGGACATTATACCTTCATAACAGTTAGGATCTCATAACAACACCAAAGACCCCCGTGGCAGAGCATGTGGTAGTTCAGCAATACTAATAAAGGCGCGAATCAAACATAATTTACTGTGTGCTTTTTGTGAAGATTACCTACAAGCAACAAACATCTGTATTGCAGAATTACATCAAAACTTAGTTATTTCTTCGATTTATTCACCTCCTAGGTTTTAAATATCAGAGAGTCAATACAGCGATTTCTTCAAATCACTAGGTCCCTGCTTCATAGCATCAGGCGACTACAACGCTAAAAATACGTTTTGGGGATCACGCCTAATAACTCCAAAAGGTCGTGTTTTGTTTGACACAATTTCAAAAATGCGTCTGAATGTGATATCGAGTGGACAACCCACCTATTGGCCTACTGATCGACAAAAAATACCGGATGTTATTGATTTTGGAGTGATTAAGGGTATTCCAAGAGAAACGATTAAAGCTGAAGTGTCACTTGAATTATCCTCAGATCATTCACCCACTATCGTCTATATATGGGACAAACAAAATATCATATCACTAATGACTATCACAAGCATTAATTGGTGGAAATATAGAAAGTATCTTAGTACTCATTGTTCGGAAAACATCCCGCTAAGAACACCTGAAGACGTAGAGCGGAGTCTTATTGATTTTGACCAAAACCTCAAATCAGCTGCCCAAAAAATAAAAATTCGTAGCGAATGGCAACCACAGAGATCTCCTCAACTCAAAAGCAGACTTAAAGAATGCACGAACCGGCTAAGAGACATGCTGTAGAAACCTTAAAAGGCCAGTCTTACGTAAGCCTCCCTTGCGAACTTCAGCTGGTGGCTGGGCAAGGAGTGATACCGAAAAAGGAAATTTATTTGCTGGACATTTGAAAAAGGTTTTTACCCCAAATATATCTACTGATATAGTTGAGTTGCCAGTTCTCGAGGCTGTTTGAGAGGATGTTAATAACTAAGCTTAACCCTTTTCTAAGCGACTAAGGATGTATTCCAAACCATCAATTCGGCTTCAGGAAAAAACATAGTACGATCGAACAAACTCACAGGTTAGTTAATGTTGTTAAGAAGACTTTTGAAGAGAGAAAATACTGCTCTGGGCTTTTTATTGACGTTTCTCAAGCATTCGATAAGGTATGGCATAAGGCCTAATATATAAGCTAAAACTGAATTTTCCCGTAAACCTATATAAGCTGCTAGATAGTTATTTAACCGAACGAAAATTTATTGTGAAAGAAGGAGATTTTTTGAGCTCACCCCAGCCAATCGAAGCCGGAGTTCCCCAAGGTAGTATATTGGGGCCCTTTTTATACTTATTGTATACTTCAGACATGCCAACTAGTAACCGAGTTCACACATCGACATTTGCTGACGACAGAGCTTTTTTGAGCATTCACGAAAGACCCGAAGTAGCATCACGATATTTACAAGACCACATATTTAATTTAGAAAAATAGTTGAAGAAATGGAGAATAAAAGTGAATGAACAAAAATGTACTCACATAACTTTCACACTGCGTAGAAAATCTTGCCCTTGCTTTCAGACGTCAAATATCTCTGCATACATCTTGACCGGCGCCTTACATGGAAACGGCACATAGAAACAAAGTTAACACAAATGAAGTTGTGAACTGGCTTATTGGCAGAAATTCAACTCTAGCTTTAGATTGCAAACTTTTATTATACAAGTCAATTCTAAAACCAATATGGTGTTATGGCATTCAATTATGGGGCACTGCCTCAGCTACCAACGTAGAAAATATTCAAAGGCGCCAAAATAAGATTCTACGTATTATTACATCTGCTCCCTGGTATATAAAAAATTCGAACATCCATAAAGATCTAAACGTGCCATCAGTTAAAGCAGAAATAGCGAAACTAACCATAAGGTATTTAAAGAAGCTTGAAACTCATCCGAATCCACTGGCCTGTAACATACTAACTGAACCTGGTTACATTCGACTAAGAAGGAGAGACACTGCTTCTCTCATCCTTACATCAGAGGGATAACCCACAAATTACAGTAACCGTGAAACATACATTTTTTTGTCCAGCACTGGTTGGACTTAACAAGTATATTTTTAGACTTAAGATATGAGTAATTATTGATAGTTCAATTATATTGAAGATACAATAAATAAAAATTGCGAAAAAAAAATCATTTTTAAAGAAATATGTACCGATGATTCCACCGGCCCATAAACCACACCAAACCGTTGTTTTTTCTCGATGAAGTGGCAGCTCTTGAATCTCTTCCGGTTGCTCTTCGTCCCAAATGCGGCAATTTTGTTTGTTTACATACCCATTGAGCCAGAAATGGGCCTCGTCGGATCTTCTTGGAACTTTTCAAGAGCCCATAGTGCGTAGCGATTCAGGCGTAAGTCTTTTCATTATGAAATGTCAAACAATACTAAACAAAAATAACATGACCACATGACACGACTCACACGTGATCAAAAAAAGGCTATTGAAAAAAGTATCTCTACTTGAATCACCTTATATATAAAACAGGATGTTTATATGTATGTAACGTATGGACTTAAAAACGGCTAGGTCGATTTTGATGAAATTTTCAGGGAATCTTCAGAATATTCAGGCGAGTGACAAAATCCAATGTTCATATTGCAACACCAAAGACATATAAATATATTTAATTTTTTTTGCTTTTTTTTGAAAGCCGCCCGGAAACACCCGGAATGCCACCGCATGTGCTAACATTAAAGGTTGGATCACCGGTAATTTTTATTCGCAACCTAAACCAAAGTTATGCAACGGAACCAGATTGATCAATTGTTCACCAAATTTTATCGAGGCAACAATCATCGGTGGCAGATTCAAAGGCGAAGACGTACTTATTCCACGAATTCCGATGATTTCCAACGATTTACCATTCCAATTCAAGCGACCCTTTGTGGCTTGCCTTTGCTATTACCATCAACAAAGCACAAGTCCAATCATTGCCTATTCCTGGCTTAATTTTGGAAAATTCATGTTTTTCACACGGCCAGTTATATGTGGCTTGCTCCCGAGTTGGCACGCCAAAAAAATTTTACCTTTTTACACTAAATAAAAAAACAAAAAACATTCTCTATCCGCTGGCCTTAAGATGAAGTAATAAATAAATATAATTTCCAATTTGCCTTAAATACATGCGTTTCTTTTTTGATTGAGCCCATATCTATACCATATGTAAGATATTCACCCCTATCGCGAATAATTGTTCCCATGAAAAAACTCCCAAATTTGTCTATCGTGAATGATTTCAATAACAATTTACTTGTATTTTACGATAGAAATCATTCACTATAGAATTATTGGGAGTTTATTCATGGGAATAAATATTCGCGATAGGGGTGATTCTGTAAAAAAACTTTATGATAGGTATTCCATGGATTTTTATTTAAAGTCTGTAAATTTCGTTAAAAGCTCAATTTAAATCGTGTTGTAATACAACACTAATGTTTGCTTAGGGCCAGCAACGCGGACCGGGTCAGCTAGTAGTTCAATAAAATTGGCACATATTCTTCTCAGTGGATCAGCATAAGCATAGTTCATACGAAAACATTTAATTGCCAGTGGATGAAAGTAACGTGTCGGCCGGTGTGGAACATTAAATGATATACTGCTTAGAATGAATTCAGAGTGCATATCGTTATTAAGAATACTTAACAAAAACGTAACGTTTAGCATAGTCCTTCGGCTTTTAAGAGGCAACTTAATTAGCGATAATCTTTGATGATAAAGTGGCAAATTTAATGTTGGATTCCATTTTAAACTTCGTAGGCTAAATAGCAAAAACTGTTTTTGAATAGACTCAATATGATCACTATCAACATTATACAACGGATCCCAAACAACTGAGCCATATTCAAGAATAGGTCTAACTAAGGATGTGTATAACCGCTTAGTTACATATGGATCGATAAATTCCTTTGCCCATCTTTTAACAAAAGCAAGAACGCCTCTCGCCTTCATATCAATGTGTGGAATAAAACTAAGCTTAACGTCAAGCAAAATACCCAAATTCAGAATGGAGCAAACTAATTCCAAAGGTTGTTTGCCCAACAAAAAGTTGACACTGACGAAGTTGCCCCTGTTAAATCTCATGTGCTTGGATTTGTTAGTGTTTGCACCAAGTATAAAATATCATGTTGTAGGTATAAATTATCCGAATTTATATTGTATGTAAGAAAAATTTTTACATCAACAGCAAACATAAGTATGTTGCAATATTTTATAACATTTGGCAGATCATTTTTAAATAAAGAGAACAGGATTGGACCAAGATGGCTGCCTTGCGGTGCTCCATAACAAACATTTATAGGTTTGGATATGTGGTTTTTAAAAAGTACATTTTGTTTTCTATCATTTAGATAAGATTTAATCCAATTTAGACTATTTACAGAAGAGCCCAGCATATATAGCTTATTAAGGAGAAGTTTGTGATTGACTTTGTCAAAAGTTTTGCTGCAATCCGTATAAATGGCATCAGTTTGTTGATTTTTCACGAATCCTTTATTGACTAACGTCGTTAACTAAAAAAGTTGGTACTGGTTGAGCATCCTTTTCTAAATCCATGTAGATGCGGCGATATTAAATGCGATATGTTGTGGCTTAGAAAGTTGCAGATGAATTTTTGAAGAAGCTTAGGTATCGAACTATAGTTTTTTGCATATGAGTTACTGCCAGAACTGAATAAAGGAATGATGTATGAGCTTTTCCATTGACTAGGAACATAGCCACATCTGATAGATGAGTTGAAGATGAGCTGCACAGTACCTCAGTAAACAGTTGGGTATACCATCCGGTCCATGGTTATAATTTGTTTTAAGTCTTTTTAATTCAAACTCTATTTCAGCAGAATCAATTTCTGGAAAGTCTATTGATAGGTTTGAAGAAATTTTAAATGGATAAGTACTGGTGTCATTAGAGTACGTTGTAGCAAAAAACTCCGCAAAATTATTGGCGATAAGAGCGTCATTAGATTCACAATTTCCATATTTTATTACAAGCGGGAACTCATTAGATTTTCGTTTGGATTTACAAAATTAAAGAACGATTTGGGATTTGGGATTTGATTTCATTCTAATGATATAATTTTTATACAGATTGGTATTTAATAAATTATACTGAGCGCGACAAATAGAGTACCTTGCGTAATCAGCAGTAGGGATTAGAGTTTTTGTATTTTTTGTAGAGTTTGTTTTTTTTTATTTTTTAGTCTTGAAAGATGTTTAAATCTCCAGGAGGAACCAGAGCCTTTGAAGACGGTTCGTTTTGGTATACATTTGTCCATTAAAGATAAAACAGATTTGCTCAAATAGCTAGACAAAAAAATGAGATTGTAAACTCGGGTAAAAATCTAGCAGTCGTTTCGCAATCTTACTTGGTCAGACCATATTGATCAGGAGTTTATGGCACAGTCACCATTTTACACCGCCAAAAATAAGAATGACAATAGCTAGATCATACCTAATACCAACCCTTTTTTATTGTTATTATGTTCATTAATGTATTTAATATACATATGTAGTTGTTTAATTTTCCTTTACTGTTTATATTTTGAATTATATAACTTATACGATTCTAGTGCTGTCATTTATAAGATATTGTATCTTGTTGCATAAGAAAGCCGAAAAATAAACACAAAATACAAAAAAATACAGGTACAAATCAGAGATCGTAGAAATGTACAAGAAATTTTAATGTACACCTTGAAAACACTGTACACCTTTCTATCGGCATGTACATCTGATATTAATGTGTGGCTATGAATGTACTTGTGTACATCTTGTGTATATGCTTTAGCAAGCAAACACATGGGTGGGAGTTGCCATATTAGTGATTTTTGTAACTTTTGGACTAGAGACATAAAAATGATATTGGGTATTTATAATCACCCTTATTATGTATGTCGTCGGCGACAAGAAGCGAGGTTGGCGGCACAATAATGGTATTATGGAAGTCGCCGTTGACAACAACCGATTACTATCGACGGTTAATTGGCATTATGAAAGACGCCATAAAGTCGCCGTTGTGTTAAAATGGCGACGTTTATGTCGTCACATTTTTTGACAGCGACTCGAACGATATAGTAGGTAACGGAAAAGCATAAATTTTTTTTTTAATTAAGTAGCAAAATATAACAAAAAATTTAAATGGAAAAAAAACTTAAAATAACAACCGCTAAGCAATTTGAAGTATTAATTGCTGAACTGGAAAGTAAGCCAAATTTAGCAAAAGGATTTTATAGAGGCGCAACTCCTAGCAATTTTAAACAAGACTGGGAAGAGATAACAACAAAATTGAATTCAATTGGCCCACCAATAAGAGATGCTATTGGATGGCAAAAAGTAAGGTTCAAAAAAAGATTTAAAGTATAAAGTAAAATATAATAACATATTTTTTTAGGTGTGGAAAGATTTTAAATGCAAAGTGAAAAAGAAGTTGATGGTGAATAAGGCAGAAGTCAATGCAACAGGCGGTGGCAGGTACAAACAACAAACACTTTCACCTTTGGAAGAAGCTGCTGCTAATTTGATGCAATTTCAAAAACAGCTGAACCCTGAAGGTGAAGTGCAAGGAATTCAATCTCTTGATGAAACTTCTCTGATTGAAAATAGCAGTGGCATTGAATTTACAATTTCTGAGGATTGCGAAAACCTGCCATCCACTTCTGCAGTTTCCATACAAGAAACTCCTTTTAAGACAAGGAAGAGAAAAGAAAGTCGGACGAATGATGCACGCAGCGATTGTTGCAAAAACACAACGCTATGCAAAAGGAAGTTTTTAATGAGATATCGAAAACACTAATGGAAATAAAAAACGTTATGAAAGAAACAATTGAGAAATATCAAACGTTTTCAGTGGAACAAGAAAAAACTAACGTTGAAATAAAAAATTCTTTGAAAGAATCGAGCCGGTACCAGAGGAAACTTTGGGAAGTTGAAGAAAAGAAAATGAAATTGATGGAAAGGCAACACCAAAGGGAAGAAAAGCTTTTCGAAACAGATATGCAATTAAAGCAAATAAAAATGGATGTTAAAAGAAAATAATTGGAAGTCCTTGAGAAACAATGTATGGGTTAATTGTTTTTTTTTTATAATTAGTTTATTTATAAGTTAGCATTTTTTAAATTTAAAGAAAAAACCAAAACCTTAATGTAAAAAACTAAAGTGAAAATTAAAATACATAAATTGAATTACAGAAAACTAGCTTTTATTTGTTCCCTTATTTCTACAGCTTCATTATTTTGAACATTTTCGGAGTTCATATTAAAATTTTCAATATTTTCAATATCGTTTATTATTGTATCACAATTTGGAGTCAAACTGTTGTATTCAATACAAATGTTATGTAGTGCAGCGCACACATTAACAATTTTGGTTACTTTTGCTGGTTTATAATGCAGTTGACGAGCACCAAGCAAACAACGGAAACGATTTTTAAATACACCAATAGTTCTCTCTACGATATTTCTTGCTTTGGTGTGTTTATTGTTATAAATTGCTTCTGGACTTCTTTCTACGATGGACCGATAAGGCGTCATTAAAAAGGGCTCAAGGGGATATCCAGCATCACCTAAAAAATTATTGTTTTTAAAATTTTGTTCGCTTTTATTATTTTTATTTTTGATGTTACCCAAAAGCCAACAATTTCTTTCTCCAGCATTGTAGCGATCTTGTAAAATTTTTCTGGCTACACTCATATTCCAAATGAGGGAATCATGAGATGAGCCAGCATAACGAGCATCAATAAATATTATTCTCATCTTGTGATCGCATATCTGAAAATTATCATATAAAAATAAGGATATACGAGTATACAAAAAAAATAACTTTTGGATTTTACTCACAACCATTGTGTTAATACTGAAAAATCCTTTCCGATTATAATAAGAACTCTGTTCTTCCTTACTTGGAGCCACAATCTTTATATGAGTCCCGTCCACGCAGCCAATAACACCTGGAAACCCTGTCTTTTCAAAAAACTTCAATTTACATTCAGTTTTCTCCTCTTCTGTCATTTTAAACTTAATAGAAAGTGGACATATAACTCTCTGCAATACGTGGATTGTCTCCTCCAAAATGACTGATACGGTGGGTTGTGACAATCCAAGATTAAAGTCATTACCAACACTCAATTGGTATGAGCCTTGTGCTAAGAAACGCAGTGTTGTAGCCAGTTTTATTGTGTTGGGAACGAACGTTGATCGAACACCACTCCTCATTGAAGGTTCAATTTTTGCCAAAACGAATTTGAATGCTGCTTTGTTTAACCGGAAATAGTCAACAAATCTGTAACAAAAAGTAGAATTAAACCATTTTTTCAGTTCTTTTTTTTTACTTACTTGTTATCTGGCAAACTGAATATATCTGACCATTGCCTCATAATTTTTCTCTGAAGCCTTAGATTTTGCTGATTTTCTTCATCATCAGAACTTTCACTATCCGACATAAAAAACATGTTTAATTTTAAATTTAATTTAACAGCGAAGAACTGACACAAAATATATAGGGATGGTACTTTTTCTTTTAATTTATCGATAATGTGTCAACGGCAACTCAACTTTCTTAGTTAATACCAATTAATGGTCGAGGCGGTGGTGACGTCGTCATAATATGACAGTGACTATGAAGTCGCCACGAAGTCGCCGACGACATACATAATAAGGGTGAATATTTTCAGTATTTGCTAAAAGTGATATTGGGTATTTATAATATTTTCAGTATTTGCTTTTACAGCACACACAATGAAGTTACAAAACAAATTCAATGTAATCTTCATGTGCATAACCAAATAACCACAAACGGCAACGCTGTTTGCTTTTACTGCGCACACACACATTAATCTTATGAAGTTACAAAACAAAATCAATGGTATCTTCACCACGAATGTGCATACGTATATAAAGTTAATTCGATGCTTTTAATGTCTTCAATGTACACATTTAGATATAATGCACAGCAGTGGACACTCAAGAGTTATTTGTGTATAAAGTGAGTCATGCATACATTTTTCAATGTATTTTTTTCGATGTCCATTGTGTGTTTACAGGATAAAATGTGTACACTAAATTAATCTCTGGTACAAATCTTATTAAAATCGATGCACGTAGCAGTTAGATGTTATTTGAATTGCCCCGTATAATCCAAAAAATTCTTCTTTTCGTTTTTAATGACATTTTACGTCTTGAGTACTTTCCCTCAGAGTGAAAAATTTCTTTGATATCAATGATTCCTAAGCCAGAAAAAGACCACATAAAGGTAGAATCATACAGACCTATAAGTCTTTTATCAAACATATCAAAGCTATTTAAGAGAATATTAATAACTAAGCTGAACCCAATTCTTAGCGCTAAAGGGTGAATTTCAGTCCATCAATTCGGCTTCACATAATCAATTTGGAAAAAATGGTTAAAGAAATGGGGAATAAAGGTGAATGAACAAAAATGTACTTATAAAACTTTCACACTGCGTAGGGACTCATGCCCCCATATTCGCATAAATAACCGAATGATACCTCAACTGTCAAATACCTCGGTATACATCAGGATGCCTTAAGCTGAGGCTTATACCCTGTTCAGACATAAGCCTTAATTTCGGAATTAGAGGATTTAAGGGCTTAATTGAGCTCAATTTGCCATACTATAACTCAATTATTAAATTGAGCAATTAGTACATAATTGCGTCACTTGGTATGTTACTGAGAAGTATGTTGAGTGATATAAATTGATTTCACTGCATGGCACAATAATATTAAATAATAGCATTACTACAACAAAAAACACCACATGATAACATCTTAATTTTCAGATGTCATAAAGAGCTGACTGAAATAAAAAATTACAAAGCATATTTTACGTACGTTTTTTAATTTACATTTTTTTCAATTTTTATCCATTTCATCGAAATAAAAACAAAAGAAAAAAATCTGGAGTGGCCTACACTCAATGGAAACAGATATTTTTATTGATATATATTACATAAAGAATATAAGCTCAAAGTATATTCGTATCGAAAAATTAATTATTTTCGGTTTGGAGTGTTAAGTAAACTATCCCTTGCCCCTTCCCTATTATGCCCAATATTAATACAACTCTTCATCTCCATAGACCAATGGCACATACTGAATTTCATTTTGAAGTCATACGGTATGACCTGCATAGCGTTCACAAAGTAAAGTAAACTACCTCTTGCTCCCTCCCGATTATGCCCAAAATTTATACAGCTCTTTATCTCCCTGTACCAAGGGCATATACTGAATTTCATTTTATTATGTCATACGGGATGACATTTAGACCCCTTGCCCCTCCCAATTATGCCCAAAAACTATACAGCTCTTCACCACCATATACCAAAGGCACATACTAAACTTATTTCATTTTGATATGACAAACGGTATGACCTGTACAAACTCTACAAAAATAGTGGCATATACACTCACCCACAGATATCATCGCGAAAATAGTCAAAATAAATTCAGGAGACCTCAAAACGTATAAATCCGTCGATGTAGTATAAGGTAAAGTAAACATTTTCACGATTATAATAAAAACAATGTTTTTTCAGCTGTCAAATAAAAATTGAGTAAGCTTAATTGAGCATGTGTGAACACTAAATTACATTGTCAATTAAGATTAAATTGTCTCAATTAAGAATTCATGTCTGAACAGGGCATTAGATTGCAAACTTCTACTGTACAAGTCGATCTTCAAACCAATTAAGTGTTATGTAATTCAATTATGGAACACTGCCTAATCTAGCAATGTTGAAAAAAATGATCATAGTTGCTCCTTGGTATATAAAAAGCTCGAGCATCTACAAAGATCTAAACATGTTATCAGTCCCTTGAAACTCATCCAAGTCCTTTCGTTATTTTCCTTCCTTGTTACTTTTTTTAGACTTATGATATGAGAAAGTATTGTTAGTTCAAATATATTGAAGATACAATAAATAAAACATGGAAAAAACAAATCTTGATTTTATTCACTATTAATTGATGATACCCGATTGTAACGAAATTTGGAATATGCACGTACATAATTTATTTATGAAAATGCAAAAATATCCCAAGACTTCCTCACACAAAATTGGATAATATTTCAAAATGTGCGGTTACGTCGTTTTTGGAGGTTTATTTATTTTTATATTTTGGGCGATATTTTTAATGAAAAATTGTCCAATATGTTTTAAAAAATTGCCCATTTTTTGACGATTTTATATTATAAAAAATTTTTAATAAAAGTGTTATAAAAACTGTATTAAAAAAATTATCATTAATAATAAGTAGCTGGCGTTTACCTTAAACTGTAAACATTTAGAATTAAGAATATAAAATTTGACTGACAGCGGTGGCCAATAGACGTACAGGGCACCCACTGATAACCAGGAGTTGTCAAAAGACAGGGATCAATATGATGAACATTTTTTAAGGATTTTCTTGCTTTTGACTGACCATTGTAATGCAATATAGATTGCAGTAAATTCCTAATTTTTACAATCAATTAAAAAAATCAAAAACATATTTATAAAAAATTCATTTCGGAAATGAATATTTAGATTATAATTAGAAATTACACATGGAATGACAAACTTAGATGTACCCTATCCACCTGTGGTGAAGGCTATAAAAAGCATCGATTAACGCGCGGTGATATTCGTGACATGACCGCTTCATTTGTTGCTTCTTTAGCCCACAAAAACGGGTAATGCGGGTATTTTTGGTCCGTTCCTGTATATTTCAGTTGTCTAGCTGCTACATTTTTTAAAAATAAATGTCATTTATCTCATACAGTGCTAGCATTTAGTTCATAGTAGATTACAAATATTGCTAGAGCAGAATCGGTGTAAGTTCCCAACATTTGTTCCATGTTATCAACACCACATTTGCTAGAATTTTAATTAAGCTTACCTAAAGGTTTATTTTATATAACTTACATCTATTCCGTTTATGTAATGCAAATTTGATAGCACTAAAACAGCTTTGTTCTTTCTAGGAATATACGAATATAATGTTACATCTCATAGATAAAATCCAAGTCGTGAAAACTTCACGTGACTTCTGTTTTAAAAATTCGATAGGAACAAATGGGTTATTACTGTGAACAGTGTCAACAAAAGCTAAGCTCTTGACTACTACAATTAAAGTTAAGTAGTAAAAAATGTATCCGCATTAAAATATAGATCCCCTTGGACCTTGTTGATCGTCCGCGTAGTAAACATCTTTAATCCTCCATAAATATTTCAATAATAAAATCTATAATCTAAAACCTATTTTAAAACCTTAAAAACATTACAAATATAGATGTCATAGAATCTTATAGAATTCTACCAAGCTGTCTTGATATACTGTGGCTTCGAAAACACGAAAGGTGCATATGGACCTTGCCAGTCATCGGAGGGTTAAACAAGTCTTTTTTGGATAATAGTTTAAGATTTTTACACAAAAAATAATTTTTGGCAAGAAAGTTTAATTTTCTGTCGAAATTGACAGCATTGTTTCGTCATTCAATGGCTCTCAGATGCAAGCGAAATGACTTAGATTGCTCAGAATTTTACAATAGTCCTCATAAAAAGAATAATAAAGATAATTAAAAGAGTGGTATATTTAAAATAGTTCGGTATTATTTTTGCTAAACAAACTTCAATCTATGAACTCTAAAGTATTGAAATTGTTAAAAAAAAAAAATATATATTTTTTTTTTTTATCTTACTCTTTGTAAATATCCTTTTAAAATGAGTATTAGTTATAATTTGGGCCCTCTTTGTAGCGATAACAGTTATTTGAGTAGTTGTGTTGGAAATTTTTGTAACGACCTTAAGGTGGGTCATTTTAATTGTCAGAGCTTTAAAGTAAATCATTCTTCATCTAAATTGAGTGAAATAAAAAACATTTTGAGTGAAAGTATTTTGAATGTTGTAGGGATAAGTGAAACTTGGCTTAAACGTAAAATTTTTTCAAATATTGTCAATATACCGGGTTATAATTTGTTGAGAAATGATCGAAGATATAGACGTGGTGGTGGTGTAGCAGTTTTGTTATCCAAGGGAATTAAATACAAAGTGGTGTCGACATCTGCTGAATCTAGGTTATGTGAATATATTTTTTGGGAAATCGAATTGGGTTCTTCTAAAATTTTGTTTGGTGAAGTTTACCTTTCCAGTGGGGATATTGTTGCTTTTGAGGAAGCTGTGGGGGATATAGTGGTGAAGTATGAAAATGTGATTATAACAGGGGACTTTAACCACAACTTGTTTTGTCCAGCGAAGTCAGCAGTATTGCAAGCCTTGTGTAACAGATTAAATCTTTCCTATGCTCACAATTCCTTACCGACACACTTTGATGTTAAAAGTAATTCTACATCTTTACTTGATTTTTATATTTTAAGTCCCAATTTAAAATTTCTGGCATCTTCTCAAATGCAATGCCCTGGTATTTCCAGACATGCTTTCATTTCTTCCGTAATTAAATTGCCCTATATAAGACAAGTGCAATATGTTGAATTTCGAAATTATGATGCTATTGATATGGATAGTCTGAATCGGGTTGCTTTGTCGTGTTGCTTTCATCCGATATTTCGGACCAATGATGTAGATGTTCAGCTTGAAAATCTAATGTCAAATGTAGATGCCTTGCATGATTTAGTACCAACGAAGAGACGTAAGATATTGGATTTCGATGATAATAAGTGGTTTTCAAGGGATATAACTTTTAATATTTCTCTTCGTGATCTTGCATATAAGGCTTATATTGATGATCGTAGTACAGAGAACTGGAAGATATTTTGTAGAGTTAGAAATAGAACTAAGTCTATAATACGAAAAGCAAAAAGAAAACACCATGAACAACGGTTTAAGGGGTTGGATAGTAAACATATGTGGAAAATTTTAAAGTCGAATGGTTGTGTGGAATCGCGGGATGATGTCAATGATGTTGACCCAAATGATATAAATGATTTTTTTATTTCAAACCAGTCATATGAGGCAACAAGTGATTGTTTAGATGATTGTAACTTTGTTAATGAGAATTCTTTTTCTTTTCAAGGCATAAATGAGAGCGAGGTGTATTCTGCACTTTGTAAAATTCGTCCGAATGCTGCTGGTCATGACAGTATACCGCTTAAATTTGTCAAAATAATCTTTCCTTACATTTGTATGCCACTCACTCACATTATTAATACAATTTTTTTGACTTCCAGATATCCCAGATCTTGGAAAATAGCACGCGTAGTCCCGATTAAGAAAGAGGGAAATTCAAATGCTTTGGATAATTTACGTCCGATTTCTATGATACTTATACTTTCGAAAGTTGTGGAACACATTTTAAAAGATCAGATGTTAGGCTTTATTAATCGTAATAATTTGATTCACTCACATCAGTCAGGCTTCAGGCAAAATTATAGTACAACCACTCTTTTGGTTGGGCTAACTGATTCAATTAGACAAAAGCTTAATGACAAGAAATGTAGTGTGCTGATTTCATTAGATTTATCGAAAGCGTTTGATAAAGTTGTACATTCAATGTTGGTGACCAAATTCTGTAGTATGTATAATTTTTCTAAAGCAGCCTGTAAGCTGGTGCAGTCGTATCTCCGTGATCGATCGCAGTTTGTATCAGTTGGTGGTAGGGAGTCATTGACCTTGGAGGTTACTAGTAGTGTACCACAGGGATCAGTAATTGGCCCCATTTTGTTTATGATGTACCTGAATGATTTTGTTAATATTTTTGATAATAACTTAATTGAGACATTTTTATATGCTGATGATGTTCAGATTTTGTTTTCATCAGATAAACAATTTTTAGATGTATTGAAAGCCAACATTGATTTTTTTCTTAGCCAAATCAGTCTGTGGATGCGGGAGAATGGGTTGAATATTAACCCTGGTAAAACTAGGGCAATGTGTTTTGGTTTAGATTCGAATGACTTAAATTTGTCGTTGGATAATGTGAGGCTAAGTTTCGTTTCTAAAATGAAATGTTTAGGCGTTTTTATAGATAATAATTTGAGTTTCTCAAAATATGTTGATCACATATGTTCCCGTGTTAATAGAACCATTAGACGGTTATATTCAATAGATTTATATTTGCCTCTTCGCGTGAGAAAGCATGTTGCCAGTTCACTACTCATGTCGCAAATTATTTATGCTATGGAAGTATTTTTAGGTACCAACAGCGTTGTTCTAAGAAGGCTGCATCTTACTTTTAACCGTATTATTAGATACATTTACAAACTGAGATTAAGGGATCATGTGTCTCCCTTTGTAAAGGACTTTGTTGGGTTTTCTTTTGAGAATTTTATTAAATTGAGAATTTTGTTACTTTTTCGAAAAGTCGTTATGCGAAACTGTCCTGAGTACATTAGAGATGATTTTAGATTTTCTAGATCAAGTAGAAACCCTCAGATAATATGTCACCGTATATCCTCATCTATATATGAAAGATCTTTTCATGTACGTATAACAAGGGTGTGGAACATCTTACCCATAAATTTAAAATTATTTCAATTCACAGATACCACCTTTAAGCGTAAACTTAAACAACATTTTGATGCTCTTTAATCGATTAATTTAACCCCCTCCTCCTCCTCCACACTTCATCATATAATTTTTTATATAAATTTCTGTTATCAGCTAGTTAGGGCCTTTAGTTTTTAGTATTTAGGTTAATTATATAACTTTTTAGTTTTTAAGAAATTGTTTATTAAAAAATAACTGTTTTTTTTCCTTCTTGAATTGTAATTTTTGAAAATGGAGTAGTATTTGAACCATATTTGGCCTTAAAGGCTTGGTTCTTAAATTTGAAATAAAAAATAAATAAAATAAAAAAATACATGATTGTTTATAAAAATAGATACGACTTTTAATTATTTTTATTATTAAAAATAGTCCAAAAATTTGTAGTAGTTTTTAAGTTGCTCAACTTTAAATAATGGTAACTTTCCCAGTAGCGCGGTTAAAGATACTGTGCTTTCGTTGATGAGAAATTCCCCAAAATTTTAGCCAGGAAATCTAACACGCTACAAAACATAATCTTAGAAATTTAAAACACTTTCCTAAATCTAATACTTCCATAGAAGTAGAGTGTATAAAATGTAATCATATAACGTTAGATAAAACTAAAACGAGTTAACACAAGAATCAAACAATTTCTTTTACTAATTTTGGTTTTCAACTCAAAAGAATAAATTAAACAAAATGATCAAAAAAAACTTAAATTGTATATAAAAGTACAAATATAGAAAACAAGTTTATTTGCCTCAGTGGCCAAGTTAACACAGAAAAAAAATTGTCTACATACGAGTACGTGAACCATAATAAAATGCAACTTAACATGCACTCACTAATACTCCCAAACACAAACTTTTCGAAAGCACTTCCTTCTAATGCTTGGTTTTCATTATGTCATATGAACTGTCAACAAAAACTGCCTCAAATGAATTGTCGTCATTTTGCGTCAAATGCGTTTTCACTGCATTTTAAGAACTGACAAAAAGTCGGTAAAGACAAACAAAAAAGTTGACAACTTGTTGTCAAATCTACTTTAACTAAAAAATGATGCCATATCTGCTGACAAACTAAAATTTGGCGTTTTCACTTATTTGTCATTTAAGATGGCAGTTGGTGTGCATAACTGACTGCAAACATAGATGGCACCATATGACAATCCGTTTTCATACAATTGCCAACAATTTGGGCAATTTGACAACAAAAATGACATAGTGAAAACCAAGCATAAGGATTATGTTTAAATATGGTTGTGAGAATACACACACATCCATCTATACATCTATACTTACACTTACATGCATGTGTGTAAGTACAAACGATAAAAAACCCCATTCAAGTGTTTGTGCAAGCAAATACGTGCATTCTTCTTTCATTGTAACGTTAGGGATTTGCATACATTTTCAAAACCTTATTGCAGTTTGCCTCTTGTTTGTATTATTATTTGTGGGCTTATATTTAGTTGTATGTTGTGTGTGTTTATTTTTGTTTCTTCTTTTTTCTCATGTGTTGAGTTGCAGTTCTTTGTTACATTAAGTTTTTTGTAGATGTTTTTATTTCCCTTACATTTTCTTTCTCATTTTCTGCTTGTTTTCTACAACCAAAATATACTTCTGTGTGTGTGTCTGTGTCTGTTTGTGTTTGAGTTTATTTTTACAATTTTGTTTGCGGAAAACATCAACAAAAACCGACAAGATACGTAAAAATAAAATATATGGGCGTTTATTGGCAAACATCTGTTTGTACTGCTGGTTAGATTTATGCATTCATGCATCTTATAACTACTTTTTCAGTTGTTTGTTGATACACACAATCAAAATAAATATCAGTTTTCTTATGTTGTGGCTTTAATTTTAAGTATTTTGCGTTTTTAAAATTCAAATAAAATCATTTAAATGATCTAATTATGGGTATATCAAGGGTGACAAAGTTTGAATTTGCCACCTTATCTAGGGGAAAGTGTTGGCAAATAAAATTACAAATAAATCTATACATAAAACAACACAGTAACTCATTTCCTGCCTCTCTGCTTTAAAATTAAAATTAATTTTAAAATTAAAATTAATTTTAATTTTAAAATTAAAATTAATTTTAATTTTAAAATTAAAGTCATATTCACGAAAATTGCCTTACTATTGGAACACCCTTTAAATTTTAGTAATTTTTGTCATAGCGGCTATGGTAATACACTTTCTATAAAAATATCAGGCACTGATGGACCACCCTTTAGTCATTAGTAAATGTTGTAACGGCCGAAGAGCAACATCTACTGTAAGTATTTCAATTTTTAGTACTCGTCATAGCGGCCGTGGCAACACATCGCATCTTCTGTGCAAATTATAAGAGTCTACATATTACAGTTAAAAAAATAAGGGGTTATAAATGCAAATCACGTCACTGTCGGAAAACCCTTTAATTTTTACTGTTTTTATAGGGGCCATAGTAATACACAATTTGTGAAAATTTCAAGAGTATATCTATTATGGTTAAAGATTAGGCCTTATACATGCAAATCACGCCACTATCGGAACACCCTTTAATTTTTAGGTATATTTTTTTTTACTTATTTATATAGCGAACTAAGTTTTAATTACTGCTTGCATATATTTAGTGTATTTCTCCTACAGTTAAAAAAAGCACATATTCGTGAATAACACCTCTCTATCGGAACACCCTATAAGTTTTAGTATTTGTTACTATAGCGGCCACAGTTATACACCGTCTGTGAAAATTTCAAGCGTCTACCTATTATAGTTTAAAACTTAGGCCTTATATAGGGTTTTTCAATAAGAGCGCTACAAAAGTTTTTTTTTAATAAAACAAAAACAGTTTTGGATATCAATGAAATTCTTTATTCCTGTAAAAGCACGTTCGATGCCATTATGTATGGAACTCGATTTCTTTTGCATGACCACCACGGGCACGTTTGCAGAAGTCCAGACACTGAACCCAATTTTCGGCGGTTTTCAAGCATAAATCGGCCGATACTACTGCAATTGCACGTTTGATATTAGTACGAAGTTCATCAATCGTCGCTGGCTGGCATAGACCATAGACTTGACGTAGCCCCACAGGAAATAGTCTATCGGCGTCAAATCGTACGACCGAGGCGGCCAATCAACTGGACCATTTCGTGAGATAACACGTTCTCCAAACTTGGTTGAATTTCGACTCGTTGTTGGCTCGTATATCTTTCCATCATGAAATGGCAAACCTTATTGAAGAGAAATGTCAAAAGAGCGGCAAGAAATATGGCGTCGTCTGCTGTCCCTGTCGCTCTACTTTTGTAGCGTCCCTGTTGAAGAACCCTATACATGCAAATCCCACCACTATCGGAACACCCTTTAATTTTTACGTTAATTTTTTTATACTTGTTTATATAGCGAACTATGTATGTGTAGTGGAATATTACTAAACAGTAAATACAGAGAACAAGAGAGCAAACAGTGCAAAAATCAGTGCACCTCATTTGAGCGGACAGTCAAGTGTACAATAAATATGCTGAGCATTTCATATTGTTCACTAGTTCATTTTACTTAAATTTTCTTAAGAGTAAAATCTCTGATTTTTGAGAGAAAAAATTAAATTAGATTTTTATTAAAATGGAAAATTGTTTGTGTTTTTAATTTTTGTAATTAAATTTTTTTCAAATGTAATTTTTTGAATTGTATGAAAGGAAGTTGATTTTTACTATTTTCCGTTTTTGTGAATTTTTCATGAAAGTTTTTATTTTGAGAATATTTTTTACTAGTTTTGCACTCGAACAAACCTATTGATTAAAACTAAAAATATTAATAATAATAAAAAAAAAATGATTTGAAATTACAGTTCTTTTTCTAAAACGTGATTAATACATTTTTCATCAATATTTGAATGTAGAAACATAATTTAATGTACATATACATTTATTCTAATAATTAATACTTACATCTATATCCATAATGAAATAAACATATGCAAGTACTTTCTAGATATTAAATTATTTTTTTCTATTTTCAACCACTTAACTCGCGAATTAATATAAAATAACTAAAATACAAAGTACAAACCCTTGCTTTTAACATCATACATTTACATATGTGTTATAACAGTATTTCATATGAAGAGACACTATTGAAACAAAATATTCACTACTAAAATTTTATTTCAAACAACAACAAATATTGCATTGGTTGGAAGAAGAGCAAATGCTCTTCTGTTATTTATTTAAGAGCACAGCTATATTGGTGTACACATGATATCAAATGCAAGAAAAAATATTATGAAGTTAGTCTAACAAGACGTTTTATGCTCACGTTTAGTAGATAGTCACTTGAAAAGTACATAGTATGTGTAATAGGGCGGGACGATTTAAAAATCGCTCAAATCGCAAGGAAAATCGTATTCTAGGGATCAAAATAAGAAAATAAGCCCAAGGAACCATACCTCTAAAATGAATTTTGATCTCCCGGATTTTGACCCGAATGGCCAAATTTTGAAAAATCCCACTTTGACTCATTTAGAGTGCCCCAATCGAGTGCAAATTTATGACGGACCCCCAGTAATTTTGGAGGGCCGATCCATCCATGCCAGTGGCACACCCCCTGGAATCATCCCTGGGGGGTTCCCCATACAAACATTTCAAAAAATGTTTGTCACTTTACAAGAAAAAATCAGCGAAATGGCTATGTTTTTTCCTTTTTGGAGTTAATTTTTCTCTTTTGAAATTTATTTAGTCAGAATGAAAAGAGAAAACGAATTTTACTTAGTAATAGAAAAGAAACTAAAAAAAGTTTAAATTCTAGAGAGTTTTTAATGTTATATTTTGAATGTTCCGTTATCTTTTTTAAAATGTTTGTAATATATTTACATAATTCGTAAGAAGGATTTCCTTTAAGACCTAGTTGCTCACGTATCAATACTCCTTCTTACGAATTATGTAAATATATCACAAACATTTTAAAAAAGATAACGGAACATTCAAAATATAACATTAAAAACTCTCTAGAATTCAAAGATAAAATAGTAAATCAAAAAATAAAAGATGACGAAAAGTTGATATCGTTAGATGTAGTTTCATTATTTCCTAGTATACCTGTTGATTTAGCAATTAGTACTATTGAAGAAAAGTGGGATATCATAGAAAGACACACAAGTATAGAAAAAAGTTTGTTTTTACGTATCTTAAAATTTTGTATTGAAGATAACAGATATTTTAAATACGATAATAAAATTTATAAACAAGAGAAAGGACTACCTATGGGATCTCCTGCTTCCCCAATTGTAGCAGATATTGTTATGGAGAAATTACTAGACACAAGTATTGAAAAGTTAAGTATTAAACCAATAATATTGACAAAATATGTAGATGATTTATTTTGTATAATATCCGATAGGGCAATTGACAATTTACTAACGACATTTAATAAATTTAATCCTAACATTAAATTTACAGTTGAGATAGAGTCTGATTTTAGACTTCCGTATTTAGATACATTACTCATAAGGAGAGGCAATGACATATTAATAGATTGGTATCAAAAACCAACGTCTTCCGGAAGAATTATTAACTATTATTCGAAACATTGTAAACGAATAATAGTTAACGCAGCTAAAAATTTAATAGACAGGGTTCTGACAATTAGTAATAAAGAATTCCATAAAAATAATAAGGAAAAAATAAGAAATATTTTAAATGATAATAATTTTCCAAAACAATTAACAAATAGATTAATAAATCAATATGGGAGAAGAAGTAATCAAAATACAAGACATATTATAGAACAAAAAATTTATAAATCTTTAATATATGTACCAGAAATATCTGAACGTTTAGAAAAATCTAAAATCTTTGATAATACTAAATATAAAATGGCTTTTAAGACTCAAAATACTCTAAACAAATTATTCAGTAAAACTAAAGATAGAATCCAAAAATTAGAATTGTCAAATATAGTATATAAAATACCTTGTAACGGAAATGAAAATGAAAATTGTAATAAAGTATATGTAGGCACAACGAAAAATAAACTTAAAACTAGAATAGCAGGACATAAATCAGACCAAAAATATAGGAATATTAATTCGCAAAAAACAGCATTATCTTCTCATTGTGCTGAATTAAATCACTATCCCAATTTTGATAATGTTTCAGTACTAAATTCAGAAAACAATTATAAACGTCGTTACATATTAGAAATGTTACAAATTATTAATACACCAAACACACAGAGAATTAATTTTAAGGCAGACACAGATAATGTAGCTCAAATTTACAGACAATTAGTAAATAAGAAATAATTTAATTATTGTTTGTACTTGTTGAAAAACTTTTTAATAATTTTATAACAAAATTTTTTTTGAAATATGTTACTTTGAAGAAAATTTTTTCAATACTTAATTGTAATTTTCATAACGTTAATTTGTTAATTTTTCCTGATGATGCTACACAAAGGAGTAGCGAAATATCGAAAAAATAAAAATAAAATTATTTAAAGACCTAAAGCTTAAAAGAAAATAGTTAAATTAAGAATAATAAAATAATTAAAAACGGTTGACAATTATAATAAATGAGTGATAGCAATAACTAACCGGAAGAGTTTTACAAGTTTCGATTTGACGGCTCAGTTTTCCAGTTGGTGATCTTGGTCCAGTGCTGGTTGAATTATCCAAAGCTTCAAACAAATGCCGAAACGGAAGTTCGTTGAAGTGTAGAAGGCAAACGAACCATGGTCGAAAAATGGTCTTTTTAACAGCAATTCGAATCGTCGTTGGAATTATACAACGTGTGGGCTAGTGTTTGTTGGCTCACCGGCAGTTAGAAGTATCATCCTAGTATGATACTTCTAATCAATTTCATCTCTCGTGAAAGTATCATCTTTTCTGACATCGAATGAAAGCGCTAACAAATTGGTATCATCTAACCGTTTGCGAAGCACTTGTCTTCATTTCTCTTTTTCTCTGCGAACTTTCGAATTATCCATGATGAAAGGTTTGGCATGCTTATCTTTAATTTTTAAATCTTGGAAAAGAGCGGTTCCTAATGCCTCTATCAGGCACACCAAATCAGTCACATATCAAGACAAAGTTAAAACAATCGTATCTTTCTGTGTGTTGTGAACTTGTGCTTGTATCCATATCTTCCTGAACCGATGGCGGTGCGTATGTTGAATCATCGGGATCTTGGTATATTGGCATTGATGACGAAGACGTAGCTCCATGATCTTCAATTTCCATCATAAATGCAGCCACTGTTAGTCTTCCCTGATTATGTTGATCGCCTCTTTGAGGCGCTTTGGAACCAAGCCGCATGCACATGGAGCTGCTTTTAAATCGCATTTACATGTTCCAATGTAAAAAATTTAGGTGTTTTCTTTTTGCTCTTGATTTGGTCTTGATATTTGTCAGCAATCTATTCAAATTAATAGATACACAATTTTTCGCTATTATTTCCATACCAAGTTTTTTCCAAATTCTAATCAACTTATTTTGTACTTGAATAGTGAATGAATTCTAGGTAAACTTTTTTTGATCTGTTTTAGCACGTTCGCTTAAGTAAAAATAATATCTCAAGATATCCAGATGGGTTGGTAAATTAAGATCAGTCAAATCAGTAGACACACAAAAACAGTAACACCATGCTTGGGTTTTCCATAGTTGTTGTGGCTTGATATTGCGGTGTACATGATGGTGGATTCATTGCAATAGGATAATAAATGAGATATTGTTTTATTTTTTTTTATTTAGCTGAAATTTTTTCTGACATTGTAATGTAAATAGAGGAAGAAGAAGATTAATAAAATTAGGTTCCACAATAGGGTTGCCACAAAACCATTGCCATAGTGGGTATAATAAATTCGGCATAAGCCGAATATAACTTATTAACGTGTTTTATTTACATATATTCTGACTAAATAAATTTCTAAAGAGAAAAATCAGCCATTTCGCTGATGTTTTCTTGTAAAGTGCCAAAAATGTTGATTTTTATAATGCTGGTATGGGGAACCCCCCAGAGGTGGTTCCAGGGGGTGTGCCATTGTCATGGGTGGGTCGGCCTACCAAAGTTTGTGGTGGTCCGTCATACATTTGGACTCGATTGGGGCACTCTAAATGGTTCAAAGTGGGATTTTTCAAAATTTGTCCCTCAGGGTAAAAAACCGGGACATCAAAATTCATTTTAGAGGTATGGTTCTTTGGGAAAAGTTTCTTATTTTGATCCCTAGAATACGATTTTCCTTGTACGTTGAGCCATTTTTTTGCCTCTATACAAATCGACCCGGCCTAATGTGTATGCTATGCTGTTATTACTATGCGATTACAGTAAAATTCCGCATAAAAGACGTATTTTTGTGCAAATAGCAATATCTTTTGAACAGTAGACACCTCAAATTTACAAAGTCTATACTTATATGTTTCCTGCAGTAAAAGGTAAACAAAAAACGGTACTTGTGAAGATTCGTTACTTCATTCATTGTCATTAAATTTTAACATTTCAAAAAATGCAACATATTATCTAAAAGCATTAATTTTCGCTAACAACTTTTCTAATGCCTGCAATCGTTTTACAACTGATATTTTGGAAGTATTCCACAAAACTCACGTCCTACCTCATTTCCATTCATGTATATGCATACATATACACTGTATATGCATACATATATATGTAGGTACATATCTATATTTTTATGAAAATGTAGTTTGGTTAATTCATATGGTTGTACTAATTACATACAAACTTGCCAACAAACCTATAAGGAACTTAACAGCAATTCAACCGGCAGAAAGTGGTCGTCATAAAAATGTTATAAATAAATGATAAATATAGAAATAAACTAAGACCCTCAGGTATGTACTTTTGAACACACATCCATATATACATATGTAACATACACAAAATTGTTTATTTTCAATAATCCATTCATCGTAAAACGTCTTATATGTACATATGTTATATGAATCATAAAAAATAAAATTATAGACGTATAGATAATAAGCAACAAGAAATGTTTGTTTTCAAAATTTCTCTAGTACCCATTCTCGTACTCACTCACACACACATATTTTGTGTGTTTTTCTATATACGTAAGAACGGCAATAGTGCCAAAAAATTTACCTATAAAATTTTCAAAATTGGGCTAAAAATTTTGTAAAATCTGGAAAATAAAAAACGAATTCATTTAAAGGGGTATTATATTTACAAAAAAACATATAAAATGAAACAATAAATATTAACAATCAATTATTAATATTCAACAAAAACTTAACATAAATGGGTAATTCCACGTCAAATCAACAAGGCACTCAAAATGACTACTTCAGATTTTATTGAAACTTTTATTATTTATATTCCCTGACTCTCTGAATCCAAATATATTAAAAAAAAATTTATCTCTTATAGTTTTTTAGGTTTTTATATAACTGGAATAAGAATATATTTAATCCTCGAGCTCATATGCAAAAAAGCGGTATTTTCCTATTTTAATAACTGTATAGCAAAAAAAAAACAGCAAGAGGTGGAATTTTTTAAAAATTATATTTGGCTTCAGAAAGTCAAGGAATATAAATAACAAAAGTTTCAACGAAATCGGAAGTGGTAAATTTGAAAAAAAAAATTTTTTTGTTGATTTGACATGGAATTACCCAAATACATTATAACAGTCCAATTTAAACACACCATATCTTGTGTGTTTAAATTGTTCCTCAAAAGCGTAACAACTCAAAATTTTAAAATTTTAATGTTTTGCAAAAAAAAAAAAACCAAACCACAGAGGTTATATCTACCTACTGTAAAAATCTCCCTTTGATTTGTCTTCTCTTCCGTGAAAAAACCGTTATGACCTTCTTTTGTTTTTAGAATAATTTCTTTAGTCTCCATTAACGGAAACAGTTTTTGGCCTCTGCTGAAAATTCATGAAGTTTGAGTTGTTACGCTTTTGAGGAACAAGTGCGATATATATTTTTTTTCAAAATATATTTTAAACATAAAATATTTGGTCCATTCACAAGGTGTGATATTTATTATCATGTCATATTATCATAATATTTTACAACAGCATAAAAAACCAGGTTAGCTATATTTATTGTGCTGTCGTAGTTAAAAAACTTTTAGAACCTTCGTTAGAAGGTTATGATGAATTACTCATCTTATCTTTGTTACTTCAGAAATCTATCACTTCTGATAGAGGTTTTTTAATATAGTACGAGCTTGGTTTGTCGGAGTTGTTGCTTTTACCGAAAAGTTGCTATAGCCGATCATTAAAAAATTAATTTAAAAACAACACTTTTTAACATAAAATCATTTGTTTTACATACAATGAAATTTATAATCAAGCTTAAGTTCGTTTTTATTCTCTCTAAGAAAGAATTAATTAAATTACAAATTAGGTAATAATATTAAAGAAAAATTGGGAAAATTTAATTTTTAGACACCAGCACGAGTGGAATGCACATTTTCTAGATTTCTAGATTTGTTTTTATTACTTTAACGTAAAGAAATTTAAAAATTCTAATTTAGGTACAACTCTGTAAAAGTCTACAGACATGTTGGTAACTACACTGATAGGTGTAATTTTACACTCCTGCTGCAATTGCGCAGCATCTTAAAGCTTCAAAGTTTTGCTACTCTAGACAATTATCTAGATAGACTAGTTTGGTCTTAAAACGACTCCTGATCTAACTGCTCTACTGAAGTTGTGTTAATAATGGATCCACAAATTTAAAAACTATTGTAGTGAAAACTAGGTTGGAAAAAGAGTCAAAAGAACTTAAATTAAGAGTTTACAAGAGGATTTGTCTCTCGTAAGATATTTTTGCACTGTTCCACGTAAGTTGCAGTCTTTGGTGCTACGTTAGGAGATTTGGGATTTTAACATAATAATCAATTTTGTTTTAAATACATTACAAAAAATTTTTGGGTTTTTGTCTTCTTAACGTTAGTATATCTTACACACAGTAGTTTAATTTTTTAAGGGCGGTAGTTAAAAAATAAAAGCTAATATAACTGGTTTCTAAATCAAACCTTAAAAACTTGTTAAAACTACGTTTTTGGACGAAAAAAAATAGAGACAAAAAGACAAAAGTTGCTCTTACGAAGATGTTTTTTGAAAAAAGTTGAACTTGTAATGACTGTAATGTAAATCTAAATCATTTTTTTTACTTTTTCAATTCTAAATAAAATATGTTACAACTGTTGCCGTTTTATCGGCAAATAATTTCTTGGATAATATATTAATAGAAAAATTGTCGTGGAATTTTTTTTATTTAGACTTTGATAAACATAAAAACTTAGAGTTTCTACATGTGCCATTTGTTGCTCCGAGCGATGCTCTATTTCCACATCGTAATCTTGAATTCGAAGCCACCAGCGTGCTATTCTTGGAATTAATTCTTTCTTACTCATCGCTGTTTTTACTGCATTGCAATCGGTTATTACCTTAACTGGTTTTCCAAGTATTTAGTATTTGAAACGTTCTAAACTACCGCCAGCGTCTCCAGTGCGTAACTGTGCATGTGTTTTTCTGTCGCGCTAGTCGAACGGCTGTAATACGCTACAGGCCTCCAATTTTCATCACAATTTTGCATTAAGACAGCTACCAAAGCAATGGCACTATTGTCAGTGTGTAATTGATGGGACGCATTAACGTTGTATCCTGTTAACACGGGTTCTGAAATTAATGCTTCTTTTAACATATCAAAAGATTTTTGCTGAGCTTCCTTCCATTGAAAAAGTTCATTTTTATGCAGCAGTCGTCGTAGTGGTTCAGAAATAATAGCATATGCCGGAATGAATTTTCTGAAATACCCACTTAACCCAAGGAAGCGGCGAATTTCTGGAATATTTTCCGACTTTTTAAAATTGGTTATAGCATCCGTTTTTGTTTTTCCTGGATGAACTCCATCTTCTGCCAACTGATGACCCAGGAACGATATGGTTTGCTTAAAGAACTTGCACTTTTGAGGATTTAAAGTCAGATGAAACTCCCGAAATAAATTAAACATACGCCGCAATTTCTCAATCATCTCGATTTCGGTTTCAGCTCCAATAAGAATGTCGTCCATATAATGGATCATATCACCTGGTAACGTTTGATCCTTCAGCTTAGACATAAGCCTTTGGAATACGATAGGCGCATTTTTAAGCCCGAATGGCATCCGCTTAAATTCATATAAAACATCAGTTGTTACAAATGTAGTATATTTACGGCTTTGTGGGTCGACTGGTACATATCTGATAATACCCGCTATTCAGACTTAAGTTATCTGCGAATACATCCTTATAATCAGCTACCAGTGTAAGGAATACAGCTTTTGTTGAACTTTCTATATCACCACACTCTACACTAATTGTTGGCTTACTTACGTCTTTTACTTCACTTTTCGCAAACTTAAATTTTCCATCTTCAATTAAACCTTTCCCCTCTCTTTCGAACACGTTTTGCCCGATCAATACATCTTCACCAAGCAAATCATCATCTATCACGAAAAAAACCGCTTCAAAACTCACATCATCGGCTTCAACCATTGCCTAAAAACATGACTTCAGAGTTCGTACACCTCCACAAATCCCTTTTATATCAACCGTACATGGTTCTAGCTTACACGATAAATTTTCCACAACCTTTTGACGTATCATGTTACATTGGCTGCCAGTATCAACAAATGATGACATTTCTTTGCCATTAAGTAAAATCTTACGCGTGAACAAATAGTCAGTTGATCCAACCTTACGGACATTTGAGATCTGCTTACCACAGTTTTGAGGTTCTCCCTGTCGATGTAGTTTCTGACAATCAGTACAACGTGGACGGCGCACATTGGTCGAAATACATGATCTGGCGTCATTAAATTCAAATTTTGAAATGTTAAAATCGATAAATTTTTTGCACTTTATCGATAACTGATACCATATTGATCATATTGACGTTTTTACTTAGGTTTTGCTATTAATATTCCCACAGCTGTGTGCTGTCAAACATATTATTTGTTGTAGCTTTTGTATTTAAAAATTTGGCACCAAATTACTCAGTGTGTGATTTTTGTTGATATTGACACAAGTGATTAATTTTTTGGAAACTATTATTATTTATTTTTAAGTAAATGGTATTTATGTACTAAAAAATTAATGTTTGTGACATGTGTTCCTCTCGTTTTTTAGAAATGGGTTGTGGTACGTGACGTATATGGTAGTATATTAGAAGTGGTCTATATTGTAGTTTCATGGAGTGCAACTTTCGGGATTCAATGGGATTCAGTCCAATTCCTATTTTATGTATTAATTTTATTTGTTGTTATTGTAAAATGTCCAAAATGGTCTGCCCGTTCACCTGTTTTTACATTTTTTAGGCGCAATGAATGTCTCAAAACGCACACTTTTTCAAATTTGGTATAACGAAAATGGACCCACAAACAAATTTTCTGCTGTAGAGGCCCATTTATTTGATAATATCATTCCCAAAAATAATTTTAGTGAGAATCAGTGCCGAGAAATAAGAAAGAAACTGAGAAGCTTTATAAGTAGACTGGTAGAAAAGTGGAAGAACTCCAACAGGACTCTATCGAATTTTGAAGAACACAATAAAGATTGGTTTGACATTGAAATTTTATTGTTTCAGCAACCAACAACAAGTCATAATGCTGGACGACCTACAAAAGAGTTCGCAGAATGCTCACCTAAAACCCAAATAAACTAAGTTTCAAAACTTGTGAATGAAACCCCTTGTGAGCTTGTAGTGGCCACCCGCGTTAGATTACACAAAGCGGGGAAAAGAAGTGCATCAGAAGTGGTATCAATGGTACATTCTGACAAAGAAGTTGCTGCTAAGATTAAAAAAACTATGGCTTCAGAGGTTAGTAAACCTATTGCATATACGCCCGATGAAGCTTTGGGACTATACGTGGACGGCGGCTTCCCAAAAAATTCCTACAAACTTATGCAAACTGGTGCAAAAATAAGAAATGCATATATATATCCATCATATGATACATTGTTGTTAGCAAAAAAAATGTTATCCTCTCGGAGTAGAAATTACTGATAGGTCTGCAGAAGTGCATTTGCAGGGCTTGGTTGACCATACTGTAAGGAGGATAGTTGAATTGCAAAAGGAGTGTTTTATGAATATCAATGAAGATCCAATTAAAGCTATATATAAATGGGGATGTGATGGCGGTAGTGGACATTCCACTTATCGGCAACGATTTTCTGACGCTGAATCGCTTCTAATAGATGAAAACATATTTGCTGTGTGCATTGTGCCATTGCAAATAAAAATGGGGAATGTTATTCTTTGGGAGAATTCACGACCTTCTTCAACACGGTTTTGTAGACCAATTAAATTGATTTTCGAAAAAGAAACCTCTGAATTAGTAAGTAGGGAAGTTGAAGCAGTTAAAAAGCAAATTTTTAAAATAAAGCCCACACAATTTGAGTTTTTTCAAATGTATCACAAATTTTACATGACCATGATAGATTGAAAAGTGTTTAGTGTTGTAGCAGAATCCTCGTCGTGGCATTTGCGGAGCCTCACCTACAATGATGAACGACTTAAATGCTGTTAAAAATCGATCATGTAATACAAATATGTTTGAATATGGCTTGTCAACACTCCATGCGTGGATAAGATGCTTTGAATGCATTCTACACATTGCTTACCGATTGCCTATAAAAAATGGCAAATTCGTGGTTGTGACAAAGACACAGTTCAACAAACTAAACTAGACATACAAGAAAAATTGAGAAATAGAATGTCTTTTTTAGTTGATATTCCTAGGCCTGGGTCAGGAAATACTAATAACGGTAACACTGCAAGAAGATTTTTTCAAGAGCCAAATTCAGCTGCTATTTTGACCAGAGTCAATATAGAATTAATAAGCAGATTTAGTGTAATTTTACGAACTATGTATGTCGTGTGGGTATAAACTTAATACACATGCATTTGTAATGTATTGTATACAAACAGCAGAAATATATGTTGCGCTATATCCGTGGTTTTATATGCCGTCTTCCGTGCACAAAATTTTAATTCATGGTGCCGATATTGTAAACCACGTATCTCTACCAATAGGGATGATGTCTGAAGAAGCTCAGGAATCGAGAAGTAAGGATCAAAGGAATTTTAGAGAACAACAAACACGAAGAAATTCAAGAAAAAACACTGTAACGCCCAAAGTCACTACGCTCGTTTTGAGCAACACATAGTGTAAAATAATGAAATCTTTTATCTTTCTTTTTTTAAATAAATTATATATATTGTTGTTATAGAATTATTATGTATGTCATATGGCTTTTCTATATCGCATATACTTTATTTTGTTATAATATAGATTATTATTAAATATTAACAAGTTTAAATTCAAATTTAACGGCCGAATAAATGAAAGCGCCACCCACGATAATTGAAATATCAACACTGCAATAGTGAACACAACCACTCATATGTTGTTAAATAAGCAACACAAAAATAGAAATTCAAGGAATCAAGGTTTAATATCAATACTTTAAAATACCGTAGTATAAAAGTTTTGATTTATCCTGTTGTAATGTCTTTTTTTTCTTTACTAAATGTAAAATGGTACTGATTTGGTACAATTTTATCGTTGGTGCGGTACAATTTAAACTTTGTCTGATCCCAACACTGGTATACATGTGTATGAGTGAGTGTGTGTGCTTGCTTGTGGGTATAAAAGCGCGAGAATTTGGATTAATTAGGGAGTTGGTTGGTCACTTGCTAGACGGTAAGTTATCATTTGGTAAGGAATTACTAATTCCTCAAGTGAATCATACATTTTAGTGATGGCCAATAAACTGGTACGAGTGAAAGAATACCAACAGAAGTACTGCTTCTATCGGTGTTAACTCATCATTTGGCCGGACTTTATAGGTTGCCCAAGGGGAAATCAATATCCCATTGGCCGAAATGTCAAACATACTGGGAGAATGGTCGCTGAAGGAAACGGCTCGCAGGTGGTCTATACTAACCACTTGCAGATTATCTAGAATCCTTTGGCCCTCAATTGATAAAAAAAGGACAAAGGCACCACTGATCCTCGAGAAAAGCTCGTTAGCACTTTTTGTTGGTGTTATAACGGGACACTGTATGATCGGACGTATGTCGGAGCGTATGGGAATCTCTCGTGGAGGGTGCTGCAGAAGCTGTATGGATGAGGAAGAGGAGGAATCAGTTCAACACCTTCTCTGCGACTGCCCGGCTCTTCAAGAGCGTAGGCTCAAATTTCTGTTTTTTTCGAGTTTTTGCGGGCGGCCCGTTTAACCTAACCTAACCTTATAGAGGAATTACTCGTTCCCTATAAAGCCATCATTTGTGTGGCACTTCGCCTTAGACTGCGTGTAAGGAAGACCAGGGTGCTAACGGAAGTACTGCTTCCACCAGTACTGTGGTCATCACTGTAGGTCATTTAGCCGTGGACGCTGTAATGTTTTTTTTTTTAAGTAAATTTCTTTAAAATAGATTTTAGTTTATTTTTTTATTTGTTATAAATAAAACACCGGGATTTCGGTTTGAACAACAAGTGTTTTATTTTTTTAAATGGAACCTGGACGCTGCTGAGCCTACCCCAGCAAACAGCGCAAAGCTTGTCGTTACAAAACAATGGAAGATTTGATGCATTCACTTCTCTTCTCTTCTGATCCTCTTATTTTCTCGACCTCTAAGCGCCCTTCTGTATATTCCCGAAACCAAATAATAGTAGATAATGACGTCCAAAACTTACTTTTAGAACAAAATATACAGGAAGACGCTGTTTGTTCTTATAATTCTGATTCTGATTAGAAACATGAATTTTTGCCTTAAAACTATGTATCAATTGTGCAAATTTTTTTAATCTAAATTATTAAAATAAATAAAATGTGTTTAAAATTAACTTTTTTATACTTTTCCAAGTGAAACAAAAATAAATAATTATGTTTCAACGCTGTTTTAAATAAAATGACGCACGAATGCGTATTTCGACCACTGTGCGGCGTGTGGTTTAGGACAGTTGTATAAAAAATATCCTTCTTCTAAACTATTAAAACATTTGATTGCTTTCTTTTCTGGAGAATCAGTTCTTTCAGTTTTTACTTTAACGTTTGATGGTTTGCTTCTTGGAACATACGATGATTCCATTCGGCTTGTAGATGGAGAGTTAAGTAAGAACTCGGCGAATATCTCACGCATTTCCCGTAATGAAGAAAAACGCATACCTGCCGTAGAAGACTGAAGATCACGATTTCTTAGCCCGTCTCTAGTATACTTTATTATTGCTTGATCACTCAATTTGTACTTGCGACCAAGAAACTCTGAAACAGAAATCAATTACATTCTCATTTTCTTCGCGCTGAGAATTCGCCATTTTTTTATGTACCTCGGCTTCATCTAAATTAGACCCAAAATCTTCTACCAGTTTTCCTGCTAATTCTTCCCAACGCGAATACATCTCCTCTGCACCATCCAGCCACAATTTAGCCGAACCCTTTATTTTGCTATAAACCGCCAAAATTAACGCTTTTTCTTCGAATCGATAGGCTGCCATAACTGTGTTAACTCTATATACGAATTGTTCAGCACTTAACGAGCCATCATTTGTAGGGTTAAATTCCGGTATAGTTTCTGCTATCTCTTTTAGTGAATAATGGATACGATTTTCATTTTGACTTTCAATTCTTACCGGCGCGTTGGAGGGTACAGTAACATTTGGTTCATTAGTCACACGGTTTGAATTTTGTGCTACAGTTTCCATTAACTGCTGCATCATCCCTCTAAGTTCATTAATTTGGGTTTGAAGATTTGGTTCTAACCCATCCATTTCGACTTCGTCACCCTCCAGCTGTTGCGTTAAACGTAAAATTAATTCGCTTTTGGTAACCGAGGTTGGCAAGTTATATTCCCGCGACAGTAATTTTAATTGATCTAATTTTAACTCCGACAGTTTTACTAACATTTTTTTCGAGGTGTTTCTGTTGTTGTGTTTTTTTATGGCATACAATTGTTCAAAGAAAAGAATCAGCAATGATCATCAATATAAACAAGTTTTCTTTACAAAAAAAAATCTTTCTTTGTGTTTACGAAACGAATACGGACACTCGACAATTAATAATGATCATTAACATAAACGATTTGTCTTTACAAAAAAAATCAACGAATTTTAATTTTCTTACTTTCGATTTTCTCTTCAAATTATTTTAATACATTTTTGTTTATGAAACGAATACGGACACACGCACTCAGCTACTTTAAATTTACTCTTTCTTTTTTTTTCTCTCTTCAATAGAACCACTTTTAAAACATTTCTTTAAATTCTCTTTTTATGTTTCTTTTTCTATCTTTTGAATTTGTCTTATTAAGCGACTGCGCGTTTGTTTGTTTTTTAGGGTTCCGTACACAAAGTGTAAAAACGAAACCCTATTCTTTTCGCTACAATGTCTGTCCGTCTGTCCGTCTGTCAGCGCCTTTTATCTCTGGAACCGTAATAGGTAGACTCTTGAAATTTTCACAGATGATGTATAGTTGTTGCCGCTATAGCAACAAATACTAAAACTTATAGGGTGTTCCAATAGAGAGGTGTTATTTACGAAAATGTGTTTATTTCTTGAACTGTAGGAGGGATACATTTGAAATTTACAAACAGTTATTAAAACTTAGTTCACTATATAAACAAGTATAAAAAAATAAACTAAAAATTAAAGGGTGTTCCGATAGTGGTGTGAAATGCATGTATAAGGCATAAGTTTTGAACCATAATAGGTAGACTCTTGAAATTTTCACAGAAGATGTATAGCGATGGCCGCTATAACAAAAAAAATTAAAACTTATAGGGTGTTCCGATAGAGAGGTGTTATTCACGAATATGTGTTTATTTCTTGAACTGTAGGAGGCATACACTAAAAATTTATAAACTGTAATAAAAACGTAGTTCGCCTTATATAAAAGTCTAAAAAATAAACCTAAATTTAAAGGGTGTTCCGATAGTGGTGTTATTTTGATTTATAAGGCCTAAGTTTTGAATCTTAATAGGTAGAATCTTGAAATTTTTACAGAAGGTGTATAATTTTGGTCGCTATAGCAACAAATAATAAAATTTATAGGGTGTTCCGATAGAGAGGTGTTATTCACAAATATGTGTTTATTTCTTGAGCTGTAGGAGGCATACACTAAAAATATGTAAGCAGTAATTAAAACTTAGTTCGCTATATAAACAAGTATAAAAAACTAAACCTAAAAATTAAAGGGTGTTCCGATAGTAGTGTGATTTGCATGTATAAGGCCTAAGTTTTGAACCGTAATAGGTAGGCGCTTGAAATTTTCACAGAAAGTATATAACTATGACCGCTATACTAGCAAATACTAAAACTTATAGGGTGTTCCGATAGAGAGGTGTTATTCACGAATATGAGCTTATTTCTTGAACTGTAGGAGGAATTCACTAAAAATATGCAAGCACTAAATTAAAATTAGTTCGCTATATAAACAAGTCAGAAAAAAATAAACCTAAAAATTAAAGGGTGTTCCGATAGTGGAGCGATTTGCATGTATAAGGCCTAAGTTTTGAACCATAAGAGGTAGACTCTTGAAAATTTTACCAAAGGTGTATAACTATGGCCGCTATAGCAAAAAATATTAAAACTTATAGGGTGTTCCGATAGAGAGGTGTTATTTACGAATATGTGTTTATTTCTCACAAACAGTAATTAAAACTTAGTTCGCTTTATAAACAAGTCTAAAAAAATAAACCTAAAAATTAAAGGGTGTTCCGATAGCGGTGTGATTTGCATGTATAACGACTAAGTTTTGAACCATAATAGGTATGTAGACGCTTGAAATTTTCACAGAAGGTGTATAACTGTATTCAGGTATATGTGTTTATTTCGTGAACTATAGTAGGCATAGTCTCAAGATTTAAAAACAGTAATTAAAGCTTAGTTCACTATATAAAAAAGTGTAGAAAATAAACCTAAAAATTAAAGGGTGTTCCAATAGTGGTGTGATTTGCATGTATAAGGCCTAATTTTTGAACCATAATAGAAGACTCTTGAAATTTTCACAGAAGATGTGGCCGCTATAGCAACAAATATTAAAACTTATAGGGTGTTCCGATAGAGAGGTGTTATTCACGAATGTGTGTTTATTTCTTGAACTGTAGGAGGCATACAGTAAAAATTTACAAACAGTAATTAAAACTTAGTTCGCTTTATAAACAAGTCTAAAAAAATAAACCTAAAAATTAAAGAGTGTTCCGATAGTGGTGTGATTTACATGTATAAGGCCTAAGTTATGAACCATAAATGGTAGACTCTTGAAATTTTCACAGAAGGTGTATAACTGTGGCCACTATAACAATAAATACTAAAACTTATCGGGTGTTCCAAAAGTGACGTGTTATTTACGTTTATGTCTTTTTTTTGAGCAGTAAGAGGAAACCACTTACAATATGCAGAATGTAATTAAAACTATGTTTGTTTTATAAACAAGTATACAAAATTGAACTTAAATATTAAAGGGTGTTCCAATAGTGACGTGATTTGCATGTATATATCCTAAGTTTTGAATGAATAGGTGGAATCTTGAAATTTTTACAGGAGGTGTATAACTATGTCACTATAACAAATAATAAAAATTAAAGGGTTTTCCGCCAGTGACGTGATTTGCATGTATAAAGCCTTATTTCTTGAACCGTAACAGGTAGACTCTTGAAATTCTGTACAGAAGATGTGTTGCCACGGCCGATATGACAATTACTAAAAATTAAAGGGTGTTCCGACAGTGACATATTTTTCACTTATAGTGACTTATTTTTTAATCGCAATAAGTAGACTCTTAATATATTTATAGAAAGGAAGTTGCCATGGCCACTATAATGAATAATAAAATTAAAGGGTGTTCCGACAGTGATAAGATTTTATAAACTGAAATAGATACCCTCTTGAAATGTTTACAGTAGATGTGGTACTTCGGCCGCTATAACAAATATTTAAAATTGAAGTGTGTCCATTAGTAACGTGTTTTTCACGAATATTACCTTATTTTTTTAACCGCAATAGGTAGGCTCCTGATATTTTAATAGAAAGTGTATTACCATGGCCGCTATAAAATCAATTACATAATAAATTTAAAGGGTGTTCTAATTATGATGCAATTTTCGCGAATATTACTTTAATTTTAAAATTTAAGGGTGTCCCATAAGACATAAAGAAATAAACAACTGGAATTTTTAAATTATACTGAACATAGTACGGAACCCTACGTGTGTGAGTGTGACTCGCACTTGACTAATTTATTTCAACTTTTTACGGTTCCGTACACAAAGTGTAAAAAACGAAACCCTATTGTTTTCGCTACAATGTCTGTCCGTCGGTCAGCGCCTTTTATCTCTGGAACCGTAATAGCTAGACTCTTGAATTTTTCACAGATGATGTATAGTTGTTGCCGCTATAGCAACAAATACTAAAACTTATAGGGTGTACTAATAGAGAGGTGTTATTTACGAAAATGTGTTTATTTTTTGAACTGTAAGAGGGATACACTTGAAATTTACAAACAGTTACTAAATCTTAGTTCACTATATAAACAAGTATAAAAAAATAAAACTAAAAATTAAAGCGTGTTCCGATAGTGGTGTGAAATGCATGTATAAGGCATAAGTTTTGAACCATAATAGGTAGACTCTTGAAATTTTCACAGAAAGTGTATAGCGATGGCCGCTATAACAACAAAAATTAAAACATATAGGGTGTTCCGATAGAGAGGTGTTATTCACGAATATGTGTTTATTTCTTGAACTGTATGAGGCATACACTAAAAATTGACAAACTGTAATAAAAACGTAGTTCGCCTTATATAGAAGTCTAAAAAATAAACCTAAAAATTAAAGGGTGTTCCGATAGTGGTGTTATTTTGATTTATAAGGCCTAAGTTTTGAATCTTAATATGTAGAATCAGAAGGTGTATAATTTTGGCCGCTATAGCAACAAATAATAAAATTTATAGGGTATTCCGATAGAGAAGTGTTATTCACGAATATGTGCTTATTTCTTAAACTGTAGGAGGAATTCACTAAAAATATGCAAGCACTAAATTAAAATTAGTTCGCTATATAAACAAGTCTGAAAAAAATAAACCTAAAAATTAAAGGGTGTTCCGATAGTGGAGTGATTTGCATGTATAAGTTTTGAACCATAATAGGTAGACTCTTGAAAATTTTACCAAAGGTGTATAACTATGGCCGTTATAGCAAAAAATATTAAAACTTATAGGGTGTTCCGATAGAGAGGTGTTATTTACGAATATGTGTTTATTTCTTACAAACAGTAATTAAAACTTAGTTCGCTTTATAAACAAGTCTAAAAAAATAAACCTAAAAATTAAAGGGTGTTCCGATAGTGGTGTGCTTTGTATGTGTACGGCCTATGTTTTGAACCATAATAGGTAGACTCTTGAAAATTTTACCAAAAGTGTATTACTGCGGCCACAATAGCAAAAAATTTTAAAACTTATAGGGTGTTCTGATAGAGAGGTGTTATTTCCGAATATGTTTTTATTTCTTACAAACAGTAATTAAAACTTAGTTCGCTTTATAAACGAGTCTGAAAAAAATAAACCTAAAAATTAAAGGGTGTTCCGATGGTGGAGTGATTTGCATGTATAAGGCCTAAGTTTTGAACCATAATAGGTAGACTCTTGAAAATTTTACCAAAGGTATATAACTATGGCCGCTATGGCAAAAAATATTAAAAATTATAGGGTGTTTCCATAGAGAGGTGTTATTTACGAATATGTGTTTATTTCTTACAAACAGTAATTAAAACTTAGTTCGCTTTATAAACAAGTCTAAAAAAATAAACCTAAAAATTAAAGGGTGTTCCGATAGAGAGGTGTTATTCAGGAATATGTGTTTATTTCTTGAACTATAGGAGGCATAGTCTCAAGATTTAAAAACAGTAATTAAAGCTTAGTTCACTATATAAACAAGTATAGAAAATAAACCTAAAAATTAAAGGGTGTTCCAATAGTGGTGTAATTTGCATGTATAAGGCCTAATTTTTGAACCATAATAGTAGACTCTTGAAATATTCACAGAAGATGTGGCCGCTATAGCAACAAATATTAAAACTTATTGGGTGTTCCGATAGAAAGGTGTTATTCACGAATGTGTGTTTATTTCTTAAACTGTAAAAATTTACAGTAAAAATTTACAAACAGTAATTAAAACTTAGTTCGCTTTATAAACAAGTCTAAAAAAATAAACCTAAAAATTAAAGAGTGTTCCGATAGTGTTGTGATTTACATGTATAAGGCCTAAGTTATGAACCATAAAATGTAGACTCCTGAAATTTTCACAGAAGGTGTATAACTGTGGCCACTATAGCAATAAATACTAAAACTTATCGGGTGTTCCAAAAGTGACGTGTTATTTACGTTTATGTCTTTTTTTTTGAGCTGTAAGAGGAAACCACTTACAATTTGCAGAATATAATTAAAACTATGTTTGTTTTATAAAGAAGTATACAAAATTTAACTTAAATATTAAAGGGTGTTCCAATAGTGACGTGATTTGCATGTATATATCCTAAGTTTTGAATGAATGGGTGGAATCTTGAAATTTTTACAGGAGGTGTATAACTATGTCCACTATAACAAATAATAAAAATTAAAGGGTTTTCCGCCAGTGACGTGATCTGCACGTATAAAGCCTTATTTCTTGAACTGTAACAGGTAGACTCTTGAAATTTTGTACAGAAGATGTGTTGCCACGGCCGATATGACAATTACTAAAAATTAAAGGGTGTTCCGACAGTGACATGTTTTTCACTTATAGTGACTTATTTTTTAATCGCAATAAGTAGACTCTTAATATATTTATAGAAAGGAAGTTGCCATGGCCACTATAATGAATAATAAAATTAAAGGGTGTTGCGACAGTGATAAGATTTTATAAACCGTAATAGATACCCTCTTGAAATGTTTACAGTAGATGTGGTACTTCGGCCGCTATAACAAATATTTAAAATTGAAGTGTGTCCATTAGTAACGTGTTTTTCACGAATATTACCTTATTTTTTTAACCGCAATAGGTAGGCTCCTGATATTTTAATAGAAAGTGTATTACCATGGCCGCTATAAAATTACATATTAAAATTTAAAGGGTGTTCTAATTATGATGCAATTTTCGCGAATATTAAAATTTAAGGGTGTCCCATAAGACATAAAGAAATAAACAACTGGAATTTTTAAATTATACTGAACATAGTACGGAACCCTACGTGTGTGAGTGTAACTCGCACTTGACTAATTTATTTATTTTTCTTTACAACTGTGTTCCGCGAAATAATACTCTTACATATGTATCATACAAGAACCAGACACTTTGTTTCTGTTTTTTTTTTTCTTTTATGTTTTGCAACAACCACTCTTAACGTTCAGCGACCGCGCATCGACCGAATAACGTACGATTTTTTTATCAACACACAATACATAGAATGCAAGCAAATACTTTTCTATTATCGTTCACGATTATTTATTTATAAAATTAGGAAACGCAAGTTCTATCCTACTTCTGAACTGAAAACCGTGTTTATAGAAAGAGACACAACACTTATTTTAAATTCATTTATTTGAGATCTTAACAGTTCAATAGAGTTGTGTAGTTCGCGAACGAACTAGTTCAATTGAACTATTCGCTCAATTGAACTAGATGAAACGCTTTTTGTACTGAGCTCTTTTAGCTGAGCGCTCTTTGTAGTTCATTGTTCAATTTTTGTTTTATGACATTCAGCTTTTGTTTATGTCTATCATACTGACCAAGTCAAATACATTTTGTGTTGATACATGTATGTATATAAACTCTGAAGTTTTTTTTATAATAATCTTATGTGCGGTTTCTGTATTAAATTTGTATGAAAATCACAAAATTTGTTGAGTAATTCCTATACAAATTTTTTAGACGAGCTGTATCTTTATGTTTTTATATTTTAGTTTATTAGGCTCAAATTCATAAAAAAAAATATTTTCAGTTTATAAAAGGTTTAATAAACAAATTTTTTATGGAAATTTGTTTTATATAATTTTTATAAATCAAAAAAATTTTTTATGAATAAGGCCCTTAGTGTTGATATTATTTACTTTTTCATTTAATATTTTTTTACTACTTACTTATAAAAAAAAATTACAAATTTTAAAAATGTATACTAAGTTTTATTTTAAATATATTATTCAACTCATATTAAACTAAGTTATGGTTTTTCACAACTACAGCGAAATAGATAATCCATAATTTATACAACTATATACATGAATTAACACTAAAAATCTTATGAACTAAATACAATTGAGCGAAACAGATCAACTGAGCGAATCCTTTGCTTTTAGCTCACTAAGTGAGCTATTAACTAAATGAACGAACTAGTTCGTTTTAATGAGCTGAGCTGAAAAGAGCGTTCCTTTTAAGGAGCTAATAAACCCAACTCTACAGTTCAAAGGACTAATCAAGACTAAACTAAGAAAAGTAAAAGCAATAATGACAAGTAAAATGAGAATACCAAAAGCAAAAATTAAAATGATTACACTTGTGGAACTCCAGCTTCAATGAGTTGAGGTGAGTTTTGCGGGGCATACAGGACAAAACAAATAACATCTTATTGGGAGCTTTCTTTGTGTTTAAATCCGTTTATTCCCTTTTAATATCAATTAACTCTAATCTTAGCTGTACTACAGCGCTAGCCTTAACAGTTGGCAACTCAACTATATCAGTCAATATATTTGGAGTAAAAACTCTTTTTAAATGTTCAACTTATAGATTGCCTGTTTCGGTATCATTCCTTGCCCAGCCTCCAGACGAAGTTTGCAAGGGAGGCTTACGTACGACTGGCCTTTTGAGGTTTCTACACGCAAGCCATAATGAATCATCTGATTGAGAAGTTACTCTTTTCAAATCCAGATAAAAAAATTTCTCAATACCCTAAAATACAATTAACAACCATAAGTTAATTTTTTAACAATACTCAAATTGTTATGTAATACATGAACTGTTTTTTAAGTGGTATAAGTCCAATTTTTCGTATATTTGGATATTTAAGGGTTTGCGTTTGAATCAATTATCAATTTTAAAATGTTGGCCAATTTTAAACAATTCGAGAGATATTTTTTACACTATATACCTTTTAAATTTTATTATAAAATAATAACTACTAAAATTATTTGAAAAAATATACGTTTTTTATCACTCCACATGGACTTATACCAGTTTCAAAAATAACATATTACATAAAATAAAAATAGAAATGGATTTTTATGTAAAAAGTAATAATTAAAATCAACACATTTAAATACAAAAATAACAAAGTTTATTTCAGTTATATTAAAAATGTAACAATGAAAATTACTTCGCTAAGATCTTTAAATAAAAAAAAGAGATTTTAAACTTAATTTTTCTTTTACAGTTACTATATTGACGTAATTATGGTAAATAGGTGGTATATAAGGTAACGAAATTATATTAGATTCTTTGTTACAAAATCCAATGCAAATCTTAATACTCAGTATTATAGTGTGAAACATGCTTTAGAAATATCTACAGCAGCGTGCACTGAAGTAGCATTAATCAATAATAATTGCAATAAGAAAGTTGTTTTAATTATAATTATTTGGAATAGATTTATTCCACTTTCAAAAGAAATACTTGTGCGATAGCAATATACAGCGATACTATCTTGTTTATTTTATGTCAAAATAGAACTCCATTGAAATTGTGATTTCAACAATGGAGAGAATGTGTCTCTAGCTGCATAAAATGGCCGTTAACTTAGTTTTTTGAAAAAGTGGACTTATACCACTTTCACAAAAAACCAGTTCATATGCATTTCTATTTATTTAATCTAAACAATAAAACTTATTATCTATTATCGTGTTTGGAATGGATTTATTCCACTTTCAAAAGAAATACTTGTGCGACAGCAATATACAGCGATACTATCTTGTTTATTTTATGTCAAAATAGAACTCCATTGAAATTGTGATTTCAACAATGGAGAGAATGTGTCTCTAGCTGCAAAAAATGGCCGTTAACTTAGTTTTTTGAAAAAGTGGACTTATACCACTTTCACAAAAAACCAGTTCATATACATTTCTATTTATTTAGTCTAAACAATAAAACTTATTATCTATAGACATACTTTTTTGTAAGAATTTTATTTTTGTAAAATACATTGTTGTTCCTTCAGGCTTCATAAAAGAATGTTATCTACTTACCAAAATAAAATACAAAACTATTCAAATGTTAAGATCGCTTTATCTATATATATTAAGCTCAAAAGCTCATGTTTGTTTGTCGGAAAGCTATAGCTGCTTACGATCCGATCCGATCTTTCTGAAATTTTCACAGTTTGTTACTGGATATACGGATGGTAAAATAGGGTACTTATTTTTTTGATATTCGACGTGGGCGTGGCACCTCCCATACACATTATATATTTATCATCGTATTGCTTGGTAACAGTAATAGGTTTCGCCTTGAAATTTTGCACCAGGAACCTCTATGCATAGTTTTGAGAGATACTGGATTAGATTAGTGGGCGTGGCTCCTCCCATACAAAGTTAAAAACTATTATCGTGTTTCTGGCGAACCACTACAGATAGAGCCTTGAAGGTTTGCACGAGTAACCCCTATGCTATGCGCATAGTCTGGCAAAATACAGAATTAATTAGGACAGTGGGCGGGGTACCTCCCATACAAAGTGAAATATTTTTATCCCGTATCTAGAAAACTGCAATAGGTAGCGCCATGGTATTTCGCACCAGTAACTATGATATTAACATACATAGTACAGCTAAAAATAGAGTGAGTTGGAATAGTAGGAATGGTTCCTCCCATATAAAGTAAAAAATTATTATCGTGTTCCTGGCGCAATACAATAGACAGCGCCTTGAAACTTTGGATGAGTAACCCCTGTGTAAATGCGTATAATCTACCAAAATACAGAATGAAGTAGGACGGTGGACGTGGTACCTCCCATACAAAGTGAAAAACCATTACCGTGTTCCTGGCGAACCACTATAGATAGAACCTTGAAGGTTTTCACCAGTAACCACTATGCTAATGCGCATAGTCTGCCAAAATACAGAATTAATTGGGGCAGTGTGCGGGGTTCCTCCCATACAAAGTGAAACATTTTTATTCCGTATCTAGAAAACTGCAATAGGTAGCGCCATGGTGTTTCGCACCAGTAACTATGATATTAACATATATAGTTCAGCTAAACATAGAGTGAGTTGGAATAGTAGGCGTGGTTCCTCCCATATAAAGTGAAAAATTACTATCGTGTTCTTGGCGCAATACAATAGACAGCGCCATGAAACTTTGGATGAGTAACCCCTGTGCAAATGCGTATAATCTACAGTGGGCGGGGTACCTCCCATACAAATAAACATTTTTATCCCGTATCTAGAGAACTGCAATAGGTAGCGCCATGGTGCATAGTGCATCTAGAAGACTGCCATAGATAGAACCTTGAAGGTTTGCACGTGTAACCCCTGTGGTAATGTGGGCGTGGTACCTCCTATACAAAGTGAAAAATTATTATTATATTATTATTTATTTAGTAGTATTTAAAATACTACAATTTACAATTCTTTTATTTAATAACATTTTATAATTGGTGAGCATAGCAAAACAAAAAAATTACTTTACTTGAGCAGTGGCATAGTGGCACAGTTCCGAACATCAGCGTCTAGAGCAGTTGAAACATCAGACGAACGGGAAACATGCCTTGCAAGTCAATAGTCCCGAACATCAGCTTCTAGAGCAGTTGAAACATCTGATGAACGGGAAATACACCTCGCAAGTCAACAGTTCCGAACATCAGCGTCTAGAGCAGTTGAAACATCAGACGAACGGAAAATACGCCTCGCAACTCAACAGTCCCGTACATCAGCTTCTAGAACAGTTGAAACATCAGCTGCGCATGACATACGCCTAGCAAGCTAAAGGTCTCGAACTGCAGCATCTAGAGCCGCTGAAACATTAGTTCAACGCAACTTTCGCCTTAAGAACCTACAATGTCGAACATCAAGAGCAAGAGCTGATTAGAGGTATGGTTCCTTGGGAAAAGTTTCTTATTTTGATCCCTAGAATACGATTTTCCTTGTACGTTGAGCCATTTTTTTGCTCCCATACAAATCGACCCAACCTAATGTGTATGCTATGCTGTTATTACTATGCTATTACAGTAAAATTTGAAATTAAATGGTGTCCGCATAAAAGACGTATTTTTGTGCAAATCGCAATATCTTTTGTTTCCTGCAATAAAAGGTAAACAAAAAAACGGTACTTGTGAAGATTCGTTACTTCATTCATTGTCATTAAATTTTAACATTTCAAAAAATGCAACATATTATCTAAAAGCATTAATTTTCGTTAACAACTTTTCTAATGCCTGCAATCGTTTTACAACTGATATTTTGGAAGTTTTCCACAAAACTCACGTCCTAGCTCATTTCCATTCATATGACGCCCACTGTATATACATACATATGTAGGTACATACATATCTATATTTTTATGAAAATGTAGTTTGGTTAATTAATATGGTTGTACTATTTACATATATATGTATATAAACTTACCAACAAACCTATAAGGAATTTAACAGCAATTCAACCGGCAGAAAGTGGTCGTCATAAAAATGTTATAAATAAACGATAAATATAGAAATAAACTAAGACCCTCAGGTATGTACTTTTGAACACACATCCATATATACATATGTAACATACACAAAATTGTTTATTTTCGATAATCCATTCATCGTAAAACGTCTTATATGTACATATGTTATATGAATCATAAAAAATAAAATTATAGACGGATAGATAATAAGCAACAAGAAATGTTTGTTTTCAAAATATCTCTAGTACCCATTCTCGTACTCACTCACACACTCATATTTTGTGTGTTTTTCTATATACGTAAGAACGGCAATAGTGCCAAAAAAATTACTTATAAAATTTTCAAAATTGGGCTAAAAAAATTTTGTAAAATCTGGAAAATAAAAAACAAATTCATTTAAAGGGGTATTATATTTACAAAAAAAAAAAAACATGTAAAATGAAACAATAAATATTAACAATCAATTATTAATATTCAACAAAAACTTAACATAAATGGGTAATTCCACGTCAAATCAACAAGGCACTCAAAATGACTACTTCAGATTTTATTGAAACTTTTATTATTTATATTCCCTGACTCTCTGAATCCAAATATATTTAAAAAAAATTTAATCTCTTATAGCTTTTCAGCTATACAGTTATAAAAGTGGGAAAATATCGCTTTTTTGCATATGAACTCGAGGATTAAATTTATTCTAATTCCAGTCCTATAAGCCCTAGGTTTAACGAATATTTCTTACCTTTTTTACCCAGTTTATTAAAAAATGTATATTTTTTCATTTTGTAATGAGTCAAATTAAGTTTTTTTTAATATAACTTCGGATCCCACTCTGAAATTTTTATGGTGTATTCACTAAGCCACACTAAAAAACATATGATTTTTTTAAAACTTTTTTTAAATAAAAGAAAAAAATTTATTAAAAATTTTTTTTTTCATGATTGATATCAAATTAAAGCGTATGAAATTTAAAATGTTCTATTACTCAACTTCCTAGGGCTTATATAACTGGAATAAGAATATATTTAATCCTCGAGCTCATATGCAAAAAAGCGGTATTTTCCTATTTTGATAACTGTATAGCAAAAAAACTGTAAGAGCTGGAATTTTTTTGAAGCCAAATTATATTTATTCAATTCTGTTTTTGTCGTTGATAAGTGCGGACGCGATTTTTTTTAAGCTCGCATTAACAAAAAACAAAACATACATTGTGTGAACAATTTAAAACAAAAACAAAAAACAAACCTGTTATAATACAACAACAAAGTTGTTTGTAAAATATTTTTTTTTCTTTTTTTTTCCCCTTTTCTTTATTTTGTACAACGGCATATTGAATTGCTACTTTTAAAATAAAATAAAAACAATAAAGGCTAATGAGCCTGTTTAATTTAAGCAACAAAAATGTTGACAATGCTGAATTAAATAAAAGCAAAAAAACTGAAAATAATTTGTGTATTAATGCTACGCAAGTTATACGTGCCCAATCTTGTTCTTCACTTTTACTAAGCGATGACAATAAAATAAATACAAACAAATCGCCTTCTGAACACAGTGTTGCCAAAGATAATATGTATAGTATAGAAAAACCCAAGACGCAAGTGGGAATGGACAGATACATAACTGTATTGAAAAGAGGTCGAAGCCCTAAATCTTCGCAGATTGCACCAATGGCTAAAGTACAAAAAGACAAGGACTCTACCGGAATAAATTCCCATAATCGTTTTGCTATCTTAGATAGTGAAACGAGTGTACATAAAACGGCAATTAAGTCGTTCAAACCACCTCCAGTTTATTTAAGGGAGAAAAATTCAAACGATTTAATAAAAAATCTAATTACAATTATTGGCGAGCACTCATTTTTATGTAATTCCCATAAAGCGCGGTAACATTGATGAGACAAAAATACAATTTATTGATGAAAGTAGTTATCGTAAAGCAGTAAGTGAGTTTGAAAACTGCAAAAAGAACTTTTATACCTATCAGCTGAAGAGTAGCAAAGGTCTACAGGTAGTCATTAAAGGTGTAGATTCATACGTTGATCCAGCTGAAATAAGAGCCGGACTCCAAAAAGCGTGTTTTAAAATAAAAAGTGTAGATAATCTCCGTAATCGGGAACGTGTCCCCCAACCACTATTTCGCGTTGAACTGGAACCTGGAGATATCAGATTGAAGAAGAACGAAATGCACCCCATTTACAATCTGAAATACCTGTTACACCGTAAAATAACTGTAGAGGAGCCGCATAAGCGTCCAGGACCTGTCCAGTGTCTAAATTGTCAAGAATATGGTCATACTAGGGCTTACTGTAAGTTGCCTCCGGTTTGCGTTGTATGTGGTGAGCTACATTGTTCCGCCTAATGCGACAAAGCAAGGGATGATTCGAAAGTAAAAAAATGTAGCAATTGCGGTGGAAACCACACTGCTAACTACAGAGGCTGTCCAGTTTTTTCCATGGTAAGGAAAACCACTCAAAAACTAAATACTCCTGCTAAGCACCAACAATATCGAGCAAATGCTCATTATCCTCAGTTAGCCCAACCAACAACCCAACATGATATGGTAAAAACCAATCATACTGCAGTACATAAAGCGACACCGACAACTAACTCTACTCCTAATTTGCAATCGCATCCTAAAGAACAAACACCAACTGGTAATTTTACTCGTCTCGAAGCAAGCATCGAGACGTTAGTGCATTCGATAAACAGTTTTATGAGCTCTATGAGCAGCATGATGCAAGAAATGGTACGCATGCAATCTACTATGTTGCAGGCGTTACTTAACAAACCATGAACTGTTTAAAAATGTGTTTCTGGAACGCAAACGGCTTGCGCCAACACAAAAATGAACTCGAGTACTTCCTTAATAAGGAACAAATTGATGTCATGCTGGTTGCAGAGACTCACTTAACAACAAATAGCTTTTTTAAAATAAATGGCTATATCTTATATGACACCAAAGACCCCCGTGGCAGAGCATGTGGTGGTTCAGCAATACTAATAAAGGCTCGAATCAAACATTATTTACTGTGTGATTTTTGTGAAGATTACCTACAAGCAACAAACATCTGTATTGAAGAATTTCATCAAAACTTAGTTATTTCTTCGATTTATTCACCTCCTAGGTTTCAAATATCAGAGAGTCAATACAGCGATTTCTTCAAATCACTAGGTCCCTGTTTCATAGCATCAGGCGACTACAACGCTAAACATACGTTTTGGGGATCACGCCTAATAACTCCAAAAGGTCGAGTTTTGTTTGACACAATTTCAAAAATGCGTCTGAATGTGATATCGAGTGGACAACCCACCTATTGGCCTACTGATCGACAAAAAATACCGGATGTTATTGATTTTGGCGTGATTAAGGGTATTCCAAGAGAAACGATTAAAGCTGAAGCGTCACTTGAATTATCCTCAGATCATTCACCCACTATCGTCTATATATGGGACAAACAAAACATCATATCACCAATGACTACAACAAGCATTAATTGGTTGAAATATAGAAAGTATCTTAGTACTCATTGTTCGGAAAACATCCCGCTAAGAACACCTGAAGACGTAGAGCGGAGTCTTATTGATTTTGACCAAAACCTCAAATCAGCTGCCCAACATTCAACAATAACCCGACAATTACCTAGATACAATCAAATTTATTCTGCAGATATCGAACGGCTCTTGGCTGAAAAAAGAAAAATTCATAGAGAATGGCAATCACATAGATCTCCTCAACTCAAAAGCAGACTTAAAGAATGCACGAACCGGCTAAGAGACATGCTGGAATCTCGAAGAGTAGCATCCCTGAAAAACTATTTGGGAGACCTTGACGCAACTCCTCAATCAGATTATTCGTTATGGCGTGCTTGTAGAAACCTTAAAAGGCCAGTCTTACGTAAGCCTCCCTTGCGAACTTCAGCTGGAGGCTGGGCAAGGAGTGATACCGAAAAGGGAAATTTATTTGCTGAACATTTGAAAAAGGTTTTTACCCCAAATATATCGACTGATATAGTTGAGTTGCCAGTTCTCGAGGCTACTGCTGCAGTACCAATAAGATTTGAATTTGGTGATCTAGAAAAGGCAATAACGGATTTGAACACCAAAAAAGCCCCTGGTGTTGATAAAACCAGTAACAAGATGTTAATTGAGTTGCCCCGTGTAGCTCGCAGAATCGTTCTTTTTATTTTTAATGCCATTTTACGTTTTGAGTACTTTCCCACAGATTGGAAGGTGTCCTTGGTTACCATGATTCCTAAACCAGGAAAAGACCACACAAAAATTGAATCATACAGACCTATAAGCCTTTTGTCAAATATGTCAAAGCTGTTTGAGAGGATGTTAATAATTAAGCTTAACCCTATTCTAAGTGACAAAGGATGTATTCCAAACCATCAATTCGGCTTCAGGAAAAAACATAGTACGATCGAACAAACTCACAGGTTAGTCAATGTTGTTAAGAAGACATTTGAAGAGAGAAAATACTGCTCTGCGCTTTTTATCGACGTTTCTCAAGCATTCGATAAGGTATGGCATGAAGGCCTAATATATAAGCTAAAACTGAATTTGCCCGTAAACCTATATAAGCTGCTAGATAGTTATTTAACCGAACGAAAATTTATTGTGAAAGAAGGAGATTTTTTGAGCTCACCCCAGCGAATCGAAGCCGGAGTTCCCCAAGGTAGTATATTGGGGCCCTTTTTATACTTATTGTATACTTCAGACATGCCAACTAGTAACCGAGTTCACACATCAACATTTGCTGACGACACAGCTTTTTTGAGCATTCACGAAAGACCCGAAGTAGCATCACGGTATTTACAAGACCACATATCCAATTTAGAAAAATGGTTGAAGAAATGGAGAATAAAAGTGAATGAACAAAAATGTAATCACATAACTTTAACACTGCGCAGAAAATCTTGCCCCCCTATTCGGATAAATAACCAAACGATACCTCAGCTTTCAGATGTCAAATATCTCGGCATACATCTTGACCGGCGCCTTACATGGAAACGGCACATAGAAACAAAGTTAACGCAAATGAAGTTGAAAGCAGTCCAACTGAACTGGCTAATTGGCAGAAATTCTACTCTAGCTTTAGACTGCAAACTTTTATTATACAAGTCAATTCTAAAACCAATATGGTGTTATGGCATTCAATTATGGGGCACTGCCTCAGCTACCAATGTAGAAAAAAATCAAAGGCGCCAAAATAAGATTCTACGTATTATTACATCTGCTCCCTGGTATATAAAAAATTCGAACATCCATAAAGATCTAAACGTGCCATCAGTTAAAGCAGAAATAGCGAAACTTGCCATAAGGTATTTAAAGAAGCTTGAACCTCATCCGAATCCACTGGCCCGTAACATACTAACTGAACCTGGTTACATTCGACTAAGAAGGAGGGACACTGCTTCTCTCATCCGTACATCAGAGGGATAACCCACAAATTACAGTAACCGTGAAACATACATTTTTTTTGTCCAGCACTGGTTGGACTTAACAAGTAGATTTTTAGACTTAAGATATGAGTAATTATTGATAGTTCAATTATATTGAAGATACAATAAATAAAAAAATGCGAAAAAAAAAAAAATTATATTTGGCTTCAGAAAGTCAAGGAATATAAATAACAAAAGTTTCAACGAAATCGGAAGTGGTAAATTTGAAAAAAAATTTTTTTGTTGATTTGACATGGAATTACCCAAATACATTATAACAGTCCAATTTAAACACACCATATCTTGTGTGTTTAAATTGTTCCTCAAAAGCGTAACAACTCAAAATTTTCAAATTTGAACTTTTTGCAAAAAAAAACCAAACCACAGAGGTTATATCTACCTACTGTAAAAATCTCCCTTTGATTTGTCTTCTCTTCCGTGAAAAAACCGTTATGACCTTCTTTTGTTTTTAGATTAACTACTTTAGTCTCCATTTGGTTCCGTTTTTGGCCTCTGCTGAAAATTCATGAATTTTGAGTTGTTACGCTTTTGAGGAACAAGTGCGATATATTTTTTTTCAAAATATATTTTAAACATAAAATGTTTGGGCCATTCACAAGGTGTGATATTTATTATCATGTCATATTATCAATTATATTGAAGATACAATAAATAAAAAAATGCGAAAAAAAAAATTATATTTGGCTTCAGAAAGTCAAGGAATATAAATAACAAAAGTTTCAACGAAATCGGAAGTGGTAAATTTGAAAAAAAATTTTTTTGTTGATTTGACATGGAATTACCCAAATACATTATAACAGTCCAATTTAAACACACCATATCTTGTGTGTTTAAATTGTTCCTCAAAAGCGTAACAACTCAAAATTTTCAAATTTGAACTTTTTGCAAAAAAAAACCAAACCACAGAGGTTATATCTACCTACTGTAAAAATCTCCCTTTGATTTGTCTTCTCTTCCGTGAAAAATTCGTTATGACCTTCTTTTGTTTTTAGATTAACTACTTTAGTCTCCATTTGGTTCCGTTTTTGGCCTCTGCTGAAAATTCATGAATTTTGAGTTGTTACGCTTTTGAGGAACAAGTGCGATATATTTTTTTACAAAATATATTTTAAACATAAAATGTTTGGGCCATTCACAAGGTGTGATATTTATTATCATGTCATATTATCATAATATTTTTCAACAGCATAAAAAACCAGGTTAGCTATGTTTATTGTGCTGTCGTAGTTAAAAAACTTTTAGAACCTTCGTTAGAAGGTTATGATGAATTACTCATCTTATCTTTGTTACTTCAGAAATCTATCACTTCTGATAGAGGTTTTTTAATATAGTACGAGCTTGGTTTGTCGGAGTTGTTGCTTTTACCGAAAAGTTGCTATAGCCGATCATTAAAAAATTAATTTAAAAACAACACTTTTTAACATAAAATCATTTGTTTTACATACAATGAAATTTATAATCAAGCTTAAGTTCGTTTTTATTCTCTCTAAGAAAGAATTAATTAAATTACAAATTAGGTAATAATATTAACGAAAAATTGGGAAAATTTAATTTTTAGACACCAGCACGAGTGGAATGCACATTTTCTAGATTTCTAGATTTGTTTTTATTACTTTAACGTAAAGAAATTTAAAAATTCTAATTTATGTACAACTCTGTAAAAGTCTACAGACATGTTGGTAACTACACTGATAGGTGTAATTTTACACTCCTGCTGCAATTGCGCAGCATCTTAAAGCTTCAAAGTTTTGCTACTCTAGACAATTATCTAGATAGACTAGTTTGGTCTTAAAACGACTCCTGATCTAAGTGCTCTACTGAAGTTGTGTTAATAATGGATGCACAAATTTAAAAACTATTGTAGTGAAAACTATGGTTGGAAAAAGAGTCAAAAGAACTTAAATTAAGAGTTTACAAGAGGATTTGTCTCTCGTAAGATATAAGTGCACTGTTCCACGTAAGTTGCAGTCTTTGGTGCTACGTTAGGATATTTGGGATTTTAACATAATAATCAATTTTGTTTTAAATACATTACAAAAAATTTTTGGGTTTTTGTCTTCTTAACGTTAGTATATCTTACACAGAGTAGTTTAATTTTTTAAGGACGGTAGTTAAAAAATAAAAGTTAATATCACTGGTTTCTAAATCAAACCTTAAAAACTTGTTAAAACTACGTTTTTGGACGAAAAAAAATAGAGACAAAAAGACAAAAGTTGCTCTTACGAAGCTGTTTTTTGAAAAAAGTTGCACTTGTAATGACTGTAATGTAAATCTAAATCATTTTTGTTACTTTTTCAATTCTAAATAAAATATGTTACAACTGTTGCCGTTTTATCGGCAAATAATTTCTTCTATAATATATTAATAGAAAAATTGTCGTGGAATTTTTTTTATTTAGACTTTGATAAACATAAAAATTGTTTTGGTTATTATCATCTTTTTTATATTAGATTTTGAGTGAAATATGCACCGTTTTTTTTTTCATAATTTATTTATTGTATCTTCAATATTTTTGAACTAACAATAATTACTCGTATCTTAAGTCTAAAATAAAAAATTCTTTTTAAGTCCAGCCAGTGCTGGACAAAAATAATGTTTGTTTCACGGATTTTGAAATCATTTGCGGGTCATCCGTCTAATGTACGGCCAAGAAAAGTAGTATCTCTTCTTTTTAGTCGAATGTAACCAGGTTCATTCAGCATGTTACGCGCCAAAGGGTTTGGATGAGATTCAAGCCTCTTTAGATATGTGACTGCATGTTTCGCTATTTCTGCTTTAACTGATGGCATGTTTAGGTCTTTGTGGATGTTCGAATTTTTTATATACCAGGGAGCAGATGTAATAATACGTAAAATCTTATTTTGGCGCCTTTGAATTTTTTCTACATTGCTAGCTGAGGCAGTGCCCCATAACTGAATCCCATAACACCAAATTGGTTTGAGGACCGACTTGTACAGTAGAAGTTTACAATCTAAGCTCAGGGTGGAGTTTCCCCCAATAAGCCAATTTAGTTGTACTGCTTTTAGTTTCATTTGTGTTAACTTGAAGTCAATGTGGCTTTTCCAAGTAAGGCGACGGTCAAGATGTATACCCAGGTATTTAACGTCTGAAAGCTGTGGTATCATTTGGTTATTTATGCGAATAGGAGGGCATGAGTCCCTGCGCAGTGTGAAAGTTATGTGAGTGCATTTTTGTTCATTCACTTTTATTCTCCATTTTTCTAGCCATTTTTCCAAATTGAGTATGTGGTCTTGTAAAAGTTGTGATGCTTCTTGGGCACTTTCATGAATACTTAAAAAAGCTGTGTCATCTGCAAAAGTTGATGTGTGGACTAGGGTGCTAATTGGCATATCCGATGTGTAAAGTAAATATAAAATTGGTCCCAAAATACTACCTTGGGGAACTCCGGCTTCAATGAGCTGTGGCGAGCTTAAAAAGTCACCTTCTTTTAATACAAACTTGCGATTCGTTAAATAATCTTTTAAGAGCTTATACAAGTTTTCGGGCAAGTTCAGCTTTAGCTGAAATATTAGGCCTTCGTGCCAAACCTTATCGAATGCTTGAGAAACGTCGATAAAGAGCGCAGAACAGTATTTTTTTCTTCAAAGGTCGTTTTAATTACATTTACTAATCTGTGTGTTTGTTGGATCGTACTATGTTGTTTTCTGAAGCCGAATTGATGGTTCGGAATGCATCCTTTCGCGCTAAGAATTGGATTCAGCTTAGTTATAAATATTTTCTCAAATAACTTTGACACGTTTGATAAAAGGCTTATAGGTCTGTATGATTCTACTTTTGTGTGTTCTTTTCCTGGTTTAGGAATCATAGTTATCAAAGAGACCTTCCACTCTATGGGAAAGTACTCAAGACGTAAGATGGCATTAAAAACAAACAGAATAATTCTGCGACCTATACGGGGCAACTCAACTAACATATTGTTACTTGTTTTATCAACGCCAGGGGCTTTTTTGGTGTTTAAATCTGCTATTGCCCTTTCAATATCGCTAAATTCAAATCTTAGGGGTACTACGGCACTAGTCTCTACTGATGGTAACTCAGCTATATCAGTACATACATTTGGGGTGGAACCCTTCTTCAAATGTGCAACAAACAAATTACCTTTTTCGGTATCATTCCTTGCCCAGTCTCCACAAGAAGTTCGCAAGGGAGGCTTACGTACGACCGGTCTTTTAAGGTTCCTGCATGCACGCCATAATGAATAATCTGATTGAGCAGTTGCGTCGAGGTCTTCCAAGTAATTTTTCAGAGATGCTATTCTTCGAGATTCCAGCAGCTGTCTTAGTCGTTTCGTGCAATCTTTAAGTCTAGATTTGAGTTGAGGAGATCTGTGTGCTTGCCACTCTCTTCTAATTTTTCTTTTTTCAGCCAAGAGCCGCTCGACATCTACAAAATAAATTTGATTGTATCTAGCTGGTTGTCTGGTTTCTGTCGCATGTTGGGCAGCTGATTTAAGGTTTTGATCAAAATAAATTAGACTCTGGTCCACATCTTCTGGTGTTCTTAGCGGTATGTTTTCCGAACAATGAGTACTGATATACTTTCTATATTTCAACCAATTAATGCTTGTGCAAGTTGTTGGCGATTCCATATATAGACAATAGAGGGTGAATGATCTGAGAATAATTCAAGTGACGCTTCAACCTTAATCATTTCTCTCGAAATACCTTTAGTCACGCCAAAATCAATAACATCAGGTATTTTTTGTCGATCAGTAGGCCAATAGGTGGGTTGTCCACTTGATATCACATTCAGACGCATTTTTGAAATTGTATCAAACAAAACACGACCTTTTGGAGTTATTAGGCGTGATCCCCAAAACGTATGTTTAGCGTTGTAGTCGCCTGATGCTATGAAACAGGGACCTAGTGATTTGAAAAAGTTGATATATTGACTCTCTGATATTTGAAATCTAGGAGGTGAATAAATCGAAGAAATAACAAAGTTTTGATGATATTCTTCAATACAGATGTTTGTTGCTTGAAGGTAGTCCTCACAAAAATCACACAGTAAATGATGTTTAATTCGAGCCCTTATTAGTATTGCTGAACCACCACATGCTCTGCCACGGGGGTCTTTAGTGTCATATAATATATAGCCATTGATTTTAAAAAAGCTATTTGTTGTTAAATGAGTCTCTGAAACCATCATGACATCAATTTGGTGGTTCTTCAAGACGTACTCGAGTTCATTTTTGTGTTGGCGTAAGCCGTTTGCGTTCCAGAAACATATTTTTAAACAGTTCATGGTTTGTTAAGTACCGCCTGCAACATCATAGATTGCATGCGAACCATTTCTTGCATCATGCTGCTCATAGAGCTCATAAGACTGTTTAACGAATGCACTAATGTCTCGATACTTGCTTCGAGACGATTGTAGTTACCAGATGGAGTTTGTTCTTTAGCTTCTGGATGCATATTTGGGGTAGAATTGTTTGTAGGTGTCGCTTTGTGTGCTAAAACATGATTGGATTTTAATATATCCGCGTATGAAACATGTTTAGTTGTGGGTTGAGCTAACTGAGGTTAATGAGCATTTGCTTGGTATTGTGGCTGCCTAGCAGGAGTATTTAATTTCTGAGTTGACTTCCTTACCTCAGAAAAAACTGGACAGCCTCTGTAGTTAGCAGTGTGATTTCCACCGCAATTGCTACATTTTTTAACCTTGGAGTCATCCTTTGGTTTGTCGCATTGGGCGGAACAATGAAGCTCTCCACACACAACGCAAACCGAAGGCAACTTGCAGTAAGCCCTTGTATGGCCGTATCCTTGGCAATTTAAACACTGAACGGGTCCTGACCGCTTATGTGGTTCCTCTACACTTATCCTGCGGTGTAACAGATATTTTAGATTATAAATGGGATGCGTTTCGTGCTTCTTTAATCTAATATCCCCAGGTTCCAGTTCAACGCGAAATAGAGGTTGAGGGACACGCTCTCGATTTCTGAGATTATCAACGCTTTTGACTTTAAATCCTGCTTTTTGGAGGCCAGCTTTTATTTCCACTGGATTAACATATGAGTCTACACCTTTGATGACTACCTGTAGGCCTTTGCTACTCTTCAGCTGATAGGTATAAAAGTTCTTATTGCAGCTTTCAAACTCCTTTACTGCTTTACGATAACTACTTTCGTCTATAAAATGAATTTTTGTTTCATCAATGTTACCACGCTTGATTGGAATTACATAGAATGAATTTTCCCCGATAACTGAAATTAACTTATTTATTAATTCATTCGAATTTTTTTCCCTTAAAAAAATTGGTGGTGGTTTAAACGACTTGGGTGCCGTTTTTTGTTCACTTGTTTCGTTATCTAAAATAGAAAAACGATTTTGGGAACTTATTCCGTTAGCCTGCTTATCTTTAAGTACTTTGGACATTGGTGCAATCTGCGAAGATTTAGGGCTTCGACCTCTTTTCAACACAGTTATATATCTGTCCATTCCCACTTGAGTCTTAGGTTTTTCTGCACTATCCATATTACTGTTGGTAACACTGTGTTCAGAAGGCGACTTGTTTGTAGTTATATTATTGTCATCGGTTAGCAAAAGCGACGAACAAGATTGGGCACGTATAACTGGCGTAGAATTTACACACAAATTATTTTCAGTTTTTTTTTTATTTTTATTTAATACAATATTGTCCACATTTTTATTGCTTAAATTAAAGAGGCTCATTAGCCCTTATTGTTTTTGTTTTATTTTTAAATTAGCAATTCAATATGCCGTTATAAAAAATAAAGAGAAAGAAAGAAAAAAAATTACAGGCAACTTTGTTGTTGTATTAAAACAGGTTTGTTTTTTTGTTTTTGTTTGAAATTATTCACACAATGTATGTTTTGTTTTTTGTTAATGCGAGCTAAAAAAATCGAGTCCGCACCAACCCGTCCGCCAAAAACCGTTTTTTTTTAAATGGAATCAAATCTTATAGTTCAGGATGGAAATTTACAATAATTTCAGAATTTTAGAATTTAGCATTTTAGAATTTTATATAAATGTTTGAATTTTATCCAGGGATGGGTACCTCTATATAAAGAAAATACATAAACTGAGAAATTTAAGAAATTTAAAATTTAGTTGTTTATATCTTTGTAAATGTTCGAGTTTTTTTATACCAGGGAGCAACTGTAATCATACGTAGAATCTTATTTTGGCGCCTTTGTGTTTTTTCTACATTGCTAGCGGAGGCAGTGTTCCATAATTGAATGCCATAACACCAAATTGGTTTTAGAATGGACTTGTACAATAAAAGTTTGCAATCTAAAGGGAAAGTAAAATTTCTGCCAATAAGCCAGTTTAGTTTGACTGCTTTTAATTTCTTTTGTGTTAATTTGGATTCAATGTGGCTTTGAAACTAAAGCGCCGGTCAAAATGTATACCGAGGTCGTCCGAAGGCTGATGTATCATTTGATTATTTATGTATGAGTCCCTACGCAGTGTGTAAGTTATATGAGTACATTTTTTTTCATTCTCCTTTATTCTCCAATTTCCTTAATCAATTTTCTAAAGTGATTATGTGGTCTTGTAAAGGATGTGATGCTACTACGGGGCTTTTATGAATACTTAAAAAATCTGTGTCGTAAGCAAAAGTTGATATGTGGACTTGGGTGCTAATTGGCATATCTGATGAGTACAGCAAGTACAAGATGGGTCCCAAAATACTACCTTGTGGAACTCCATCTTCAATGAGTTGAGGTGAGTTTTGCGGGGCATACGGGACAAATCAAATAACATCTTATTCGGAGCTTTCTTTATGTTTAAATCAGTTTATTCCCTTTTAATATCAATTAACTCTAATCTTAGCTGTACTACAGCGCTAGTCTTAACAGTTGGCAACTCAACTATATCAGTCAATATATTTGGAGTAAAAACTCTTTTTAAATGTTCAACTTATAGATTGCCGCTTTCGGTATCATTCCTTGCCCAGCCTCCAGACGAAGTTTGCAAGGGAGGCTTACGTACGACTGGCCTTTTGAGGTTTCTACACGCAAGCCATAATGAATCATCTGATTGAGAATTTACTCTTTTCAAATCCAGATAAAAAAATTTCTCAATACCCTAAAATACAATTAACAACCATAAGTTAATTTTTTAACAATTCTTAAATTGTTATGTAATACATGAACTGTTTTTTGTAAGTGCTATAAGTCCAATTTTTCGTATATTGGGATATTTAAGGGTTCGCGTATGAATCAATTATCAATTTTAAAATGTTGGCCAATTTTAATCAATTCGAGTAATATTTTTTACACTATACACCTTTTAAATTTTATTATGAAATAATAAGTACTAAAATTATTTGAAAAAATATACGTTTTTTATTACTCCACATGGACTTATACCAGTTACCAAAATAACATATTACATAAAATAAAAATAGAAATGGATTTTTGTGTAAAAAGTAATAGTTAAAATCAACACATTTAAATACAAAAATAACAAAGTTTATTTCAGTTATATTAAAAATGTAACAATGAAAATTACTTCGCTAAGATCTTTAAATAAAAAAAAGAGATTTTAAACTTAATTTTCTTTTACAGTTACTATATTGACGTATTTATGGTAAATAGGTGGTATATAAGGTAACGAAATTATATTAGATTCTTTGTTACAAAATCCAATGCAAATCTTAATACTCAGTATTATAGTGTGAAACATGCTTTAGAAATATCTACAGCAGCGTGCTCTGAAGTAGCAATAATCAATAATAATTGCAATAAGAAAATTAATTATAATTATTTGGAATGGATTTATTCCACTTTCAACAGAAATAATTGTGCGATAGCAATATACAGCGAAACTATCTTGTTTAATTTATGTCAAAATAGAACTCCATTGAAATTGTGATTTCAACAATGGAGAGAATGTGTCTATAGCTGCATAAAATGGCCGTTAACTTAGTTTTTTGAAAAAGTGGACTTATACCACTTTCACAAAAAACCAGTTCATATGCATTTCTATTTATTTAATCTAAATAATAAAACTTATTATCTATTATCGTGTTTGGAATGGATTTATTCCACTTTCTACAGAAATAATTGTGCGATAGCAATATACAGCGAAACTATCTTGTTTAATTTATGTCAAAATAGAACTCCATTGAAATTGTGATTTCAACAATGGAGAGAATGTGTCTCTAGCTGCATAAAATGGCCGTTAACTTAGTTTTTTGAAAAAGTGGACTTATACCACTTTCACAAAAAACCAGTTCATATACATTTCTATTTATTTAATCTAAACAATAAAACTTATTATCTATAGACATACTTTTTGTAAGAATTTTGTTTTTTAAAATGCATTGTTGTTCCTTCAGCTTCATAAAAGAATGTTGTCTACTTACCAAAATAAAATACAAAACTATTCAAATGTTAAGATCGCTTTATCTATATATATAAAGCTCAAAAGCTCATGTTTGTTTGTTTGTTTGTCGGAAAGCTATAGCTGCTTACACCAGTGAACCGATCTTTCTGAAATTTTCACAGTTTGTTACTGGATATACGGATGGTAAAATAGGGTACTTATTTTTTTGGATATTCGACGTGGGCGTGGCACCTCCCATACAAACTATATATTTATCATCTTATTGCTTGGTAACAGTAATAGGTTTCGCCTTTAAATTTTGCACCAGGAACCTCTGTATTAACATGCATAGTTTTGAGAGATACTGGATTAGATTAGTTGGCGTGGCTCCTCCCATACAAAGTTAAAAACTATTATCGTGTTTCTGGCGAACCACTACAGATAGAGCCTTGACGGTTTGCACGAGTAACCCCTATGCTATGCGCATAGTCTGGCAAAATACAGAAATAATTAGGACAGTGGGCGGGGTACCTCCCATACATATCCCGTATCTAGAGAACTGCAGTAGGTAGCGCCATGGTGCATAGTGCACCTAGAAGACTGCAATAGATAGAGCCTTGAAGGTTTGCACGAGTAACCCCTGTGGTAATGTGGGCGTGGTACCTTCTATACAAAGTGAAAAATTATTATTATTATATTATTATTTATTTAGTAGTATTTAAAATACTATAATTTACAATTCTTTTCTTTAATAACATTTTATAATTTTTGTTTTACAAAATGAACAAGTGTTTATAATACCTAGAGAAGAATAATGAGTAGGGTCTTCAAATTATTTACACAAAGTGAATAATTATTATTGTTCAGCTTCGGATCTGTATAAAGCAGACCCTTAAACTTTTAACAGAAAGTGCCCTTGGTGAGCATAGCAAAACAAAAAATTTACTTTACTTGAGCAGTGGCATAGTGGGTATAGTTTTAAAATTTTGCATTAGTAGCTCCTGCATTATGAAAATAATAATTATCATGATTCTGAGATAATTCATAATTTTGATAGAAGAATACCTACTTAACTTAAAAACGTACAGAATGAAAATAATAAGTACATATAAAGTAAATTTAGTATGTTTTTATTGAAATTGTTAACATTATGCTATTTACCTAAAAGCAACACTTGCCTGTCATATAACCTGTTAGGTAAAGAAAAATATTATTTTTTCGCCCAAGTTATTTTTACGAAGTTAAAAACGCTAAAGAATATTTATTATTTTATGACTAATGTTCGAAAACTACAGCACATTTTTTGACCTGCGGTTTCCAAACCTAAAGAAAAACTCGTTTTTACCTGTGATATTAAACACTTTACAGGGGAAAATGTAAAAATTACTTTTAAGTGAAAATAATATAAATATCACTTCATTTCATTTCAACTTTAGTCGAATATATGCGTTTATACGTATTGAACGACTATTGTTTCCAATGGCACTACGATATCGAAAAGAGTTTGAAACAGAAAATGAACGTGAAACTCGCATTAGAAGTGACCGTAACAGTGCCTCAACATCAAGAGCTTCTGAGTCATTGGCGCCTTGAAAGGCAGCAAATTCTAACATCAAAAGTTAAAGCATCTGAGTTATCCTCTAATCGGAAAATACGCCTCGCAAGTCAACAGTCCCGAACATCAGCTTCTAGAGCTGTTGAAACGTCAGATGAACGGGAAATACGACTCACAAGCCAACAGTCCCGAACATCAGCTTCTAGAACAGTTGAAACATCAGACGAACGAGAAAAATGCCTCGCAAGTCAATAGTCTCGAACATCAGCTTCTAGAGCAGTTGAAACATCTTATGAACGGGAAATACGCCTCGCAACTCAACAGTCCCGAACATCAGCTTCTAAAATAGTTGAAACATCAGCTGCGCATCACATACGCCTAGCAAGCTAAAGGTCTCGAACTGCAGCATCTAGAGCCGCTTAAACATTAGTTCAACGCAACTTTCGCCTTGAGAACCTACAATGTCGAACATCAAGAGCAAGAGCTGGGGGGTTACTGCGTATTTCGATTCGAAAGAAAATATTTTCGAAACACTGTGTATAAGTCATACAAATTCGAATGATTTTTCTTTCGAATCGAAATACGCAGTAACCCTCCTGATTAGAGGTATGGTTTCTTGGGAAAAGTTTCTTATTTTGATCCCTAGAATACGAGCCATTTGTACGTTGAGCCATTTTTTTGCTCCTATACAAATCGACCCGGCCAAATGTGTATTACTATGCGATTACAGTAAAATTTGAAATTAAATTGTGTCCGCATAAAAGACGTATTTTGTGCAAATAGCAATATCTTTTGAACAGTAGACACCTCAAATTTACATAGTCTATACTTATATGTTTGCTGCAATAAAAGGTAAACAAAAAACGGTACTTGTGAAGATTCGTTACTTCATTCATTGTCATTAAATTTTAACATTTCAAAAAATGCAACATATTATCTAAAAGCATTAATTTTCGCTAACAACTTTTCTAATGCCTGCAATCGTTTTACAACTGATATTTTGGAAGTTTTCCACAAAACTCACGTCCTAGCTCATTTCCATTCATATGACGCCCACTGTATATACATACATATGTAGGTACATACATATCTATATTTTTATGAAAATGTAGTTTGGTTAATTAATATGGTTGTACTATTTACATATATATGTATATAAACTTACCAACAAACCTATAAGGAATTTAACAGCAATTCAACCGGCAGAAAGTGGTCGTCATAAAAATGTTATAAATAAACGATAAATATAGAAATAAACTAAGACCCTCAGGTATGTACTTTTGAACACACATCCATATATACATATGTAACATACACAAAATTGTTTATTTTCGATAATCCATTCATCGTAAAACGTCTTATATGTACATATGTTATATGAATCATAAAAAATAAAATTATAGACGGATAGATAATAAGCAACAAGAAATGTTTGTTTTCAAAATATCTCTAGTACCCATTCTCGTACTCACTCACACACTCATATTTTGTGTGTTTTTCTATATACGTAAGAACGGCAATAGTGCCAAAAAAATTACTTATAAAATTTTCAAAATTGGGCTAAAAAAATTTTGTAAAATCTGGAAAATAAAAAACAAATTCATTTAAAGGGGTATTATATTTACAAAAAAAAAAAAACATGTAAAATGAAACAATAAATATTAACAATCAATTATTAATATTCAACAAAAACTTAACATAAATGGGTAATTCCACGTCAAATCAACAAGGCACTCAAAATGACTACTTCAGATTTTATTGAAACTTTTATTATTTATATTCCCTGACTCTCTGAATCCAAATATATTTAAAAAAAATTTAATCTCTTATAGCTTTTCAGCTATACAGTTATAAAAGTGGGAAAATATCGCTTTTTTGCATATGAACTCGAGGATTAAATTTATTCTAATTCCAGTCCTATAAGCCCTAGGTTTAACGAATATTTCTTACCTTTTTTACCCAGTTTATTAAAAAATGTATATTTTTTCATTTTGTAATGAGTCAAATTAAGTTTTTTTTAATATAACTTCGGATCCCACTCTGAAATTTTTATGGTGTATTCACTAAGCCACACTAAAAACATATGATTTTTATAAAACTTTTTTTAAATAAAAGAAAAAAATTTATTAAAAATATTTTTTTTTTCATGATTGATATCAAATTAAAGCGTATGAAATTTAAAATGTTCTATTACTCAACTTCCTAGGGCTTATATAACTGGAATAAGAATATATTTAATCCTCGAGCTCATATGCAAAAAAGCGGTATTTTCCTATTTTGATAACTGTATAGCAAAAAAACTGTAAGAGCTGGAATTTTTTTGAAGCCAAATTATATTTGGCTTCAGAAAGTCAAGGAATATAAATAACAAAACTTTCAACGAAATCGGAAGTGGTAAATTTGAAAACTATTTTTTTTTGGTTGATTTGACATGGAATTACCCAAATACATTATAACAGTCCAATTGAAACACACTATATCGCACTTGTTCTTCAAAAGCGTAACAACTCAAAATGTTTAAATTTTAACTTTTTGCAAAAAAAAAACCAAACCACAGAGGTTATATCTACCTACTGTAAAAATCTCCCTTTGATTTGTCTTCTCTTCCGTGAAAAAACCGTTATGGCCTTCTTTGTGTTTTTAGAACAACTACTTTAGTCTCAATTAACGGAAACAGTTTTTGGCCTCTACTGAAAATTCATGAATTTTGAGTTGTTACGCTTTTGAGGAACAAGTGCAATATATATATTTTTTTCAAAATATATTTTAAACATAAAAATATCACACAAGGTGTGATATTTATTATCATGTCACATTATCATAATATTTTTCAACAGCATAAAAAACCAGGTTAGCTATGTTTATTGTGCTGTCGTAGTTAAAAAACTTTTAGAACCTTCGTTAGAAGGTTATGATGAATTACTCATCTTATCTTTGTTACTTCAGAAATCTATCACTTCTGATAGAGTTTTTTTAATATAGTACGAGCTTGGTTTGTGTAACCGAAAGGAACTCGGAGTTGTTGCTTTTACCAAAAAGTTGCAATAGCCGACCATTAAAAAATTAATTTAAAAACAGCACTTTTGAACATAAAATCATTTGTTTTTATTACTTTAACATAAAGAAATTTAAAAATTTTAATTAGGTACAACTCTGTAAAAGTCTACAGACATGTTGGTAACTACACTGATAGGTAAATATGAATATAGGGTGTAATTTTACACTCCTGCTGCAATTGCGCAGCATCTTAAAGCTTTGCTACTCTAGACAATTATCTAGATAGACTAGTTTGGTCTTAAAACGACTCCTGATCTAAGTGCTCTACTGAAGTTGTGTTAATAATGGATCCACAAATTTAAAAACTATTGTAGTGAAAACTATGGTTGGAAAAAGAGTCAAAAGAACTTAAATTAAGAGTTTACAAGAGGATTTGTCTCTCGTAAGATATAAGTGCACTGTTCCACGTAAGTTGCAGTCTTTGGTGCTACGTTAGGATATTTGGGATTTTAACATAATAATCAATTTTGTTTTAAATACATTACAAAAAATTTTTGGGTTTTTGTCTTCTTAACGTTAGTATATCTTACACAGAGTAGTTTAATTTTTTAAGGACGGTAGTTAAAAAATAAAAGTTAATATCACTGGTTTCTAAATCAAACCTTAAAAACTTGTTAAAACTACGTTTTTGGACGAAAAAAATTAGAGACAAAAAGACAAAAGTTGCTCTTACGAAGCTGTTTTTTGAAAAAAGTTGCACTTGTAATGACTGTAATGTAAATCTAAATCATTTTTGTTACTTTTTCAATTCTAAATAAAATATGTTACAACTGTTGCCGTTTTATCGGCAAATAATTTCTTCTATAATATATTAATAGAAAAATTGTCTTGGAATTTTTTTTATTTAGACTTAGATAAACATAAAAATTGTTTTGGTTATTATCATCTTTTTATATTAGATTTTGAGTGAAATAAGCACCGTTTTTTTTAAATGGAATCAAATCTTATAGTTCAGGATGGAAATTTACAATAATTTCAGAATTTTAGAATTTAGCATTTTAGAATTTTATATAAATGTTTGAACTTTATCCAGGGATGGGTACCTCTATATAAAGAAAATACATAAACTGAAGCACTATGAAGTAAGAAATTTAAAATTTAGTTGTTTATATCTTTGTGAATGTTCGAGTTTTTTTATACCAGGGAGCAACTGTAATCATACGTAGAATCTTATTTAGGCGCCTTTGTGTTTTTTTACATTGCTAGCGGAGGCAGTGTTCCATAATTGAATGCCATAACACCAAATTGGTTTTAGAATGGACTTGTACAACAAAAGTTTGCAATCTAAAGCGAGAGTAAAATTTCTGCCAATAAGCCAGTTTAGTTTGACTGCATTTAATTTCTTTTGTATTAATTTGGATTCAATGTGGCTTTTCAAACTAAAGCGCCGGTCAAGATGTAAACCGAGGTCGTCCGAAGGCTGATGTATCATCTGATTATTTATGTATGAGTCCCTACGCAGTGTGTAAGTTATATGAGTACATTTTTGTTCATTCTGTATAAAGCAGACCCTTAAACTTTTGCTGAAACTTTTAACAGAAAGAGCCCTTGGTGAGGATAGCAAAACAGAAAATTTACCTTACTTGAGCAGTAGCATAGTGGATATAGTTTTAAAATTTTGCATTAGTAGCTCCTGCATTATGCAAATAATAATTATCATGATTCTGAGATAATTCATAATTTTGATTGAAGAATACCTACTTTACCTACTTAACTTAAAAACGTACATAATGAAAATAATAGGTACCTATAAAGTAAATTTAGTATTTTTTTATTGAAATTGTTAACATTATGTCATTTACCTTAAATCAACACGTACCTGTCATATAACCTGTTAGGTAAAGAAAAATATCATTTTTTCGCCCATGTTATTTTTACGAAGTTAAAAACGCTAAAGAATATTCATTATTTTATGACTAATGTTCGAAAACTACCGCAAAATTTTTGACCTGCGGTTTCCAAACCTAAAGAAAAACTCGTTTTTACCTGTGATATTAAACACTTTACAGTGGAAAATGTAAAATTACTTTTAAGTGAAAAGAATATAAATATCACTTCCTTTCATTTCAACTTTAGTCGAATATATGAGTTTATACGTATTGAACGACTATTGTTTCCAGTGATAAAGTATTGTGTAAAAAATTTAATATAAATCTAAAATGGAACTACGATCTCGAAAAGAATTTGAAACAGAAAATGAAGTTGAAACTCGCATTAGAAGTGACCGTAACAGTGCCTCAACATCAAGAGCTTCTGAGTCATTGGCGTAACGGAACGATCGCCTTGAAAGGCAGCAAATTCTAACATCAAAAGTTAGAGCCTCTGAGTCATCCTCTAATCGGAAAATACGCCTCGCAAGCCAACAGTCCCGAACATCAGCTTCTAGAGCTGTTGAAACATCAGACGAACAGGAAATACGCCTCGCAAGTCAACAGTCCCGAACATTAGCTTCTAGAGCTGTTGAAACATCAGATGAACGGGAAATACGACTCGCAAGCCCAATATGAGTATTCTTATATTTCTCATGCTTTTATCAGTTTATGTTACTGATTTATGTTATGCTATGGTACTGTTATGGTAACATAAACTGATAAAAGCGTGAGAAATATGGGAATACTCATATTTAAAAGCACATAATTTTGAACGTAAAAATGATATTGAGGTGAATATTTTTTGTTTGGTAGGAAATTGCATCATTTATATTCATATATATAAAAAAAATAAATATTACAAAAAAATTTTTAAATTTGTTGCTGATATATGAAAATTTCGAAAAATTATGGTAAAAACGGGCAAATTAGAGGGAAGGAATCATTTTAAATATGAAATAAAACTCTTATTAATTAGGCAAATCAAATAAAATTTTCTGCGTAAGTGTTGTTGATCAAGTAAAATAAAATGGCAAAAAATCTACAATATTAATATTAAAAAGGAAATTCCACAATTCGTAAAATGATGACCAAAAATCCCAAAAGTGGGATTTTTTACTCTTTTGCCCATAAAGTCTACATACGGACTAGGGCTTATTAAATATTTTCAGAAACAATTTAGGGCATATATAGCTTTATTACTGCAGTCTTCTTTTTCGATCCCAGCTTTGGAATTTTATAATATATAGGCTAAATTTAAAATTTCGATGTAAAATAGGTCATATTGTGGGACCATCCATCTTCTACAAGGATGATCAATATTATATGAAATTTGTTTAAGCGTACACACATATAGTTAGCTTACACAAAAATGTAAAATTTTCATATATTCCTTAAAAAAAAATGTTTCTATTAAAAAAATACGTTAACGGCCTTTTTTGGGCTAAAGTACACAAAAATGCAATAATTTTGGATTTTTTAAATTGAAAATCGTCTAGTTTTTAACTCAGTAAAGATTCAATCTTAAAATTTATCAGAAATATTTAGATTTTAGCTCGCTAACTACGGTAAAAAATTTAAAAATATTTGGTAAAAATTGTACCCATAATTTTGAAAAAACTGGACCAGGGTAGCGAAAAATCACAATTTTATTTCTTAAAATGCTTATAACATCAATCATTTTCAATTATTATTTGCAAATCTAGATACCATTTTTTAGGTATTGACAAGACCTTTAAGACCATGTATAATTTTAAAAAATCAGAATAAAACTGAAGAAATGGCAAGCTGTAAAAGAATATCCAATTTCCAAAATATTTTGATTCTGCCCCACTGTGCAATGTCGAACATCAAGAGCAAGAGCTGATGAGTTATCTCCTGAAAGGGAAAGACGACTCAGGATTGAGCGTTCTCGATCTTCTGTATCGATAAGTGCGGAAACACCGGTACAACGTGAAGGACGGCTACAAAGCCAGACACATCGAACTTCAGTTGCGAGGGCGAATGAAACATCTGAGCAACGGGATTCGCGCCGCCGACATAATCGGTTGGCACAGGCTGGTAATAGTCGAAACGCCTTTTTATCATACGAACGAATTGCATTTAATTATACATCGGAAGTAGATTACGGTGCTAATAATTTAGTAGCCATTGGGGGAATGAATATAGTATGTATTTACTTCAACGCGCTTAAATAAAAAAACGAAACACCTGGAATGCTTAATTAGAAAAACAGTTTATACCCGAATTGATTTCAACCCCTGAACCATTAATGTCATTAGTTACAGGTACTTAATAGCAAATTTAATAATATAAAAAAAATGTAATTGGAAAAAATGTTACTGTTTTACAGGAGATGATGTAGATTCTACACATTTTTTAAATAACTTACGGAAATACAATTCGTGTTTCCAGATGACATCATTCGGTGCTACTAAGATTGTTCAAGACAACTTTATGCCAACATTTTGTGTTCAACGACAAATTTATCATCGAATAGAATAGCAACAGATGATGATCCAAAGTACC
>OX451220.1:2176769-2298792 GCA_949628195.1 Phasia obesa
CATTGTGGATATGTATGCCACCTTCGCGATGCAATGAACCATAATAATGATGTCAATCCAAATTAACTAGGGCAAGCTATAATTCTTCCAGCAACATTTACAGGAAGCCCACGTCATATGCAAGAGTATTCACAAGACGCAATGACATATGTACGAGCATATGGTAGACCTGATTTGTTTATTACATTTACATGCAATCCTAAGTGGGAAGAAATAATATCAATGCTGTCTACAGGTCAAAACTCAACACATAGACATGATATAACAGCACGTGTGTTTAAACAAAAATTAAAGAATTTAATGGATTTCATTATAAAAATGAACGCAATCCGACTGTTATTAACTTAGCTGTTCATCTAGAAAATGGACACCGCGTTTACTTTACGAATGTAAATGCACAAGAAAGGGCAGCAGCTCCTCCAGCTACAACACTTACTTCGTTTTTTCAATTGCAAATGTGTGCAAATGATTTGTTTGCAAAAACTCTGCTCTATTCTCAAATTCCAACATATTATACGTGGAATGCATCAACGAAAATCTTCCAACGTCGAAAACAAGGAAAAGCAGTTGCAGGTTTCCAAAATCTGTTCTCTTCAGATGCCTTAGGGAGACTATAAACGATTCATCCCCAGAACACAGAATGCTTTTACCTAAGAATGCTTCTAATTAATGTTCGTGGACCGACTTCGTTTGAGGATCTATGGATCTATGGGGAAATATGTGAAACTTACCGAGAGGCATGCCAAAATCTTTAATTACTGCAAAACGATACCCACTGGGATACAACTCTTGAAGATGTATCGCTAACAAGTCATCCAACACAAATAAGGACACTATTTGCTATCATATTAACATCTTGCTCACCATCCAATCCAAAATAACTTTGGAACAAATACAAATCATATATGAGCGAAGATATTTTGCATCGGGAAAGGGCTATTACTAATGATGCAGCACTTGAAATTTCAGATGTAATGCATAACCAAGCTCTGATTCTATTAGAAGACAAATGCTTGGAAATGAGCAATAACACATTAATTGAAGTTGGCATGAACGCTCCTAATCGGTCAGACAATGGCTCATATGATCGAGATATGCGACGGGAAATGCATTACAATTTACAAGAGGTGAATGCATTCCTATCAGAGAATCTACCAAAATTACAACCAGAGCAAAAAATGGCATACAACACAATTATAAATGCAGTTAACAATCAATGTGGCAGATTGTATTTTATTGACTCTCCTGGGGGAACGGGAAAAACTTTGTTGGTTTCCATGGTTTTGGCAAAAGTTAGATCACAAAGTAATATTGCGTTGGCTGTTGCATCTTCTGGTATTGCTGCAACTCTTTTGGACGGTGGGCGAACAGCACATTCCGCACTCAAATTACCGATTAAATGGCAATTCACTGACAACTACACATGTAATATAAAAAAAAAAATTCATCCATGAGATGCAAGATAATAGTATGGGATGAATGCACTATGGCCCACAAAAAATCATAAGAAGCGCTGCATTATACTTTATAGGATTTAAGAAGTAGTACAGCATTGCTTGGATCAGCTCTGGTTTTGTTAGCCGGTGATTTTCATCAAACTCTTCCTGTTCCTCTTGCCTGAAATCATAATTTATGTGGCGTAATGTTACCACTTTAAAGTTAATTACAAATATGCGTGTACAGCTGCAACATGATGAATCAGCATCTACTTTTTCAAAACAATTGTTAGATTTAGGTGAAGGAAAAATACTAGTCGATCCTATAACAAAATGTATTAAATTTGCATCGAACTTTTGCAAAATAACACAATTTATTGAAGAGTTAATTAATTGCGTTTTTCCCAACATTGAACGTAATTACAAAAATATGCAACCGATTAAATGGCAATTCACTGACAACTACACATGTAATATAAAAAAAAAATCATCCATGAGATGCAAGATAATAGTATGGGATAAATGCACTATGGCCCACAAAAAATCATAAGAAGCGCTGCATTATACTTTATAGGATTTAAGAAGTAGTACAGCATTGCTTGGATCAGCTCTGGTTTTGTTAGCCGGTGATTTTCATCAAACTCTTCCTGTTCCTCTTGCCTGAAATCATAATTTATGTGGCGTAATGTTACCACTTTAAAGTTAATTACAAATATGCGTGTACAGCAGCAACATGATGAATCAGCATCTACTTTTTCAAAACAATTGTTAGATTTAGGTGAAGGAAAAATACTAGTCGATCTTATAACAAAATGCATTAAATTTGCATCGAACTTTTGCAAAATAACACAATTTATTGAAGAGTTAATTAATTGCGTTTTTCCCAACATTGAACGTAATTACAAAAATATGCAATGGTTGTGTGAACGTGCCTTACTGGCTGCTAAAAATGTTGACGTTAATTCCATTAACAATAACATTCTGATCAGAATTCATGAAAATGAAAAACGTACAATTCAATCGATACCGTTACGAGTGAGGCAGATGCCGTAAATTATCCCGTTGAATTCTTGAACTCTCTAGATTTACCAGGCCTTCCCCCACATGTATTGAGGTTAAAAGTAGGCGTACCTATGATTTTACTCCGAAATATTGATCCACCTCGACTATGTACTGGTACTCGAGTTTCAATAAAAAAATTAATAACCAATGTGATCGAAGCCATTATTATTACTGGAAAGTACAAAGGAACAATCGTGTTACTTCCACGTATTCCCTTGATAACGACTGAGATGCCATTTGATTTGAAACGATTGCAATTTCCTATTCGCGTGATATTGGGGGCAGCGAAGCGTACCGGGTGTAGCTAGTTTTCTATATTGAAGAGCATAACATTACAACATAAATAAATGAAGATTTTGACTTTTAGTTTTATTGCGGCAACACTGTACGCATCAAAATAAAACTCATACAAAAGTTCAAAAAAATATTAAAAAAACACTTGTTTGAAAAATTGTTGTTTCTCATTTTTTTTATTACATCCAATTGCCCAGTGAATTGCATATCGCATTACAAGAAAAATTCAATGCTTATCCGAACAGTTTGAATGTGAATAGACACTCCACAGATTTCATTCCATCATTTTTAATGTAGACAAGTTCAAAGGAATATCTTCATCTCTATTTCTTTCCCCATAACATTCCGTTCTGGGAGCTAATTTCGTGATCGAAATAAATTCGTATCGAAATTAATTTCGATCGTGCGACTTTTTCTGATGATGGCACTCGTTACCTTGCGAATCGATTTTTTAATAAAGTGTTGTAAAAGATAAAAAAGCGTTAACCAACACTACAAATATGTAAACAAAAAACAAATGCTTACAAAGAAAATTAAATAATTTATCAAAAGAATTGCGAATTTGTTTTATAATTTTGAAAGTTTTTCCTTTTTTAGTCGTCGCGGTAATGGACGTAAATTTAGTTTTTTTATTCTTCGTCATCAGAGCCTAAGAGTGAGTGTGATATATGTAAATGCAATTAGAAGGAAAATCCGAGTAACAAGTGATCCATTGGGCTTGCCAAAATTTATAAATTTCAGTACCGATAGTTGGGAGGAAACAAAAGAATTGTTTGTGAAGAAGTAAGAGCTTCCAAGAGGTACATGTACAAATAATGTACATACATATACACACCTATGATAATAACTATCTACTTCTTTTTTTTAGTCATTGGCTGCGTAGATGGAACTCATTTTGGCTTACAAAAACCACCAAATGAGCATATGTTTTTCAATAGGAAAGGGTTTCATAGCTTTAATTCAATGGTTGTAAGTATAATTAATAATAACTATCGTAAATAAACCAATAATGATTTATTTGCAGATATCAGATCACAAGTATGTGATTTTAGCAATAAATAGTAAATATGGTGGTGCAGCTCATAACTCTTTTGTCTGGAAGGAGTCTGATGAAAGAATTCTCTTAGAAGAAAAATACAAAACCAATTTGCGAAATTTTTGGCTTTTTGGTAAGTTTCTAACTATAATTACAAACAGAAAATATAATTAATATAAATAATTTCACATTTCAAAGCGATTCTGGTTATCCGCTCGAAGCATGGCTAATTACACCTTACCGAAGTCCACAAGAAGGCTCGAGGGAATCACAATTTAATGACACTCATGCAAAAGCCAGATGTATAGTTGAAAGAACTATAGGCATATTGAAAGCCAGATGGAAAATTTTGTGTCACGACAAAAGAAGCAGATACACTCCTCAAAAAGTTGCAAAGTATTCCAATGTTTGCAGCGCACTACATAATTTATGTATACAATTTAAAGTGCCCAATTATGAGGATGTCCAGCAAACAAATATTGAGGCTGTAAGCTTTGACACTGAAACGGACACACAAATAACTAAAATAGGAAAGTAAATAAGAGAAAATATTAAAAATTTCTTGTTTCCAAACTAAATGTTGTACTCTCGATTTATATAAGTTCCTATTTATAGAAAATAAAACAAAAAAATTAAAATAATAATTTAAAACTAATCCATTTATAATTATTGAAAATTTTATTTAAGAACAAAAAACAGAAAGGTAAACTTCAATACGAAAAAAAACAAAACACAATTCTTAATAAATAATTTTTATTATTTTTTTTTTTTTATTTCAAATTTAAGAACCAATCCTTTAAGGCCAAATATGGTTTAAATACTACTCCATTTTCAAAAATTACAAATCAAGAAGGAAAAAAAAGTTATTTTTTAATAAACAATTTCTTAAAAACTAAAAAGTTATAAAATTAACCTTAATACTAAAAACTAAAGGCTCTAACTAGCTGATAACAGAAATTTATATGATGAAGTGTGGAGGAGGAGGAGGGGGGTTAAATTAATCGATTAAAGAGCATCAAAATGTTGTTTAAGTTTACGCTTAAAGGTGGTATCTGTGAATTGAAATAATTTTAAATTTATGGGTAGGATGTTCCACACCCTTGTTATACGTACATGAAAAGATCTTTCATATATAGATGAGGATATACGGTGACATATTATCTGAGGGTTTCTACTTGATCTAGAATGATCTCTAATGTACTCGGGACAGTTTCGCATAACGACTTTTCGAAAAAGTAACAAAATTCTCAATTTAATAAAATTCTCAAAAGAAAACCCAACAAAGTGCTTTACAAAGGGAGACACATGATCCCTTAATCTCATTTTGTAAATGTATCTAATAATACGGTTAAAAGTAAGATGCAGCCTTCTTAGAACAACGCTGTTGGTACCTGAAAAAACTTCCATAGCATAAATAATCTGCGACATGAGCAGTGAACTGGCAACATGCTTTCTCACGCGAAGAGGCAAATATAAATCTATTGAATATAACCGTCTAATGGTTCTATTAACACGGGAACATATGTGATCAACATATTTTGAGAAACTCAAATTATTATCTATAAAAACGCCTAAACATTTCATTTCAGAAACAAAACTTAGCCTCACATTATCCAACGATAAATTTAAGTCATTCGAATCTAAACCAAAACACATTGCCCTAGTTTTACCAGGATTAATATTCAACCCATTCTCCCGCATCCACAGACTGATTTGGCTAAGAAAAAAATCAATGTTGGCTTTCAATACATCTAAAAATTGTTTATCTGATGAAAACAAAATCTGAACATCATCAGCATATAAAAATGTCTCAATTAAGTTATTATCAAAAATATTAACAAAATCATTCAGGTACATCATAAACAAAATGGGGCCAATTACTGATCCCTGTGGTACACCACTAGTAACCTCCAAGGTCAATGACTCCCTACAACCAACTGATACAAACTGCGATCGATCACGGAGATACTACTGCACCAGCTTACAGGCTGATTTAGAAAAATTATACATACTACATAATTTGGTCACCAACTTTGAATGTAAAACTTTATCAAACGCTTTCGAAAAATCTAATGAAATCAGCACACTACAATTCTTGTCATTAAGCTTTTGTCTAATTGAATCAGTTAGCCCAACCAAAAGAGTAGTTGTACTATAATTTTGCCTGAAGCCTGACTGATGTGAGTGAATCAAATTATTACGATTAATAAAGCCTAACATCTGATCTTTTAAAATGTGTTCCACAACTTTCGAAAGTATAGGTATCATAGAAATCGGACGTAAATTATCCAAAGCATTTGAATTTCCCTCTTTCTTAATCGGAACTACGCGTGCTATTTTCCAAGATCTGGAATATCTGGAAGTCAAAAAAATTGTATTAATAATGTGAGTGGCATACAAATGTAAGGAAAGATTATTTTGACAAATTTAAGCGGTATACTGTCATGACCAGCAGCACTCGAACGAATTTTCAAAGTGCAAAATACACCTCGCTCCCATTTATGCCTTGAAAAGAAAAAGAATTCTCATTAACAAAGATACAATCATCTAAACAATCACTTGTTGCCTCATATGACTGGTTTGAAATAAAAAAATCATTTATATCATTTGGGTCAACATCATTGACATCATCCCGCGATTCCACACAACCATTCGATTTTAAAATTTTCCACATATGTTTACTATCCAACCCCTTAAACCGTTGTTCATGGTGTTTTCTTTTTGCTTTTCGTATTATAGACTTAGTTTTATTTCTAACTCTACAAAATATCTTCCAGTTCTCTGTACTACGATCATCAATATAAGCCTTATATGCAAGATCACGAAGAGAAATATTAAAAGTTATATCCCTTGATGAAAACCACTTATTATCATCGAAATCCAATATCTTACGTCTCTTCGTTGGTACTAAATCATGCAAGGCATCTACATTTGACATTAGATTTTCAAGCTGAACATCTACATCATTGGTCCGAAATATCGGATGAAAGCAACACGACAAAGCAACCCGATTCAGACTATCCATATCAATAGCATCATAATTACGAAATTCAACATATTGCACTTGTCTTATATAGGGCAATTTAATTACGGAAAAAATAAAAGCATGTCTGGAAATACCAGGGCATTGCATTTGAGAAGATGCCAGAAATTTTAAATTGGGACTTAAAATATAAAAATCAAGTAAAGATGTAGAATTACTTTTAACATCAAAGTGTGTCGGTAAGGAATTGTGAGCATAGGAAAGATTTAATCTGTTACACAAGGCTTGCAATACTGCTGACTTCGCTGGACAAAACAAGTTATGGTTAAAGTCCCCTGTTATAATCACATTTTCATACTTCACCACAATATCCCCCACAGCTTCCTCAAAAGCAACAATATCCCCACTGAGAAGGTAAACTTCACCAAACAAAATTTTAGAAGAACCCAATTCGATTTCCAAAAAAATATATTCACATAACCTAGATTCAGCAGATGTCGACACCACTTTGTATTTAATTCCCTTGGATAACAAAACTGCTACACCACCACCACCACTATATCTTCGATCATTTCTCAACAAATTATATCCCGGTATATTGACAATATTTGAAAGAATTTTACGTTTAAGCCAAGTTTCACTTATCCCTACAACATTCAAAATACTTTCACTCAAAATGTTTTTTATTTCATTCAATTTAGATGAAGAATGATTTACTTTAAAGCTCTGACAATTAAAATGACCCACCTTAAGGTCGTTACAAAAATTTCCAACACAACTACTCAAATAACTGTTATCGCTACAAATAGGGCCCAAATTATAACTAATACTCATTTTAAAAGGATATTTACAAAGAGTAAGATAAAAAAAAATATTTTTTTTTAACAATTTCAATACTTTAGAGTTCATAGATTGAAGTTTGTTTAGCAAAAATATAACCGAACTATTTTAAATATACCACCCTTTTAATCAGAACCACTAAAAAAAGCAAAATTAAAAAGTAATATGTAATATAAACGTTTGGCTAACCATCCCTAGTTAAAATGAAATAGTATTGACAAACAACTTTTATGATTGAATTTTTTAGAATAGGTTAGTCCAACTAAAAAACAATTTAATAAATTATGGAGATCATAAAGAAAAAACAAAAATAAATTAATATAGCAAAAATAGATATGTATAAGAATTATTAATCCAGATTCGAACCCAAGTTGTCAGATAGACCGCCATCGCCGCCACCATCAGAATCACCTGCCCATTCACCGCCATTATCAGAAACGCCGCCACCATTAGAAGCATTGCCACCTTCACCACCGTTGACATTTGAAGTACTAGGAGGTTAATTATTTATTTCTGATAAACTTTCCATACTTCCGGGAATCGATAAATCGTGATTCGAAACATCCTCCAACAAAGCTTCATCCAGCAAATTAGAAATTTGCTGTGGGCATAAAACTTGTTCAGTATTGTCCGGTAACGTAACTTTTACTTTAGGTATATCTGCGTTGATGAATTTATATTTAATTATTTTCTTACATTCCCGCAGCTTAATACATGCTGATATAAGTTGTGACACAGCAGGTGTTAAATGATCCCTGAGAAACACTTTAGATGTAACATTACCGCCAATTACGTCTTTAAGAACAAAAAACTTCTTTTTGGAAAAATTCATCATAATTTGATCTCTATATTGGACCGAATTAAGTTTAATCAACACAGCTTTCCCACTGTATATGTATGTACAATGTTGTATATCAGCCTGTGAAATGTTTAACCCACAAAGCGAGACAATTTTTATAACAGTTTCACTTAAATCCTTAATTTTTTTCGGTAAGCCTTTTACTATAATGTCTGCTCTGTTCAGTCTTCTTTGCAATATATTATTACGGGACTCTACTCCAGCAAAATTATTGTAAACCGAAGATTCAACTTGTTTAATCATTTTAGTATTTTGGAGCACTTCCGTTTTTAAATTTTCCACACACTCTCGTTGCTCTGCGCGAAATGCGTCAAGCAATTCAAGCATCTTTGTTTCAAGTGCAGCAATACTATCACGAACCTGTTGCTTAAAAACTCGACTATGCTCCTCAAATTGTCTTCCTAACTCTGTAGTGAGATTATGCAACCCCTGTTGAATATTATCCGCTGCTTGAGTAGTCTCAACAGACTTATTTCTTTTGCTGCCCCGACATTCATCACATATAAATGAGAAAACTGTTTTGTTTTTTCCAAACATAATATACTGTTCATCAGTCACATTAGCACATTGTGTATGAAAATATAATCCACAAAGGGAACATCCCACTTTTTTTTGAGATTTAGTAACATTCTTTTTACATGAACATTGGGAGACATCTTTCTGTGGCGCCATACTATCAACAAACAAAAACAACTTAAATCACAGCTCAGAATAGCAACAAGAAAGAAGAATGCAAAAACTTTGTGTTTATTTTGGCGGTCGAAATAACTTTTTGCACAGCTGACAATCAACAAGTGTGCTTATATTATATTGATTTATTATACTACTATTTATTCTTGTTTTATTTAATTAATTGATAAGCTTTTAACTTTAAACACTATTCAACTCAATTAAATTGTAACTTTTATGGTGTTTTATTACTTTTTAATATAGTTTTTTAATAAAATTTCAATTAATTTTGCTCAACACGCTTTTTTTTCAAGTCTTTTTAAATCTTCATTGTGATAAGTTTCCGTTGCACATATATTTTTGTTTAACAAAATTGTTTTTGTTTCCCTCCAAATTTTGTTCATCAGCAACACTTAGCGGTTTTTCGTCAAAAGGACCTCCTCCAATTTTCTTGATTGAAGATTTATTGTAAGAAAGCTTTTTCTTAACCATTTGCTTTTGATCAGAATACACCTACCGAAAATTACAAAAGTCTTTATCTGCAGTATGTTAATGTTGAAAACAATTAATAATTTACCTTGCGCCAAGTTTTTACATCTTTTTGCGGTGGACCGGAGGCATTTAATTTATTAGTTAAAGTTTCCCAAAGTCTGTTAGCAGTAGCTTTTCCTTGGCATGTATTTGGTAAAACGCCTTTGGCCAAATTGCTGTGCTCAGACATAAACTCAGCAAGAATTTGTTTTTGTCTGAAATTTATTTTTGTTATATTCGACCTAATAATTAATATTAATTACTTATTTTGCATAAAACTTATTAAAGATTTAACTTACATTTTCTTGTTGTTTGCGTGTACCGAAATAAATAAAATGTGGTTAATTTTAAAAAACTGTTGTGGCACTTGTAAAGCGTTCAAACAAGAATAATTATTTTTTAAGTTAAATTACTCGTTAGAGTTTGTGTAAAAACTCATTTACAAAGGTGCAAAAAAAGGGAGTAATACAAAAAAGTACGAAAATCTATACGCATAATTAATTAATATAACAATTAAAATCTTAAATAAACACTTGTTATCCAACGAACTATTTACAAAAAAAATTTCGACACCAAATTTGGTATCGAATAAAACTCGCACGGTTACATTCAATCGTACACTCGCTATCGAGTGCCATCATAAGAAATTTCGATACAACTTACTCGATAGCGAGTGCGAGAATCCCAAAATTAAAAAAAATCGCAACTTCGAGTAAACTTCGCACGGTATCGACTGCGAGAGTTAGCCCCCTGGTGTGGAGACCATCTGCTAAGTGTTGATTTAATACAAAATGCAAAATTTGAACCAAAATTACGATATTCCAAAGGAAAAATAAATACAAATAAACAAAAAAAAATCCGAAACACACATTATACAAATTTCATTAGATAAATTGAACAAAAGTATTTATCTAAAATCCAAAAAATTACTCGTTTAGTTATCTGCCTTTATTCCTGTAGAGAAAACTTTGTTATACCGAATCAGAGCACTAACTTTATGGGTCCCTTGTGCATTTCTCAAAGATTTCTGGTACTCAATTAAGTCTGTCACTAGCCTGTACTCTCGACTGGTAGCTATTAACCTTCTAAAACATCACAGAGTCCCTCGTAATTGCATCCATAGTAATCTTAAACCTAACGTTAACCAGAGCTCGATATTCAGGCATAATGTGCGCTATCGGCACAGTCTGAAACTATCGACAGATGGTACGTTAAGTTACCATAACCTGTTACTAATACAGTTATACAGCCTTAGGTGCTTCTAGTGTCTTTAGAGAGAAACCTGTTCACCTCTTGCGAGGTATGTATCCTTCCTTTTCCATCTATATTAAAACTGTAGCTTGACAGGTATCTAGAGTTTGCTCGGCTAAATTCAGTTAGCCCGCTAGCAGAGACAATACTAATCCGATTACCAGCCGCCCCCCCGAGAAGTTATAAGCCGAAGGACTGACCATACAGTCAGTTACGTCTGCCAGCCGACGGTTCATTATTATTTAAAAAAACAATACTTGTTAAATTTTGCGTAAGAATATTTTTTTAGCACAACTTTCTGAATACCTCCGAAAGTATGTATTAAGCAGATATAGATATGTAGGACTTAAAGAAAATTTCAATGTAGATTTTCGGACTTTTTAACTAACCAAATCGGAAAAACCGTTTTCGATGTAAGCTTATACTTGACGTACATGTATAAGTATATATGTGGTGACCTCTCTTCCACTTTTGTTAACGGTCTATCTCGATATAGACCAATATTCTGAGGGTTCTGTCATCAGGTGTATCTTAATTAATACTATGTCGTAGGAAAAACTTTTTTTTATATTCCAGTAGTATTTATATGTTGACAAAAATTTAAATTTAACCAAATATAAAAAAACTAAAGTTTTGAAAAAATCAATCTTTTCTAAAAACCAAAAAAAGGAATACAAAAACAAATTTTTTTATTAACGATAATTGCTACCTCTTTTTCCTAGGGAGTGACTAATTAATTATAATATACTTACAATTTTTACATAATTTAAAAGAAAAAAAATCTAAACAATATTATGAATCACGCAAAAAATATCACTTCTTTCTGAAGTTTGGAGATTTTAATACAACATCTAATTTTCCCGCTCGGGTGAAGGATACATAAAATTCAGCACATCCGAATGTAGCATTCTGATTTGTTAGTTTTATTTTTTTATTTTTAGAAAGCCGACTAGGCCGTGGACCTCATGATCATTATAGATTTTACCAGTGTTATAGATTTTAAAAAACCATTTATGAATCTTGGTATTAGTATTCTTCTTCAAGGTTCCAACAACACCGCCAACGAGACTCTTTTCTTTCCCTTAGCTTTTGACATATGGCTGTACGACTTCTCAGCAATAGCACGTTTAGTGCCGTTTTTTTAAGTAAAATAAGATATATGTAAGTGTTAAATAACTAGCTTTGGGTTAATGTTTTATTCACAATAAATCGATTGCTACGGTGACTATGCGGTAGGTGACATGGTATTTTTTGAAACATTTACAAATTGTATCGAATACCGTAAGTAACAGCACAAAAATAATCTTATTTTTTCAAAAATATATGGGACGAATTATTCCACCAGGATGAGATGTAAACAAAACAACCACTTTATCTGAATGTGCTCCGGTAGGCAAGTAAGTGTTCTTGTCTTTTAGTTTGCGGGTTGCATTTGTGTCACTTCAGCAAAAGGCACGAGTATTAGTTACTACTCGTGTAAAATTAAGTTATATTAAGCAATAGGTTCTTAAAAACTTTGTGAGTATTTTCGACATTCCAAGATCTGTTTCCTTACATAACCATTTAGAATGGGCTTTATTAACAAACGCTGAAAATAGAACTGTATTAAAAAGGAACCAAACTTTCTAAAAATTTTAGAAGTTGTTGTTTGAGAAAGGTTTAATTGTTAGAAACGAATAAATCCTTCCTATATCTGATAAAAATTACTTTCAAGTTTGCTTAGAATGCGTCAAACTATCGATTGCCTGAATAATTTTCTTTAATTTTTATTAAATTTCCCTTAGTCATGAAACAATCGAATAATATCCATAATTAAATGGCATGACCTACAAAACAGCAATTGCATTAAAATTTAAATATACGGGAATTTAAATGTAATTTTTATATTATCAACTATTTTTTCACTTCAATTACCGCTAAACAAAAAATTTAGCGGTTTCCAGCGTTTTTCAGTATAAATTTTGTGGGAAATCGCAAGGAAAAGTTGGCAACAGTGGCGCCAGATTATATCTTACATGAAATGGCAAATATACGTTGAGGGAATATAAACGCTGGATTGTAAAACTAATACATGAAGAAATTTTGTTTATATGAAAAGTGTAACTAAGTTTATCATCAAGTATTACCCCTAGAATTCTTATTCGATCAACACATTCATACCAGGAAAAACTAAGTTTATACTAGATTAATCTTCATCACAGCAAGGCAGCTTGTTGATGCCTTGTTTTCATGAGGATAACCTGGATATTGCGTTGCTACAGGAACCTTGTATTGTTCAATGTAAGGGGCCTGTCTCAACAAACCGCCAATCTGTTCCACTCACAGACAGATGTCCGGCATGGTATACAATCAGTACCTATGCGGCACCTCTGCTCGCCGGATCTTTCTGCGGTAATGATAGGCAGTGGATCGGAGGCAGGAGGAGAGGCATGGCGTTAGGCATGGGCTGTGATGCAGCACCGCCGATAACTACAGAGGACAACTTTTGTTGTAATTTGTAGAACGATGCGATTTGCTGGTACTGAACAGGGGGGCAGAACCCACCTTTGTTGACTCACGAAGGGCAGAGGTGATCGATATCACCCTGTGCTCCGTCACTATGTTAGGCAAGGTTAAGGTCGCGGACAGACTAACCATGTCTGACCACAGAGCTAGCCGGTTCGACATTCTGTATGGCAGAAGACGCAGAAAGGTCCGCAAACGCATACGAATTCCGAAGAATAATGATCATACCATCTATGAGAAGTATCTCTCGGAACTAGGGTTTGGGAAACGGGAATTCCCGAGCGGGAAAAGCTATAAACAATTTCTTTGGAAAATTTTTGCTAATCTGTAGAACCGTCAACTAGCAGTTGTGTTGTTAACTTAATGGATCCAATTTTTAAAAAGAGACTTTCGCAACAAAATAAGGAAAATAATGTCCAGTGATTTGTTACACGCACTAACAGTTCTAAAATCATATTTTGTAAAAAAAATAATTATTTTAATACATTTTCAGTATTTATAAATATTTGTTATATCTTGTTATTTTTGTCACCTGAATTGTTTTTAAGTTTTATAAACTGTTTATACTAATATTTAGTCGTTGTTTGCGTTATTTTTATGTTTTATTAAAACTATGAATTTTTCCTGGGAATCCCGGGAATGCGAATATTTTTTTTCCCGTTTCCCGGGAAATGAAAAAGTCGGGTAAATCTCTATGCTATGCTTAAGACGAGAGCTATAAATCCCAAAATCCCTACCCGGGGTAGGGTAGACAGGGGTTGCCCGCAGGGAGGAGTTTTGTTACCTCTTTTGTGGAACATTACAGTTGATGACCTTCTCTGTAAACTGGACTCAATAGGCGTCCATACGTTTGCGTATGCCGACGATCTGGCACTTATGGTTGGTGGAAAGTTCATCGACACCATCCAAGGATGTATGAGACAGGCTCTCATAACAACTGAGACATGGAGCGATGAACAAAGGCTGACCATAAATGCTAGTAAATCAGACGCTATGCTCTTCACTCGAGGGAGGAAGGGTGTAGAGGTTGGATCCTTAATGCTTTTCGGGTCGGAAATCAGTTTGTCAAGGAAGGTGAGTTATCTGGGAGTTACACTGGATAAGGAACTTACCTGGAACGAACATATTGAAATGAAGATACGGAAAGCAAAAAGGATTTTGCATCAGTGTAAACGAGTTTGTGGTCGTAAGTGGGGAATCTCGCAAAAGCCTGCATATTGAATTTACACAATGATGGTCCGACCCGTAATAACTTATGCATCTGTGGTTTGGTTGGCAAAAGCCTCTCAGATTACAACTAAGTTAGATGGGGTTCAAAGGATTGTTTGTATGAGTATATGTAGCGCAATGCGTACTGCTCCAACACAGACAATTGAGGCAATGTTGGGATTGCTACCGTTAGACTTATTAGGTCAACGGCTGCAATGTCAGCTTTGCGTATGAAGAGCGATGCCATTTGGCATAGGTTTGGGCCGAACATAGGGCATAAGAGCATCCTGGACCTAGTTAGTAAGGAGGTTAGTGAAGCTCAAATGCCGATGGAACGCATGAGTAGAAGAAAGATAGTCGAAAGACTTCATCGGACACTCATTGCGGAAGGCGTTATACACAATGAGGTTATGGACAACGACATCAGCATTTTTACTGATGGATCTCTTATGGACCGTAGAGAAGGAGCAGGTGTATACTCAGCTGAGCTGAACTTGTCCTGTAGTCTCCGGTTGGGGGAGTACGTCTCCGTCTACCAGGCAGAATTGCTTGGGCTGCTGCTTGCGTTGGATCACCTGCTGGATTTTCGCGTGCAGGGAAGAAAGGTTCTCATTGCACTCGACAACCAGTCGTGCACTTCAAACTAGTGCTGGAATTTGTTTTAAAACTTAACAGATGTGCCTCGGTCAATGAGGTAACATTAATGTGGGTTAAGGGACCCATAGGCACAGCTGGGAATATAGCGGTGGACCAACTTGCAAAATGGGGATCTGCTGTGATTTTCTGTGGACCAGAACTCAGAGTAGCGCTGGGTGATGGCATAATGCGAGCTAAAGTTCTACAATGGGGGAACTCAGTAAAACTGAAAAAGTGGACGGAGGCAACTACGTGCAGGCAGGCTCGAATGGTGCTCAAAGAGTCCATGGGGCAGGAAACCCAGTAAGGTACTCAGGTATAATAGAAGTACCTTAAGCTGGATAACTGCGTTGGTGACAGGACATGGAAACTTCAAGTATCATCTAGTCAAGATGAAAATCGAAGAAGATGATACTTGCAGACTGTGCCTGAAAGAGACTGAGACGGCAGCGCACATTGTGTGTGAATGTCCAGCACTGGCTAGCATAAGAGTCAGAACCACTAGTAGAAGCTAGTTAAATGTGGATGCCTTGGGGGACCTGAGCCTTGAACAATTGCTAGTAATCACTAGAGACTGCATGATGAAAAAGAAGGCCGACAGTTACCAGTCGACAGTCTAAAATCACTAAAGTCAAGATTAAAGGCTGGTTCAAGCACTTAACTCAATGAAAGTAGGTTGCCGTAAATTATATTTCGTTTGCCTGTAATCAGAGAGGACGGAAAAGAGTTCAAAAAGAGACCCATTATAGAAGTGGTCTGCTTCGTTATTCCCCCTACATTAATAATATAACATTTTTCTTATCACGTTATTGTATTTACTGAAACCTGGCTAAACGATAATGTTTTTAATTCTGAGATACTTTGTGATAAGTATCAAACTTATAGATACAATCGAAATGGAAGAAAAGGTGGTGGTGTATTGATTGGTGTATCTTGTCTTTTGTAATGTGAGCTAATACCGGTTGAAGTTTCTAACATTGAGTTTGTTGCTATCGTCGTAAAGCTGAAAAATAAAAAAATTTACTTTACCTGTTCATACATTCCTCCTGAATCTGATGCTTCAATATATGTCAAACACATTCAAGCCATTGAATCTGTTACTTCACGTCTATAATCCACTGATTCTATTTATGTTCTTGGTGATTTTAATTTACCGTCTTTTTTTTGGAAACATGTTACTGATTGTGCATATTTGATTCCAGTACAAAATAAAAACTGCTGTGATGAATTTATAAAGGATATTTTTTCGCTTAGTCTTTACCAAATGAATAATATTTACAATGACTTTGGAAAATTGCTAGATTTGGTGTTTGTTAACTGTTCCGATGATTGCGCAATAACACGCTCGGATCCTGTTAGTTTACCTGAAGATCGATATCATTCTACTATTCTGATTACTTCATTTATGCCGTTAGTATCTAAACCTATATCTTGCAAAACAGAAAGAGTTTTATGCTTCAAACGAACAAATTATTACGCATTAAATGAGCATATAAAAAATACTTGCTGGAATAATATTTTATCTAAATCTATAAAGAGTAATTCAGATTTAGATCTGATGATCCTTCCTTCTACCTTCTATAAAACTATTTATTCGTTTTTTGAATCCTGTGTTCCTAAAAGAATCGTTCACACCCCAAGTGGTCCATCTTGGAATTCGAAGCAGCTTTCAAAACTTAAAAACTTGAAAAACAAATATTATAAAATTTACAAAATCTCTGGTTCGATGATAGATTATGGAAAGTACTCTATAAGTCGTGCAGAATACAACTTACTAAACCGTTCGTTATATAATAATTACATAAATAAAATGAAACTTAATTTTCTTCATGATCCAAAATCTTTCTATGCCTTCGTCAACTCAAAAAGAAAATCCAATGGTTATCCGACAATAATGAAATTGTACAATAAAGAATCCAGTGATAATGATGTTATTTGTAATATGTTTGCTGATTTCTTCGCCAGTACTTATGGTAATAGCCAATATGATGAAACAAATTTATATCCACTAGCCTCAAATGGTGTTATTTCTTTTCCTACTTTTAATAGTAAGGATATATTTAATGGCTTGAAGGCTCTGAAAATGTCATTTAATCATGGTCCTGAATAGGTGCCAAGTTGCATTTTAAATCGTTGTTCAGAGTCACTAGTTGCTCCACTAACATTATTGTTTAATTCTTCGATTAGACTTGGATACTTTCCTTTGCTTTGACGTGACTCGTATATCATCCCTCTACATAAATCTGGGAATAAGTCTGACATTACAAACTACAGAGGAATTACCAAATTAAGTGCTATTGCGAAAATGTTTGAAAAACTAGTTGCGGAGACGCTTTGTAATCAGATTTCAACAATTATATCACCTAGCCAACATTGTTTTAGAAAGGGATGCTCAACTACGACTAACGTTCTTCATCTTTCAACTCTAATAAATTTTGGATTCTCGCAAAGAAAACAAACTGATGCTGTATATACTGATTTTAGTAAAGCTTTTGATAACGTCAATCATAAATTACTATTAACAAAATTGGATTTATTAGGTGTATCCCGTAGAAGTTTATATAAAGGAGGGCAAAAGAATTCTCTGATCCTTATAATATAAGGAGCAACTTTACGTTTCACTCGTCAGACCTATTTTGGAATATGGATCAGTCGTATGGGATCCTTATTACAATATTTATTGCCAATATATTGAGTCAGTGTAAAAACAGTTCTTGCCATTCTGTTTATGTAATCTTCATATTCTAGCAGATTTGCGTTAATAAAACTACCTACGCTAAAAAGCCGTCGCACTATGCTAAATGTTTCTTTTATGTTAAACGTTATAAATGGTAATGTTTGCTGTGAATTTCTGTTGAGTAATATACAATATAATGTTCCGTGTCGCAATACTCGTCATTATAAACCTCTTTTTGTTAAATTGTTTAAAACTAATTATGACCTAGCTGATCCTTTTACGCGTATATGTCGTCAATTTAATACCACCGAATTTCAAAACCTTCGTCTTTGACGAATTTATTGAAAGACTATTTGATATCATCCGGGTTTCTACTGCACTTAAAGCATTATTAACTACTTTCTGCAGTGTGTTATAACGTTCTCCAAAAAACAAAAGTTGAATGTCATCCGTAAAGGCAAAGGCTTGGCACAATTCCAATTTGAAAAAAATAAATCGTTCATGTACATTGAGAATAGTAATGCTCCAAGGACTGAGCCTTGGGCCACACCAGAGTTTATGTATCTCAAATGTGATTGACTTTTATTGAATTTGACAAACTGCTCACACCGATATAATAACCGACATAATGATTTCATAAATTGATAAGATAATCGAGTGAATTGCAACTCCAAGTTCAGTTTTTTAGCAATTTAATTTGACCAATGCGATCAAATGCCTTAGATAAGTCTAAGGAATCTAAAATACAAGACTCGTTTGCGTTAATACATATTTCCTATCGCTTCAGTGATGCTCAATAGTGGCGAACACGTGCTGCAGTTCTTATGGAAACCAGTTTTTCCGTCATTTAGTAATGAGCGAAATGTATTGACGAATTTACTCTAGTAAAACATGTTCAAAAACCCTTGTTAATGTAGGCAAAATACTTATTGGCCTCAAGTTTTTGAACTCGAAACAACCTTTGCACATTTCCATATATTTGGAAAAGTTGACGTTGTTAAAATTGAAATGAATAAATATAAAACGTGACCCGTCAGTAGGGGAAAATCAATTTGTAAAATTTGAATAGTATTCCATCCATACCACAATCATTAGTTTTAATCTTCTGAAAAGCTATATAAAGATCAGAAATATAAATACGCATACACGAAAAACCTCCCCGTTGATGATCAAATAGCATAGTGTCGATATCACAAAAATAGTTATTTATTATGATAAGAGGTTTTTAAACCAGCATTTCTCAAATGGGTCCACATTTCTTTGGTATCCATTTTATTTAATTTCCTCGAAAAATACTCTTTCTTAACTTTTCATCAAAGTGACGTACTCTTAGCCATTATTGCCATATTTATTGAAATATTGAGAGAAAAAATAATAAATCATTTTAAAGAAATTAAAAGAATATTTTATGCTGGAAACAGCTATTCGTCGTGTCAAAGTGAACGTCTTTCATAATTTCAGATAGTAATTAGGAATAAAGTATTAGGGGCAGTAGTTTTTGTGGATATTTTAGTTATTTAGATATGCAATAGTAAATATTTGCTATATGAATTTTAATTTTATTTGAACTGTTTTTCGCAGAGCGGGCACGGCTTTGACATTGTTAACTTCAAAACTATTGTAAAGGGTGTTTTTATAGAGGTATAGAACTTTAAGTTGGCATTACTTTTCAAGATGGCGACAGATTTAACAGCTGTCAAGTGATTTATTCTCGTTTGGTTTGGCAATTCATCATGAATAGACTCACGCCTGAACAACGCTTGCAAATAGTGCAATTTGGGCCCAAAACAAGATTACCGTTGTTCCCGATTTTCATAAGCGAATTTTGTTTAGCGATGAAGCGCACTTCTGGTTGAAACAAAACTGCCGCATTTGGAGTAAAGGTAATCCTCAAGTGTATGTCGAAACACCGTTACATCCAGAAAAACTGACTGTTTGGTGCGCTTTATGGGCTCGTGGAATCATTGGTCCGTACTTTTTCAAAAACGATGGTGGCCAGAACGTCACAGTCAATGGTGATCGGTATAGAGACATGATTACAAACTTTTTCATTCCTGAATTGAATAACTATGATGTCTAGGAGATGTGGTTTCAACAAGACGGCGCAACATGTCACACAGCTCGTGCCACAATAGATTTATTGAAAGACACGTTTTGGACCTGTGAATTGGCCTCCAAGATCTTGTGATTTAACACCGCTAGACTACTTTCTGTGGGGCTATGTAAAGTCATTGGTCTATGCGGATAAGCCACAAACGCTTGACCATTTGGAAGACAACATTCGCCGTGTTATTGCCGATTTACGGCCACAAATGTTGGAAAAAGTCATGGAAAATTAGACGTCCAGATTGGACTACATCCGCGCCAGCCGTGGCGGTCATATGCCAGAAATCATATTTAAAATGAAATGCCACAAGATTATCTTTCGGATAAATAAAATTCATGTCAATCGAATAATCCCTCGTTGTTTTATTGCAACTTAAAGTTCTATACCTTTATAGTGGTATAGAACTTTAAACACCCTTTATTAATATTCAAAAATACACAATTAAAAAAAATATCTAATTGTTGTTAATTGCTTACCAAAGGTTGGCAAAGGATCGATATCAGGAATGCTTACGACGGATGTAGCGATCCAGAAAATGTATTACATTTTGCTAGTGCCAAATTTTTTTTTTCTCTTTTATTTATTATGTGTTTTGAAATTTTAAGCTTAATGACGGCCTGGGAATTCAAACTGGGAAGAGTAATAAGCACGTTTTCCAATAAAAGGGCGGAGGGGCCGGTACTCCCCATAGAAAGAACTTCAATAGCTATACTCTACTAATGTACCATAGGCTTCTCTAAGACTAACTTACATTTTCTAGTATAATCTTGGCGATATGGTACGGGGGTTAGGTATTCCAAGTTTGAAGTGTAGGTAACTCTGAGAATAAAGTGTGTTTTAAAATAATAGGAGGCTTACCAGCGAATGAAGTTCGCTTTCAAGTAATAGCCTGGAGGTAGGAGAAGGGAAACGTGTACTCTTTATAAAAAGTAAATTTTAGTTATCTATATCTAGTTCCATATCTATGTATATCTGCTTTTAAATATTGTGTTACTTTGAAGCAATGGGAAAGGAAAGAAGGGTTATTGAGCCATACCTGTTGCAATAGTTACATAAATAAAAATATATACACTAGTGTATTTTACCCGGGAGTTATATTTGAGTGGAGGTTTCTGATGCAACCAAACTTGGGTACCTCGGGCATATAATTTTTTGGAAATGTAATAAAGTTAATTTTTAACTCAAATTTAAGTAGACCTTGAAAATATCTTTTAGTTTGGGAGAATTTTTTTTTAATTTTGGCCGACCTTAACTTAGTGTTTTGCCTTGTGTCTTGTTTTGATAGCGCTTTTCGTTAAAAAGTTACAAGCCTCTGAATTGGGAATTTGTATAAAACACCATTTTTTAAGATTTTCTACAAAAAGGTTGTAATTTTTTTTGCTTGTGTAATTTAAACTTACTTCGACACTAGTAAATTATTTAAACCGTTTTAAACAAAACCTATAATAGCAAATGCGAATAAAATAAAAATTAGGTAAACAATTTTAACGGTTCTCCCTCCAGCCCTATCCAAATATATCCAATTTTAAAACAAAATTTATAAATTATTAAATAAATCTTTGGAGTGAGAAGCACTGATTAAAAATCTGGAGTGGCCTACACTCAACTTTACCATACCCAATGGAAACAGATTTTTTTATGGATATACTACTAAAGAATATAAGTTCAAAGTATATTCGAAACGAAAATTAATTATTTTCAGTTTGGGGTGTTAAGTAAACTACCCCTTGCCCCTTCCCGATTATGACCAAAATTTATACAGCTCTTCACCTCTATAAACTAAAGGTACATACTAAATTTCGTTTTTAAACGTCATACGCTATGATCTGTAGAACGTTTACAAAATTTGGGATTAAGTAAACTACCCCTTGCCCCTTCCCGATTATGCCTAAAATTTACACAACTTTTGATCTCCATATACCAAAGGTACATACTAAATTTCGTTTTGATATGTCATACAGTATCACCTGTATGACTCCACAAAAATAGTGGCATACACTTGGTACCTTTTATTATTAACAGTCTACGTTATGCTCTCAATGTCAGCTTTATATGTAATTCTCAATTATATGTACAATATAATATAACGACAATATAATATAAAGGCTTTTAATATTGCTAAAAATCTATAAAAGTTTAGTTGAAATCTGAAGAAGGTGCTAATTCTAGTAACTTATTTCATTTCAAAATACAAGTGAAAATCTTTGTGAAAATTTTAGTGAAAATCTACACAATTCATTAGTAATTTGTGACATAAAAACTACTTTGGAGTCTTGAAGATATTATACCTATAAATATTAGCGTTAAGTAAGTATTTGAAATATTCTTTAGAACCTGCTTTTAATTTCATTTGTTATTAAAGCTTATAAATATAATAGCAGCAAAATGCCACGAATGCGTAAGAAATCGCATAAACAAGAAAATAAGAATAAAAAGACGATTATGCGTTACATTCGGTCGAAAGGAAAGAATTATAAAAGTGACTTTGTGGTAAATGAAAGGAATAAAAGTTTAATTTATCCACCAGGAGTAAGCATATTAAATATTGATAATAAAAAAAATTACCCATTTAAAAAAAGAAAACGAGTACTGCCAGAGATTCAAAAATTAAGAGTGCGTAAATATATAAGTAACCTGCGATCGGACCATGAATACCTAAAAATAGAAAAAAGAATCAAATAGAATTCGTATGCAAAGTTTACGTCTTAATAAGGAGTATACTGAAAAAGAAACTGCCTCCAGAAGATCCGGAATGGTAAAACTGCGGCAAAACGATGAGTATACACAGAGGGAAACTGTCTCTAGAAGAGAGGGAATGATAAACCTACGTATTAACAAAAACTATTCTCAGAAGGAAACTGTCGCTAGAAGAGAGGGAATGGTAAAAATTCGCCTTAACGAGGAATACACTCAGAAAGAAACCGTCTCTAGAACAGAAGCAATGATAAAACTTCGTCTTAACGAAAACTATTCTGAGAAGGAAACTGTCACTAGAAGAGGGGGAATGAAAAAAACCCGCCTTAACTATAAGTATAATGAGAAGGAAACTGTCTCTAGAAAGGCGGGAATAAAAAAAACTGCGCCTTAACGAGGACTATAAAAAGAAATAAACAGTGGCTAGAAGAGTAGGCACGAAAAAACTTCGAAAAAATATAGGTTATACGGAAAAGGAACGTTTATTACAACTCTCATTTAAATCTGAAAAACGTGACATAACACTTTTGATATGCAGAGAGAACTTCTATAATAATTTAACAAGAGAAAATTCACCACAAAGTAAGTTACTGGTAGCGTTTATAAAGCATAGATCGTTTATGTGTGATAACGTTTGTAGTTGTTGCCAAGGACTGTTCTTTAAATACTCTGTAGTTACACTAAAGAAAGACAAATTCAAAAATATAAATATTGAAACCATTATCTCGTTTAACGCGGGATTATTATGTAAAACTTGCTACAATAGTTTATTAAAAGGCAATATCACTAAAATAGCTGTAGTAAATGGATTGAAATTTGTGGAACTGCCAGAATGTATAAAAATTCTTACATCTCTGGAAGAAAGAATGGTTGCGCCTTGTATTAACTTTATGCAGTTGCGTTCTTTGAAATCGTTTGCAATAAATCCGAAAATTGGCATGAAAGGAAGTGTTGTTAATATTCCAATAGAAATAAATAATATGTTGCATGTTTTGCCCCGAAATTTTGATGAAATGAGTACGATACAGCTTAAGTTAAAGCGTCATATGGACCATTGTACGCACTACATGTTTGATGCAATAAGACTAATAATAATGAATATAAATATGAAGAAGAAATCCCATTTATTGTCGATAAAAAAGATATTGAAAAGAGTGAACTAATTTTGGATAAGGAAGAGGAATTAATTACCGCATTAGAAGACGAAATATTACAAGATGATGTTATGGTATTAGACAAAAATGCGGATATAGTAAAAATTGTTGCTCCTGGACAAGACAAGATACCTCTTCCGTGGCATATTTCTGAAGATATAGACGAATTATCCTTCCCTAAGATATTTGCTGGGCACATATAAATAAAAATGTAACTTCTAGCGATAGGGTTAAGTCAGAATGCCGGCGAAGAGACAGACGTTCTTGTGTACCTTCAAGAGTTTTATTTATGGCTAAAAAAAGTTAGAAATGTCATGCATCGGAAATATAAACATATGTTTAAGAAAATCAAAGAAAGTTGATGGAATACCTGTTAAAAATGTATTGGAAAAGAATTTTATTGGGAAAGTCGAAAAAATAATTATTGGCAACAATAAGATAATTAGGGACCCCTACACTATTTTTGACACTTTCGGCTGCCGAAACCAGATGGCCCGAACTATTAAAAACTCTCGTTAAACTTAAAAATGATAGTGATATTTCTATTACATCAGCAATTCAAATGGAATTTGCGGAAAAAGCTGAATTGATAAGAGATGATCCAGTATCATGTATCGAGCACATGGACTATAAAATAAACAAATTAATGCGCTTACTCAAAAGTAATTGTGGGATATTCGAAAATTATATCGTAGATGATTCCTATGAACGGGTTGAATTCCAAATGCGTGGATCTCCTCATGAACACATTTTACTATGGTTAATAGACGCCCCAAACTATTGCGAAAAGAACCCAAATAGTATCACAGAATGTGTTAATTTTATTGATTCAATAATAACATGTAAATATGATGCAGATGATGACTATGTGAAGCTGCAGTATCATAAACATACACACACGTGCTATAAAGGGCAAAAAAAAGAAATGCCGCTTTCTTTACCCGTTGCCAGTGTTGCCACGAACTGTATATTAGAACCTCTTGATGATAATCTCTTGATTAGTAATGGTTGTATTAAAGACTATCAGTAAAATTGGCAGTCTATACAAAATCTAATGTTTTATTTAAAAAAAAAAAACAATGTAGCTTTGAGAATATATTACAGAAATTAAATTTAACAGAACAGGAATATATAATGGCATTACGAAGTTCAATCAAAAGACATCAAGTATTTTTACGAAGAACAATGTTAGAGGAAAATATTAACGCATATAAAAAAATTATTTCAAGGCTTTTCGAGTCAAGCATGGATATTCAATTTGTGTTAGAAGAATACGGCTTGGCATCATATATAATAAATTATATACATAGGAGAGATTGATGCGGGTTTGTCAAAACTGTTAAGAGATGATACAAATGATGCTGCAAATGGAAATTCAGATATTAAAAACAAATTTAGAAAAGTAGCATGGAGCATCATATCATATTTTATCGTTACCACTTTCTAAAAGTAGCAGACAAACTATATTTATTAATAGTAGTCCAATAAATGAAAGAGTGTTGATTCTGAAATCTAATACAGAGTTAAGAAAATTGGAAGAAGGGTCGAATGAAATCTTTATGGGAAACATCTTTCAAAAATATAGCAAGCGTCCGACTCAATTAGAAGGTAAATGCCAAGCTGAGTTCGCTACAAATTATGCAAGCCGTGTTAAGCATGAGGAAAATGAAGATCACTTAAATGTTTTTCGAGAAAGAAGAAAAACGGCCATATTAAGATACAGAAGGTATAAGTACATTCAAGATCCTTCTAATTATTACCGCGAGTATATTTTGTTGTTTATGCCGTGGAGAAACAAACTAGAGGAAGTGGAAAACACAGACTACGAAGATATATATGTAAAGAACATTGAAATAATTAATCAGAATAGAGGGAAATATTGTGTAATATCCGAGGAAAGTTTAGAGGAGGCATTAGAAAAAGTAGTAAAAGAAAACGAAAACGCAAAAAAAGAATTTGAAAATTTGAAGACAGAAGATATGTACTTCTATGGAACACATGGTGGATATTTTAGAACAAGGAGGAATGGTTGATAAAGACAAAAATAAATTAAACAAATTCACTTGTCCCAAAAGAGTATTACAATCCAACTTATTTCAAGAAATGCAGAAGTTAAACAAAACTCAAAAAGAATTTGTAATGCACGTTTTTTTTGCTTTAAAACCAATAAATTACCGTTACGTATATTTTTAAGTGGTTCAGCAGGTGTTGGTAAAAGTACAGTAATAAGATGAGTCTATCAATTAATAACATCTTACTATGATAATTTACCCGGTTATGATAAAGAGAAAATTATTGTGCTGTTGTGTGCTCCATCAGGAAAAGTCGCCTTTTTAATCGAAGGTATGACATTACATACCGCGTTTTCGTTACCATTAGCACAATTTGGTGCGTCAATGCCAGAATTATCTTTTGATGTTGCAAATACCATAAGGGAGAAATTGTTTAATTTGAAATTATTAATTATAGACGAGATCTCAATAATAGGAAGCACTATGTTAAGTCGAGTAAATACTCGTTTGCGCCAAATAATGGGAGTAAATGCCACATTTGGGGGAGTGTCAGTAATTACCGTAGGAGGCTTAAATCAATTACCTCCCGTCATGGATACACCGGTTTACATTGCTCCAAAATCGGTTATGAATGAACTTTTCATTTCTAACCCTTTATGGGATGAGTTTGTTATTTATGAATTAATCGAAGTTATGCGCCAAAATGATGATTTGCAATTTGATGATGATTTGCCATTTATAAAGGCACTAAATAATTTACCGGCAAACAAACTTTCAGAGGAAAATATTAAACTTATTAGAACACGAGAAGTAAGGGAAAATGAAGCTCCAGAAGATGCTATACGTCTCTATTCAGATAACAAAAACGTTAATGAATATAACACCATCAAAATTAACCAGCACCCTGGGAAGGAGTACATATTGTAGTGTATGGATATATAGAATTAGTACTGTAGTATAATAAATACATATATAGAGTAAGTACTGTAGTAATTTAAGAAGTTCATTTACACATTTTTTTGAACTTGAAAAGGTCAAATTCAGTTTTTTGTTTACAATAAGAGAATTTCAGTTGATAAAGCCAATGACCAAAGTTAGTATTTTATGTTATGTCAGCAATAATAAATATTTAAGTTTTTATTTGTATGAAATAATTTGTATGAGAAATAAAATTGTAAGTTTAGTGAACTGTTGGCATGGGAATGTTTGTAATATGAAATTTGTATTAAAGCAAAAATGTTTTTCACGTGCCAATGGTTTATGGGAACCAAATAAAATTTTCTGAGACCGTGGGAACAGCAAATCAACAATTGATTTGTTGGTACCCCAAAATAATGCTGACCTATACAATTATTTAGTATATAAGCTTGTATTTTTGAAAATAAAATTCAGAGTTAAATCGGAATTGAAATCCATTGGTATTCTTTCCTCATTAATTCTCGAGGGCATCTTAATGCTCAGTTTAAGCGGCAGAAGTGCTAAGAGAATACTTAACATAAAACCTTAAAACACTAAACATAGTATATGGCGATCCTGCCAGTTTGGTGTAGATCCTGTAGAAATTTTAATATTTTAAAACTTTTTCCTGTAAATTAAAGAAAACAAAAGATACTTTTTAAAATTATTTTGCAAAAAAAAAAATATATTTTTTTGTACTGCAAAAGAAATAATAAATTTTTAATGAGCAATCAAGAAGAAATAGACGCCATATTCAAAAAGTGGGAAAACTTACTACTACCCCAAGAAGAATACATACCAATACCAGTTATTAGCAAACCAGAGACACCACCTCCATATGTAGCGACGCCAAAGACTGCAGGCCCAAAAAGAATTACAATACAACAGTACAAAGAAAGGACAGAAAATATAAAGAGCAGGTGCGAGAGTTTGGGGAGCGGAACAGAAATTTTAAACCGAAGAAGAGAGGAGGAAAGAAGCGGCGTTTTGAGAAGGCCTGCACGGAATTGCAAAACGTGATAAACATAGCAAAAGGCAACCAGAAGAAGAATTTAATTGCGGAACTAAACAACTTAAGAGAGAAAGGATGGCAGAAATTTTAAAATAATTTTTTTTTTTGTAAATAAAAAAAAAGTAATACTAAATCTCAAAATCATATAAATAGAAGGAGAAATAAGATAAAGCCAAAAACATTAGAATTAGAGTATAAAGAACATGAAATTAAAAAGTACAGTAGAGTTTTTAACAAAATTGTGGAAAAATATAGGTATGGAAGGAACCCCTGATAGGGACGAAGTTATTAATAGAAATCGTATTGAGGAAGAAACAATATTACTAATGAGAAAATTGGGCTTTCAACTCCAATATCAGATTTTTGATTTAGATAATAAATCTAGAACTACATACTTTTGAACTAACCGAGGAAGATAGAATAGAGTTTACTTTAGAAAAACTCCAAATGGGCATCGCAGATGCAAAATTGGAAGGCCATGCGAATGCCAATGCTATAAATACCAATAAGATAACAATAGATCAAGAAATGATAATAATTTTACTGATAATTTTTGTACTAGTAGTCATAGTTAAATTCTTACAGAATTACATAAAGAAACAAGTTGTAAGAAACTCTGTACAAAATGTATAAATAACGAGACAAAAAAAAATTTATTTGCTGTAGAAATAAATACCATTCATGGAACAAATTTTTGAAGAATTAGAAAAACTAATTGTGAATGCTAGAAAATCCATAGCAAGAAAATACACAAATGAAACTATACAAGAAAAACTAAAGTCAATAGAAGAGTTGAGTAAAAAATTTGGGAAACTTGTAGGACATTTAGCAAACCCCGTAAGAGATGAAAATATTACTCAATTTAGAGATTTAAAAGCAACAGCAATTCAGATATTGACAGAACATAAAGGAGAAAAACTAGTAATAGGGCAAGAAGTTAAAAATCCCATAATCATGTCGGACTTTGACAGTAAAAAAGCTTCGGATACAATTCCATTTTTCGACGGAAAGCCAAAACATGTTAATATTTCCCTTTCGATGATAGAAATGGTTCATTCTGAACTAAATGAGCAAGGAAAACAGAAACTAATGAAATATGTAATGGCGATAAAATTAATAGACAGAGTCAGGGATATTCTTATTATAGAAAATACACCTACAACTTTCGAAGAACTTAAAACAGTTCTAACAAAGCATTTCAAATCCACAAGGACGGCAAGCAGCATACATTTCGAATTAAAGAATACCAAACAAAAAGGCAATGTACTTAACTACAAAGAACGGATTAACACTTTGATGGCGGACTTGACATTGATACAGATTTCAGAACTAGAGGACAGTTCAAAACAAGTAGCTCGGTCTACGGTTAAGACTATGAACGAAAAACTGGCGCTAGAAATTTTTCAAGAAGGTTTAAATAAAGACATAAGAACCGCTGTAATAGCTGCACAACCCAAGACTTTGGCACAAGCCTATGACATTGCAAGTACACAAGAAAGAGCATTACAACTATCAGATACATTTACGACCTTACAAATAAATAATAATAATAGACGAAACTATTACAATAACACAAATAGAAACAATTCAGGGTTTAACAGAAATAGAAATTATTTTAATCCACAGATGGATAGAAATTTTAACATCAATAGGTAATAGATACAATAATAATTCAAGAGGAAGAAGCTATTCCAATGTTCATTCTATACAAAAACAGGGAAACGTACAAACCCTGGAGACTCAATACGAATCTCCGAACAGGGAAAATTAAGGGTTTAATATATTGGGACATCAAATTTTATTTTTTTATCAGTAAAAAACATTAACTATAAATTAACATTTGTAATATACAACTATTACAAAAATACTGACAATATTTGCCAATTAAGTGGCATTACAAATGAATGCAAGGAAACTTTAGGTTCTACTGATTTGAAGACAATATTAGTAGAACAAACACTAACACACAGATTTCAATTAGTCGACGAAGCATTTCCAATCATAACTGATAGAATTTTAGGAATAGATTTTTTCTGTAAATATAGCTGTCAGATTAACTATGAAACACTGACTTTAAATACTTGCATAGAGGGAGAGTAAATAACAATCCCAATAGAGATTAACACAAAAAGAATACATAATATAATTATACCCCCAAGAACAGAGAAGATAGTACCTATAAACATTGACATAAAAGAGGATAGTGTCACATGTAGTAAAGAAATAATAAACGGAATATTTTTGGCAAACACTATAATACCCAAAGATGGCCAACGTTTTGTTAAAATTTTAAATACATTAGAGGAACCAGTGCGACTAGAAAAGTTAGGAGTCACAACAATACTAGATTTCATAAACATGGAAGAAGAAAATAAAAAAGTCATATGTGATATTCTAAGAAAATATCAAGAAGTATTTCACCTTGAAGACGAACCATTAACGGTAAACAATTTTTATAAACAAAGTATTGAATTAAATGATAACACACCTACTTACATTGAAAACTACAGACTGCCACAGACACAATTAGACGAAATAAGCAAACAAGTACAAGAGTTATTAGAAAAGGACATAGTAGAACATTCTATTAGTCCATATAATTCTCCATTACTATTAGTACCAAAAAAAGGACAAAACGACACGGAAAAATGGCGTTTGGTTGTAGATTTCAGACGTTTAAATGATAAGATAGTAAATGACAAATTCCCTTTAACCAGACTTGAAGATGTATTGGACAGATTAGGTAGAGCTAAATATTTTTCCACTTTAGACATGACATCAAATAGAACTCGAACCACAATCACGACCACTAACAGCATTTTCAACACCGAACGGTCACTTTCAGATACAAGACTACCATTTGTTATAAAAATATCATCTAACAGTTTCCAAAGGATGACAATAGCTTTATCTGGTTTAGATTCGGAAGCATTTTTGTACGTTGATGACGTCATTATTTTCGGATGCAGTTTGAAGCACCACAATGAGAACCTCATAAGAGTGTTACAAAGACTAAAACAGTACAATTTGAAGCTGAATCCATCAAAATGTTGTTTCTTAAAACCAGAAGTTTTGTATCTGGGACATTTGATTACAAAAGATGGTATAAAAACCGACCCAACAAAATACAAAGTAATTGAACAATATCCTGTTCCAAAAAACTCAGACGACGTTAGACGATTCATAGCTTTCTGCAATTATTACAGAAGATTCATTCCAGTTTTCGCCAAAACGGCAACTTGTCTTAATAATCTATTAAAAAAGAAAGTAACTTTCAATTGGACAGAAGATTGCCAAACAGCATTTGAGACTGTAAAAGACAAATTAAAAAACCCGCCTATATTACGGTACCCGAACTTTAACGAACCATTCATTTTAACGACAGACGCTTCAAACGTGGCTCTGGGAGCATTTCTTTCACAGGGTGAAATAGGGAACGACCTACCCATATCATATGCAAGTAGAACATTAAATAAACATGAGAAAAATAAATCAGTAATTGTAAAAGAATTATTAGGTATCCATTGGGGGATACAATTTTTTAGACCATATCTATATGGTAGAAAAAAATTTACCGTAGTCACAGACCATAGACCTCTTATTGCTTTGTTTACACATAAAAACCCGTCTTCAAAATTAACCAGAATTAGACTTGAACTATCAGATTATGACTTTGATATAATATATAAGAAGGGAGCGAATAATACAAATGCAGACGCTCTTTCGCGTGTAGGAATAAATTCACAAATATTAAGAGACATGATTCCAATCTATATTGATGAAAAAGAAAAGAAAACCTTGGCAATAACAAGAAATATTTTTAACAACGAAATGAAAACTGAAATTAATAATGAAATGAAAAATAAATATAATAAAAATGAAAATAAAAAGAACGTTCATAGAAAAGAAAATATTATAAAAGACTGCATATCTCGTAAGGAGACTGATCACCTCCATATGTGGGAATGTACGTCAATAAATAATATTAAGGGTACCCAAAAGATTGAATTTATATATGATAATAAGCTGCAGCAAGAATTGAAAGAGAAAAATTATAAAATAACGCGCATAATATGCAATAAAAGCGAAAATCCTATGTTTTCAGGAACATTTATGGAGAAACTTTTATTGAGATTGAGGAAATTGAAATTTAAAAAGTACGTACTATACGATAATGATAAAATATTTAAATATATAACGGCCGAAGAATTGAAAGAAATATATAAGAATATAAAGGAAAACGGTATAGAAATAATTATATACAAAATGCCAAGAGAAATAAAAGAAAATATAACACAATATAGATTGATAGAAGAATTTCATGACTCACCACACGGAGGATATTTTAGAATTAGGAAAACACTTCCCAAACTAAAATAAAGATATATATGGAAAAATATAAATAAAATGGTTAGAAAGTACATAACAACATGTGATTCATGCCAGAAACAGATAAAACAGATAAAAATACAAAAGAACCTCTTACTATAACAGATACACCCTCACACGGTTTTGATACTGTTGTAATGGACACAGTTGGACCACTAAGACCATCCGGACAATTTAGATACATAATTACCATGCAGTGCGAACTGACAAAATTTGTTGTTGCTTGTCCGATTGAATCAAAAGATGCCAAAACAGTCGCGAAGGCTTTAATAGAACATATTGTATTAAAATACGGTTTATTTAACATTCTCAAAACAGATAGAGGAACTGAATTTACCAATGACTTGATGAGAGAGATTTGTGTATTATTAAAATAAAACAAAATTTCTCAACACCTTACCATCATGAAACTTTAGGCACGATAGAACGAAATCATCATGTCGTGAACGAATATTTTGTAAATGACAATAATTGGCATGAGTGGATATCATATTATACTTTTGCTTTTAATACGACACCAAATGTCGATACAGACTATTCACCATTTGAACTAATTTTTGGTAGACTTCCTAGACTGCCAAACGATATTTTAGAGGACACCAGAAAAATTTATAATACTGACAATTATTTAAATGAACTAAAGATTAGACTTCATCACTCATTACAAAGAGCAAGAGAAATAATTCTTGAAGTAAAAAAGAAAAGAGGATTATAATCTAAAAAGAATCAAAATAGGATAGATATTAGAATTTAGTTTTAGTTAAAGTTTTAAATAGAAAGAAATATGAACCCCCATACAAAGGTCCATACAAAGTAATAGACATAGAAGATTTAAATGTAGTCATAGAAATTGATAAATCAATAATTCTTGCAAAAAAAAAACCGACTTCAAAACAGATAGAAGGGCACCAATTCTAAACTAAAAATGTAAGAAGTAATCTGTAAGAACTATATATAAACCAAATAAAAGATGCGCCAAAATTAGAGGGAAAAAATAAAGACTATTGAATGTCAAGCCTCTCCCTATTACTGTTTAAAAGTTAAGTTATTTTCACCAGCATCCGTCTTGTATGGGGACACCATTCAAGCCTCTGTCTATAACGGTTTCAAAGATAGGGGCACACAGATCGAATAACATCACCTATTCGGACACCCTTTAATTTACAATGTTAAATTAAAGACCTGTTGTTATAGAGGACTTGGTCACAAAGATTCTTTGTAAATTTCAACTATCTGTCTATAACGGTTAAAAAGTTTAACCATATATATCAAATTACATGAACTATTGGGACACCCTTTACATTATAATTCCAAATATTTATATTTGTTATCATACCAGAGAAAGTAGTGGACATTCTGCCTAATTTTCAAGTGTTTGTGTTTAACGGTTCAAAAGATAGCGTCATATAGATCAAATTACGTAATTTATGGGGACACCCTTTAATTTCTAACTTCAAATTGTATACTTGCTATAGTGGACTTTGCAATACAGGTTCCTTGTAAATTTCAGCTGTCTGTCTCTAACAGTTCAAAAGTTTGGCCACATACATAGAATTACATTAACTATTGGGACACCCTTTAAGTTCTAAATTCAAAATTTTATACTTTTTGTTATAGCTGACTTAGCACTACAGGTTCTTTGTAAATTTCAGCGGTCTGTGAAAAACTATTCAAAAGTATGGCCATATACATCAAATTAAATGAACTATTGGAGCACCCTTTAATTTAAAATTTTGAGTATTTATACATTTTATTATAACGGTCATAGTAGTCGACATTCTGTCAAATTTTCAAGGTTTAGTCTATAACGGTTCAAATAATAAACCCAAATAGGTCATATTATGTCACCTATGGGGACACCCTTTAAATTTTAAATTTATTTTTTTATTAATTTCTGCTGTTGGGAGCTATAGCGGCACGCAGTTTTTTAAAATTTTAATTTGCTGCCCTTTACGGTTCTTAATACACGTAAAAAACATGTATGTTGTATGGGGACACCCTTTAATTTTTAATATAATAAACTGTTTTTAAAATGGGACCAACCTTGAAGCATAACCTTTCAAATAAAGCGAAAAATTTTAAAATCGGTTCAGAAATGGCTGAGTTCTGCGGTTACATACATAAAAAAAAAAGCAACATTCAGACGAATAGATAACCTCCTTCTTTTTTGAAGTCGGTTAAAAACAAAAATAGTGCATAAAAATTTACTAAAAAAATATTTAAATCAAAACACAAATATGTAGATAAGAAATATAAAGAATTATAAGAACTAATATGTAACAATATGAAAAAGAAATATATAGAGTAAATACTTAAAATACACTTTAAAAATACGCATATATATGTACATATGTTTAATTTTTGATTCTAACTTGGTTTCATTTTTAATAATACCCAAACCTAAAAGGGTAGAATTAGTACTGTAGTATAATAGATACATATATAGAGTAAGTACTGTAGTAATTTAAGAATTTTATTTACACATTTTTTTGAACTTGAAAAGGTCAAATTCATTTTTCTGTTTAGAACACAAATTAGACCAGATAAGACACGAAAATTTGAGTGTTGCCAAATCACAGCTTTCGTTCGAAAGGGATAGCAAGAGTTAATGATTTTCTTATATTACTATCTCTTTCTGGTTATAGCTGCAATTTGACATTTTATTGTTTACAAAATAATTTGTGAAATTGCTGAAAAATTTTAATTTCTGTGAAAAATTATGTTTTAAAATAATTTGTGGCTAAAATAATACATAAAGAAAAACCATCCGCAGGCGGCCAAATAAAAATATATAAAAGGAAACAAACAACAGGAAAAAATGTAAGTATAACAAAGGTTTTCTATTGAAATAAATTTGTTTATAATTAAATTATTTTGCTATTTCAGGAGTCGCCGATGCATAATGGGCTGCCCAAAAGCGGAAAAACTTCATCAGTTTCCGAGTAATCCGACGAAGTAAGTATTTACTTGGTTAAATTTTAAATTTACATGGTTAAATTTTATATGCAAATTATGCCTCTGAACATTTCATATGAAATTGTGATTGTGTACTACATATTTGAACAAATTGTGTGAATATGGGTATCAATATAAAGCTTTTGAAAATATCTATCAGGTGGTGCTAAAACTTTAAAAAAATTTAACCCATTAAGAATCGGTGACATTTTTTGATGAAATTTTATGCATAGTACGTAGGAAAAATTTAGTAAGCGAAGCCGGTATTGGTCATACCACAGAGGAGAAGATTCTTGTGTCCGGCCGAAGGCCGGCAATGCTGGAAATCTTTAGTAAGCGAAGCCGGTGTTGGTCATCCCATAGAGGAGAAAATCCTTGCGCCCGGCCGAAGGCTGTCTATGCAGAAAAACTTTAGTAAGCGAAGCCGGTGTAGGTGTTCGATTTAAGGGTTTTATTTGTTGTTATATTTAACCGACTTCAAAAAAGAAGGAGGTTATCTTTTCGTATGAATGTTACTTTTTTTATGTATGTAACCACAGAACTCAGCCATTTCTAAACCGATTTTAAAATTTTTCTCTTTATTTGAAAGGTTATGCTTTCAGTTTGGTCCCATTTTAAAAACAGTTCATTATATTAAAAATTAAAGGGTGTCCACATACAACATACATAATTTTTAAGTGTATTAAGAACCGTAAAGGGCAACAAATTAAAATTTTAACAAATTGCGTTCGCTATAGCTCCCAACAGCAGAAATTAATAAAAAAAAAATTTTAAATTTAAAGGGTGTCCCCATAGGTAACGTAATTTGAACTATTTGGGCCTATCTTTTGAACCGTTATAGACAAAACCTTGAAAATTTAACAGAATGTCGATTACTATGACCGTTATAATAAAATGTATAAATATTCAAAATTTTAAATTAAAGGGTGCTCCAATAGTTCATTTAATTTGATGTATATGGCCATACTTTTGAACAGTTGTACACAGACCGCTGAAATTCACAAAGAACCTGTATTGCTAAGTCCGCTATAGCAAAAAGTATAAAATTTTAATTTGGAGATAAAAGGGTGTCCCAATTGTTCATGTAATTCTATGTATGTGGCCAAACTTTTGAACTGTTATAAACAGACAGCTGAAATTTACAAGGAACCTTTATTGCAAAGTCCACTATAGCAAGTATAAAATTTGAATTTATAAATTAAAGGGTGTCCCCATAAATTATGTAATTTGATATATATATGGCTCTATCTTTTGAACCGTTAAACACAAACACTTGAAAATTAGGCAGAATATACACTACTTTCTCTAGTATGATAACATGTATAAATATTTGGAATTATAATGTAAAGGGTGTCCCAATAGTTCATGTAATTTGATATATATGGTTAAACTTTTTAACCGTTATAGACAGATAGTTGAAATTTACAAAGAATCTTTGTTACCAAGTCCTCTATAACAACAGGTCTTTAATTTAAAATTGTGAATTAACGGGTGTCCGAATAGGTGATGTAATTTGATCTATGTGACCCTATCTTTGAAATCAGGTAGAGGCTTGAGTGGTGTCCCCATAAAAGACGGATGCTGGCGAAAAAGCTTAAATTTTGAACAGTAATAGGTATATGCTTGACATTCACATAGTCTTTACTTTTTTCCGCTAACTTTGGCGCATCTATTATTTGGTTTAAATCTAATTCTTACCGATTACTTCTTACATTTTTAGTTTATAACAAAACAGATAGAATTTTGGTCGGTTTTTTTTTGCAAAAATTATTTTTTTTTTTTGGATTTATTTAATTGCTTTTAATCACATTTCTTATTACGTATTACTGTACTTATGCGTTGGCTCTTAATGGGTTAATTAAAAAAAAAAAGTTTGGCATCACCTGATAGATATTTCCAAAAGCTTAAAAATGATACCCATATTGACATAATTTGTTCAAAAATGTAGTGTAAATTCATAGTTCCATATGAAAAGTTCAGAGGCCCATAACTCGGAAAATAAGGGCGACGCCAAATTTTTTATTTTACATTTTTTTAATAATTTAAATAAAATTTTTATATTCAAACGGGTTTTTACCATACGAAGAATAATTGCCCTGAGTTGGCAGGTCTTTTTTACTAATCCTGACTACAAGCTCAAGGTAAAAAAATATATCACAAGTTTAATTTTAAATTTTTTAATATTTATATGTAACTCTTATTTTTCTAATTGCAGTTTTCTAATAGCGTAGACAGACGACAGAGTTAAGGTGCATTAACAGTCTTAATTCAAGTTAACTTGTGTGAATACTATCATATCTGAACAAACAAGTAAATCGGCAGCAGCAGGTATCCATATCAACCACAAACTATTATATATTATATTTAAAATTTGTTAAAAATTCTTTAAACTTTTGATTCTGTTAGACAATTAAAATACAATTGTTTGTTTGTTTTTATACGTAAAACCTTTATTTCTTATACAGTTTCAAAAGACTTGTTAAACAACAAATAATTACAAATAGCAAAACGAAATACAAAAATTATGTATTTGTTTTTAATCATCTTTAACACTATATACTCTCATTGATATTGTTTTATTAAAATGAAAATATTATGTAATCAATTGTTAGTTTTGTTTTTTAAATTTTGTACAATAATTGAGCATTTAAGAGATAATCTAAATAATGAAAACATTAAATATATTATATTTAGTTTGTATGTTTTAACGATACTTGAAATTAAATTAATTATTTAAATAAGAACAAAAAATTTATTTATTTATTTATTTATTACCGAACTACCTAACAATTAAAATTATAAGATAATATAAAAAACAAAGAGCTTTAGCAACATCGGCCGTTAGCTTTGCATTTTATAAATACAAAACAAACAAAAACAATAAAAAAAACTTAAATTAAAAAATGTAACAAATCAATTAAAAAAAATAGTACAAGAAAAATATTAAAACAAAGATTTCAATTTAATACTATACTTTGTAGGTACATATGTATAAAGAACTTATAAATATTTTGAGTCAGGCAAAAATTTATGTATCTATAAGAATGACTTTATATAAAACGTAAAATAAAAACTTTAACAAATAAATATTCAAACCGAAAATAAATTCTTTTATTTAAATTCAAATAAAGTAAAAATGTTTTTTTTACTTAAAGATATTTAATAATTAACTTGGGCTTCATAGGCATAGTATTTTCAAGTGGTGCAACATCACAACCCATAGGAGCGATTGAAACGTCAACCGATCCATTTGCCATTTATTGCTTTCAATTTGTTTTCGTTTCTGGCTTTTTCACAAAACAACGTATCGTTTTCATTTAATAGCTTGCGTACAATGCGATAATACTAGCGGCCCAATTTACCTTCAATGAAAATGCAATTTATTAGAGGTATGTATGTATTTATATCACAGGGTATTGAAATTGTTTTGCTTACCTTAATTTTTATCGAGAAATACTCATTTATATCATAAGGCAATCGCGGCTGATTAATAAGAGCAATGAATACTCGATAAAAGCATGTGGATCATTGCTTGGCTCACGTATATTAAAACTTTCCACCGAATCCATTAACTGAAACGAGCAATTGTTAAATCGATACGAATGCATCCAAATTCACTAGATAAATACATTTATTTATATATTATTTATTAAGTTTCCACCATAATATTCAAAAACATTTCTTTGTATATGAAGCTAACGTGCACTTCGCCGGACAACCATTCATGTAATGCATATAAGCATCTACATACATATATTGCACAATTCTTAAGAAGTCCCATACATATTTAAAGTTGTTTATCATAAGACCTCTATTAATTTAGCCAGGAATTCTTCATTTTCAACAGCATTTGTGTTCAATTTGTTCCTGAATTCTGTTGAATTGAGACTTCTTGAACAAATACCACTAGGAAAATTTTGATTGCCAATTTTTGTAACAACCTTATGCACATGTTGTATTTTTTTAGCTTTTAATAGCACTTTGGAACCACCGCAACATATTTTTATAAATTTTAAGTTCTTAACTTCACGGAAATTTATATACTTTTAACTTTTTTTACAAAAATATAATTTTTGCTACAGTTCAATTTAAATTTTTTTGTTTACTTCATCGATAACATATGTTTGAAATGGCTATGTATAGCTGTTTCTGTTAACTCATTGCGATGAATATTATTAGTTATTTTTTTATTCACTCTATCGAAAGCTATTAGCACGTATGATAATGTACTTTTTTAAACGTCACAAGTGGGTAATCTGGTTAGTAATCTGTGGTTTAGAATAAGTATTTTAAGAATTTCAGTTGATAAAGCCACTGACCAAAGTTAGTATTTTATGTTATGTCAGCAATAATAAATATTTGAGTTTTTATTTGTATGAAATAATTTGTATGAGAAATAAAATTGTAATATGAACTCTACTAACGTTTAGTGAACTGTTTAAAAGAGTATTATTATTTCTTTATATGTTGTAAGTTTATGTTTATTTATTTGTATTAATTCATCTTATTATTTACTAATCCCGCGCGTTCGTCTTAATATTTCTATGGTTTGATGTCGACTGCGCCCTTCTCGTCTGCTAACCATTTCACGTTTATATTTTGTAGCATGGTTGTAAAAGGTAGTATGATTACACATAGTTGTGAAAAAAGTAATATGCTTACAGTCGGCCAACCTTTCACTACAATCGACCTCGATTGGAAGCATCGTCAATTCAGCATCATTTTTTCGTTATATTTAATACATCATAGTCAATTCATTATCGTTAATATTTTCATCATTAATTCATAGGAAATTCATCATCATAAATTCTTCATCCTTAATTCATCATCGTCAATTTGTCATCGCCAATTCATCATCGTTATTTTCACTGTCGCTTAAAAATTCATCTTCGTCGAGTGGTAAGATACACCATGGTTTTATTTTATCAGAGGCGTATATTGATTTGCGCTGCGTTCGGCTAGAATACGGTAGATCTTCAACTACATATCGGTCTTTGTCTAGAACTTTGGTTATTATGAATGGTCCCTTATAAAGAGGCTCTAACTTCCTGGAAGATCCTGTTGCAGCAGGCTCGTTTTCAGTTAATACTAAATCACCTATGTTGTATTTTTTCGGTTGTGAATGTAGTTTATCGTAGCGTTGTTTAGCTGCCGCGCGCTGTGTATTTATCCGTTCTGCTACATCTCCTCGAGTGGCTTGTAGACTTTCACAATCTATTACCTCACTGTTGTGTAGTGCAAGAACCAGCTTATTTTGAAGTATGTCTCTTGGCTCAAATCCAAATAAAACCTCTTGCGGTGTTTTTCCTGTTGTCTTATTTTTCATGGAATTTAGGGACCACAGTATTTTTCGCAATTGGTCGTCCCAACGTTTATCTTCCTTTGTTGACGGTAGAAGCATTCCAAGAATTGTGCGATTGGTTCGTTCAGCATGATCATTAGCTCGTGGTGTACGGACGGCATTTAGTATGTGTTTTATATCGTTAACTTTACAATATCGTTGAAACTCATGTGACGTAAACGCTGATCCACGATCGGTAATAATCCGTGTTGGCATACCAAAATATTCGCTGACTTCGTTTAAAGCGCTAATGACATGTTTGCTCGCTGTACTTTTCACAGCTTTAATGACGGTAAATTTCGAGAAAGAGTCCACAACGTCTCGTTGTTTTGGGAAAAGGACCCAAATGATCCACATGAACGGAATGGAACAGGGCTTATTTTCTCATAATGGTACTCACCCTCATGTCTCCCTCCTGGCGCTTTATTATATGCACATTCTACGCATGATTTGATGTGTGATTTTACCGCGTTTCGCATTCGGGGAAACCAAAAATATTTTTGAAGAGTGTTTAGCGTTTTTTCTACTCCTAAATGACCTGCGTTGTCATGCTGCCCTTGTATTACCCGCCATCGTATGGCTTTTGGAACTACCCACCGAGATTTGTCCTTGACCTTACGGAATAGTCTACCATTTTTGATTATGTAGCTCTTACACATATCCTCATCGCCATTATTAACTTGCTCGATAATTTTTTGAATTCCTTCATCTTGTAGTTGCATGGAGAATAATAAATCATTTTGATTTATTGTAGTTTTTTCGACTCGTAGGGATGCCGGTTCTAAGCTGCGCGATTCTTCGTATGGTGCTCTGCTTAAGGCGTCGACATGTTGCATACGTTGACCACTACGATGTTCAATTTTTATGTTGAAATCCTGTATCCGTAACCACCATCTAGCTATTCGAGGTATTATTTCTTTCTTCTGCATTATGGTTTTAATCGCGTTACAGTCGATGATAACAGTTACCCCTTTTCCATATACGTAATAACGGAAACGTTCAAGCGTCTCGACTACCGCTAAGGCTTCCAACTCGTAACTATGGTATTTCCTTCCCTCATCAGTGGTTGATCTACTGAAGAATGCTACCGGTTTCCATTCATCGTCCTCGCTCTGCAACAGCACACCTGCTAATCCGATTGTACTTGCGTCCGTATGAATCTGGTGTTCGGCAGTCGTTTTATAACCAACTATTATAGGACTTGTTGTCAGACACGATTTTAAAGTTTGAAAAGCCTCATTTTGTTCATCTTTCCACTGGAACTGCACATCCTTTTTTAATAAGCTTCGTAATGGTGCTGAAATTAAAGCGTATCCAGGGACAAACTTACGGAAATAGCCACTCAAACCTAGTAATTGTCTCACTTCCTTTACGTTCGTTGGGGTTGGAAATTCTAAAATCGCGTTTGTCTTAGCTGCTCCTGGACTCATACCACTGCTGTAAATTTCGTGTCCTAAGAACTCTATTATTCGCTCAAAGAATCTACATTTTTCGACATTCAGGGTCAAGTTAAAATCTTTCAGTATACCTAAAACACGTCTTAATTTCACAAACATCTTGCCAATATCACAGCTACCAACCACAATGTCATCCATATAGTGGACTACGTCACCTTCTTCCGTTTTATCTCGTATTAAAGCCATCTTTGGAAAACAGCCGGCGCATTTTTGAGACCAAATGGCATTCGCTTAAATTCGTACATACCGTCGCACAGTGGCTGAAAATCGTTTTTCGTTGGCCAAAATTCTGTAACTTTTGAACCGATCAAAATATTGAAATAATTTTTTTTTAATGGATAGATATTTAGCTCAGCTTGATTCAGTTTTAACTACATTAAAATTGATTGAGGACTTTTTAAGGAATTCGAGGTCAAAGTTGAACATTTTAATTTTTTTAACTTTCAGAGTGAAATATGGGTTTATTCTGTGTGTAACATAGTAAAATATCCCTCTAAGATCCAAAAAAGTATATATATTCTTGATCAGTGATGAAATCTAAGACGATATAGCTATGTCCGTCTGTCCATACGTCCGTCTGTCCTTCCGGCCGTCCGTCCATTCGCCTGTCTGTATGAACACGATTCAGTCTAAACGAAAAGAGCTAGACCCTTGAAATTTGGTACATATATATCTTGAAGGATAGGGCAGGCTAAGTTCGTAAATGGGCCAAATCGGACCAGGGGGAAAAAAATTCCCTTAAGAAGAACTAAACCAACCCCTGAAAAACTACACATTTTTACAAGTTTTTTTGTAAATTTGTTAAGCAAATGAAACATTTTTATGTCAAAGAAGGTTTAAGGTCTTTACGCTGGAGCCAGAAAATCATAAAAATTTATTTTTGGACCCCGCCCCCTTTTTGTCGGCGTTTATATAGTATATTATATGAAAAATAGTGTCAATAATTAACAAATTGTATTACCTAAGCCTAGATTGCATAAAAAATTAATTTTTAAGCTTTCATGACGAATGGAAAATGTACTCGGATCTTCTGCGCTACCTTCACCTCACCCCCCCCCCCCCCAAAAAAAATTTTTTTATTTTTTTGGTTAAGCAACAAGAAAATATAATTTTTATTCATTTGACTTAAATATTAATTGCAAATATTCCATATTTTGTTCAGTGCTATTTCTGTTCTTTAGTAGTTTTTTGGCTTCTTCATCTAAATCCCGATGGTCCACTTTCCATTGATTTCGAATACTGGATATGAACGGATCTGACGTTGCCAATAATATATTAAATAGATCTTCGTTTGTTGAATTCCGTGAAATTTTCCTAGTATTGTGCTCTCTATAAAATATGTAATCCTTGTTCCTTTTTTCCTGAGCCTCCTCTGATAGATCTCCAAGTGGCACCAAATGATATTTAATGACATCTTCACCATGATAAAGGATTTTGTGAACTGTTGCAGACATATTTCTCCATGGGTAGTTAGTTGTATATATTTTTGCAGTTTCCTTAGCATAATCTCCAAATTTTCTACAGTCAATTTCTTCATTGCACGCATGTACTTCTAGTATTATTTTAAATCTGAAAATAAGGTTGAAATCCACTCCTGTTATTTCAGATGCTGTTTCTGGATCTGAAAAGAATCTTCTTGCGGTATTGCCATCATTTGTATTGCCTGACCCTTGTTTTGGCTGATCTATAATCAGTCCACGTTTGCGATATTCATCTTGAACATGTTTCTTTTTTAAACTTCTTAACTCTTTGTTGGTCACGTTGTTGCTTATTGATCCTGAAGACCCGAAATCCAAATCATAACTGATTTTTAGTATGTGTTCCATAAGTCGTATTCTTGCGTGTAGTGGTGATAATCCAAATTCATATGCATCGGTATTATCTAATGATTTTGCTGGGACTTGGTTTAATTGGGTTGATGTTGCTTGGCATATAATGCAGCTGGATGCAGCCTTCGTGTTAGTCAAAGCCTGACCCACTTTTCCATCTATCATTGTCAGGACTAACTGGTAGCTTACTTCGATTTGCTGCACATCTAACTGTAATTGTAATGGCTGTAGTGCTGTAATTTGGGCCTTGATATCACTAATTTCTTTATTAATAACATCATTTGTTTCTTTTTTGAATTGAAATTTGATTGGCCTGCAGTATTTCGTAGAAGATGGTGTCTCATTTTTCCAAATATCCATTGTTTGCGTTGTACTAGTCGAAGGCTCTGAATCTTCCAAAATCTTTTTCAATCGCAATGGTACAAATGATACCATGAACATATCCGAGTCAGAAATATTTTCACATACAGCTTGTTTATATTGTTTTTGTCCCGAAGAACCATCACATCCCCATTTACAAAAAAGAATTAACTTTGTGTTTCCGTATTTCTTCAACTCATTTCCTGTTATTGATTGCAGCAAGCGTGCGGCTGTGTGATCAAGTAGAGATTGTAGTTGTACCTCTGCCGAAATTGGTGTGATTGTAATAGTGTCCTTTGATGGCAAACAGTCCATTTTAGCAGCGGTTATGTGATGATATGCTGGATATATATTTGAGCCTTTTTCAATCGCACGCTGTCTGAGTTTAATATATTGCTGTTTTGTTAATTTCAAATCCAGAAATAATGCTAATGCCTCCTCATTTGTGTACTGTATTGCATCATTCGGAGTTGGTATACTTTTAAGAATCCGTTTTGTTCTCGGTGGACTAGCTTTAACAACTTTTTCAATGATATCCACTTTTGTAAATTGGTTCTGTGATCGTAATTGATGTAGGAAAGATTCTTTTATATTTGTAGAACCAAAGGCATCGTTAATATCTTTAAGCTTCCGCCTCTTAGATCTATCGCTGCAATTGTCCACTAATGATTTGCGTGGTCTTCCAGCCTTATCTTGCTTTGCTGTTTCTGCAGCGACAGTAAGTTGACCTTCTAACCACTTTGCACTTTTTATATAAAATTTTTGTTTACTGTACATAACTTCTTTGTAGCGTTTTTTTAGTGCTTTGACGAAATTATATAATTGCTCTTGCATTTCGGTGCTACACGAATTTAAGTTTAATTTTATATTAACGTAACTAAGAACATCTTCCTGATTTTTGTTTCTAAAATACACTTCGGCCAGTTCTTTATAACTGAAGCTCTCCATTTTCTTTTGAATATTTTTATTTGCGTTTGTTATGTTTTATCCGTACACTTAAAGGATTAAATTATTACTGAGTAATCCCTTAACGAATCCGTACTTTTATAAATTTTTAGATACATGTTCTTCACACACTGATCTTTAATTTCATAGCAGGTAGCGCTTAAATTGAACAAAACTGCACTCATGCGTAAATATGGGGTTGTTTTTTAACTTTAGTGGTTTAATGTCGCAATTATTGTTATAAAATTGTTTATGACTTTGGTTGACCCTAACATTTGATAACAGGTAAATTTAGAAAGAGATCATATGCTTCCTGTAGAGCCCATTGTGATAATTTTATTACTTATTTTTTGCTGATCAAAACAAAGCCATTAAACCCTTTCGAAGGTATTATATTTATTTTTTTAGTTATACGTAGCCTAAACTAAAAAAAAATAAACTTTTAGGCAAAAAAGTGAAAATTTAATACACCATTGTATATGAATTTTTTTTCGAGTAATTTCATTAAAATGAAAAAAGTGTTCTACAGGCGGCTCGTGGCGGGTGCAAAAGTATATATAGCCTTAAAGAGGACACTTTCACCTTTCTCGTGGTTGTATACGTTTCTTGTTCCCTTTTGTTCCCTAGAAGTTCTATTCCACTAAAGTTTAAATTTGAGGAAAATATAGTAGTTTCATAAATATTTCATAACGCCCCTAATATTAAACGCTAGAGCTGTGTCTACTTACAACAACGAAAGACAATAATCCTACCAACATTATAAAAAAAACCGCAGACCATTATCGATGATAGCTTGCGAGTAGTAACCATTTAATTTTGATAAAAAACCAAAGAAAAACACCTTTTTCTGAAATTAAAAAAAAAGTTGAGTTTGACAGCATGCCACGCCCACAATTATCAATATTTTAACATAATTTTTTGGCTACCTTAATTTGGATATATTAGCTACAAAATGACGTAAAAATTTTAAAAATCGGTGACAAAAAAAAAATTTACTTTTGGCCAACGAAAAACGATTTTCAGCCACTGTGCGTCGGGTGTTACAAATGCAGTATACTTTTGACTGTTCGGTGTAGGAAAAATCTCTTGGACCATGTGTTGCTTTAAACGCCGATAGTCAACGCATAGGCGATCGCTACCATTTTTCTTTTTTACCAAGACGATGGGACTCGCATATTCGGACGTTGACTTCTTAATAATGTCATTTGCCAAAAGTTCATTTATCATTTTTCTAACCGATTCCTTTTTCATTTCCGGTAAACGGTATGGCTTTGACACTATAGGTTCGTTCGTCGTTAATTTAATAGTCATTTTTACTGCATTCGTTAAACCGATTTCACTAAGTTCCTCACCGAAAACATAACGATACTCGTCAATAAGCGTATATAAAAACGATTGTATTGTATCGTCAATTTCGCCGTGTTTGATTACTGTTATTTTAGTATGTGGTCTTTTTTCAATTTCTGTTTTGGCTACATTCAAATATTCAAAACACTGACCGCTGCCGTTAAAAATTAGACGTACATTATTATTTTCAAAAATATCCTTGCCGATTATGATATCTGAAGAAAACACGTCATCATCTGCCACATATAATTCCGCCAAAATCTCAATGTCGTCTATTGTAAGTTTTACTTTCATTATCTGATTTAATGTACGTGTAGCACCGCAGACTCCGCTAATTCGTACGATACATTCTTCTCTGTCAGTATCGATTTCATCTGCTTTGGATATTCGTATCATGCTACATTCACTTCCGGTGTCGATCAATGCATATAATTCTACCCCATTAACTATTACTTTTTTGTCAGCAAAATATTTTTTTACACTATTTGTATTTCGTGCATTGGCCTTACCGCAGTTTTCAGGAGAACCCCTTGGATGCACTCGTTGACAATCCCTACATCTCTGTCGTCTTTGAGGTTTTGGGCACGCACTTGATATATGACCAGTTTCGGAGCAATTAAAACATATGAGCGGTTTTCGTTCGGTAAATGGCTTAGTTACGTTTTCAGGGAATTTTTTCACGTTGATATTACTGTAGTCATTACGTTTCGTTACTGTTAACTTGTTGTTGGATGAACAACTTGCAATGTTCGCAAAGTATTCCTCAAGAGCCTCGCGCATTTCTAAAACGGACTGTAGCAATTGCGATCTGCAGCTCACGATGTTTTAAACCTTCACGAGTATATTTTATGATTGCTGATTCACTTACATTATGCCGTCTACCTAAGGCACTCATCCTAAAACAGTACTTGCTCACAGCTTCGCCATTCTTGCGCGTTGCATCCGACATTTTAAAATGTATGTCAGCTTCGTCCGGTACAGTACCAAATTCCTATTTTAATGCGACTGCATATTCATCCCATGTTACAAAAATTTCTGCTGAAGCATCAAGCCAGAACTTGGCAGGACCTTTTAGTCTACTATTTTTTTTTTTTTTTTTTGTTTTCATAATTTATTTATTGTATCTTCAATATTTTTGAACTAACAATAATTACTCGTATCTTAAGTCTAAAATAAAATATTCTTTTTAAGTCCAGCCAGTGCTAGACAAAAATAATGTTTGTTTCACGGATTTTGAAATCATTTGCGGGTCATCCCTCTAATGTACGGCCAAGAAAAGCAGTGTCTCTTCTTTTTAGTCGAATGTAACCAGGTTCATTCAGCATGTTACGCGCCAAAGGGTTTGGATGAGATTCAAGCCTCTTTAGATATGTGACTGCATGTTTCGCTATTTCTGCTTTAACTGATGGCATGTTTAGGTCTTTGTGGATGTTTGAATTTTTTGTAATAATACGTAAAATCTTATTTTGGCGTCTTTGAATTTTTTCTACATTGCTAGCTGAGGCAGTGCCCCATAACTGAATCCCATAGCACCAAATTGGTTTGAGGACCGACTTGTACAGTAGAAGTTTACAATCTAAGCTCAGGGTGGAGTTTCTGCCAATAAGCCAATTTAGTTGTACTACTTTTAATTTCATTTGTGTTAACTTGAAGTCAATGTAGCTTTTCCAAGTAAGGCGACGGTCAAGATGTATACCCAGGTATTTAACGTCTGAAAGCTGTGGTATCATTTGGTTATTTATGCGAATAGGAGGGCATGAGTCCCTACGCAGTGTGACAGTTATGTGAGTGCATTTTTGTTCATTCACTTTTATTCTCCATTTTTCTAGCCATTTTTCCAAATTGAGTATGTGGTCTTGTAAAAGTTGTGATGCTTCTTGGGCACTTTCATGAATACTTAAAAAAGCTGTGTCATCTGCAAAAGTTGATGTGTGGACTAGGGTGCTAGTTGGCATATCTGATGTGTACAGTAAATATAAAATTGGTCCCAAAATACTACCTTGGGGAACTCCGGCTTCAATGAGCTGTGGCGAGCTTAAAAAGTCACCTTCTTTTAATAAAAACTTGTGATTCGTTAAATAATCTTTTAAGAGCTTATACAAGTTTTCGGGCAAGTTCAGCTTTAGCTTAAATATTAGGCCTTCGTGCCAAACCTTATCGAATGCTTGAGAAACGTCGATAAAGAGCGCAGAACAGTATTTTTTTTCTTCAAAGGTCGTTTTAATTACATTTACTAATCTGTGTCTTTGTTGGATCGTACTATGTTTTTTTTCTGAAGCCGAATTGATGGTTCGGAATGCATCCTTTCGCGCTAAGTATTGGATTCAGCTTAGTTATTAATATTCTCTCAAATAACTTTGACACGTTAGATAAAAGGCTTATAGGTCTGTATGATTCTACTTTTGTGTGGTCTTTTCCTGGTTTAGGAATCATAGTTATCAAAGAGACCTTCCACTCTGTGGGAAAGTACTCAAGACGTAAGATGGCATTAAAACCAAACAGAATAATTCTGCGACCTATACGGGGCAACTCAACTAACATCTTGTTACTTGTTTTATCAACGCCAGGGGCTTTTTTGGTGTTTAAATCCGCTATATCAGTACATACATTTGGGGTGAAAACCTTCTTCAAATGTCCAACAAACAAATTGCCTTTTTCGGTATCATTTCTTGCCCAGTTTCCACAAGAAGTTCGCAAGGGAGGCTTACGTACGACCGGTCTGTTAAGGTTCCAACAAGCACGCCATAATGAATAATCTGATTGTGCAGTTGCGTCGAGGTCTTCCAAGTAATTTTTCAGAGATGCTACTCTTCGAGATTCTAGCAGTTGTCTTAGCCGTTTCGTGCTATCTTTAAGTCTAGATTTGAGTTGAGGAGATCTGTGTGCTTGCCACTCTCTTCTAATTTTCCTGTTTTCAGCCAAGAGCCGCTCGACATCTAAAAAATAAATTTGATTGTATCTAGCTGGTTGTCTGGTTTCTGTCGCATGTTGGGCAGCTGATTTAAGGTTTTGATCAAAATAAATTAGACTCTGGTCCACATCTCCTGTTGTTCTTAGCGGTATGTTTTCCGAACAATGAGTACTGAGATACTTTCTATATTTCAACCAATTAATTCTTGTGCAAGTTGTTGGCGACACGATATTTTGCTGATTCCATATATAGACAATAGTGGGTGAATGATCTGAGGATAATTCGAGTGACGCTTCAACCTTAATCATTTCTCTCGAAATACCTTTAGTCACGCCAAAATCAATAACATCAGGTATTTTTTGTCGATCAGTAGGCCAATAGGTGGGTTGTCCACTTGATATCACATTCAGACGCATTTTTGAAATTGTGTCAAACAAAACACGACCTTTTGGAGTTATTAGGCGTGATACCCAAAACGTATGTTTAGCGTTGTAGTCGTCTGATGCTATGAAACAGGAACCTAGTGATTTGTAAAAGTCGATATATTAACTCTCTGATATTCGAAATCTAGGAGGTGAATAAATCGAAGAAATAACAAAGTTTTGATGATATTCTTCAATACAGATGTTTGTTGCTTGAAGGTAGTCCTCACAAAAGTCACACAGTAAATGATATTTAATTCGAGCCCTTATTAGTATTGCTGAAATACCACATGCTCTGCCACAGGGGTCTTTAGTGTCATATAATATATAGCCATTGATTTTAAAAAAGCTATTTGTTGTTAAATGAGTCTCTGAAACCATCATGACATCAATTTGTTGGTTCTTCAAGAAGTACTCGAGTTCATTTTTGTGTTGGCGTAAGCCGTTTGCTTTCCAGAAACTTATTTTTAAACAGTTCATGGTTTGTTAAGTACCGCCTGCAACATCATAGATTGCATGCGAACCATTTCTTGCATCATGCTGCTCATAGAGCTCATAAAACTGTTTAACGAATGCACTAATGTCTCGATACTTGCTTCGCGACGATTGTAGTTACCAGATGGTGTTTGTTCTTTAGCTTCTGGATACATATTTGGGGTAGAATTGGTTGTAGGTGTCGCTTTGTGTGCTAAAACATGATTGGATTTTAACATATCCGCGTATGAAACATGTTTGGTTGTGGGTTGAGCTAACTGAGGGTAATGAGCATTTGCTTGGTATTGTGGCTGCCTAGCAGGAGTTCTTAATTTTTGAGTTGACTTCCTTTCCTCAGAAAAAACTGGACAGCCTCTGTAGTTAGCAGTGTGATTTCCACCGCAATTGCTACATTTTTTAACCTTCGAGTCATCCTTTGGTTTGTCGCATTAGGCGGAACAATGAAGCTCTCCACACACAACGCAAACCGGAGGCAACTTGCAGTAAGCCCTTGTATGGCCGTATTCTTGGCAATTTAAACACTGAACGGGTCCTGACCGCTTATGTGGTTCCTCTACACTTATCCTGCGGTGTAACAGATATTTTAGATTATAAATGGGATGCGTTTCGTTCTTCTTTAATCTAATATCCCCAGGTTCCAGTTCAACGCGAAATAGGGGTTGAGGGACACGCTCTCGATTTCTGAGATTGTCAACGTTTTTAACCTTAAATCCTGCTTTTTGGAGGCCAGCTTTTATTTCCACTGGATTAACATATGAGTCAACACCTTTGATGACTACCCGTAGGCCTTTGCTACTCTTCAGCTGATAGGTATAAAAGTTCTTATTGCAGCTTTCAAACTCCTTTACTGCTTTACGATAACTACTTTCGTCTATAAAATGAATTTTTGTTTCATCAATGTTACCACGCTTGATTGGAATTACATAGAATGAATTTTTCCCGATAACTGAAATTAACTTATTTATTAATTCATTCGAATTTTTTTCCCTTAAAAAAAATTGGTGGTGGTTTAAACGACTTCGGTGCAATTTTTTGCTCACTTGTTTCGCTATCTAAAATAGCAAAACGATTTTGGGAACTTATTCCGTTAGCCTCCTTATCTTTAAGTACTTTCGATATTGGTGCAATCTGCGAAGATTTAGGGCTTCGACCTCTTTTCAATACAGTTATATATCTGTCCATTCCCACTTGCGTCTTAGGTTTTTCTGCACTATCCATATTACTGTTGGTAACACTGTGTTCAGAAAGCGACTTGTTTGTAGTTATATTATTGTCATCGCTTAGCAAAAGCGACGAACAAGATTGGGCACGTATTACTTGCGTAGAATTTACACATAAATTATTTTCTGTTTTTTTTGTTTTTATTTAATTCGACATTGTCAACATTTTTGTTGCTTAAATTAAAGAGGCTCATTAGCCCTTATTGTTTTTGTTTTATTTTTAAAGTAGCAATTAAATATGCCGTTGTAAAAAATAAAGAGAAAGAAAGAAATAAAAAAATTACAGACAACTTTGTTGTTGTATTAAAACAGGTTTGTTTTTTTTTTTTGTTTGAAATTATTCACACAATGTATGTTTTGTTTTTTGTTAATGCGAGCTAAAATAAATCGCGTCCGCACTTATCAACGCCAAAACAGAACTGTCTCCTATAAACTGCTAACATCAAGCACCCTTCATCCCAATCGTACGCTCGCATTGATTTCTCAACCCTATCTATAATCTGTTCGACGCTAAAAACTGAATCTTTTGTTGGGTCATACTCTGGGAGAGTGTCTGCAATTTCTTTTACGCTATATGTGTTACGTTGTCTATGCTCCCTTAATGGTGGTGCTATAATTGCTGGCGTTCTTGGGTATCTTTGCGTACATCTCTTGATATTTGCGCGTTATTATTCGACTGTTGTTGTACAATAGCCATTACATTTTCTAACATACTACGTAACTCACCTATTTGCGTTCTTACACTGTCATTGTCATTTACCTGTAGTTCATCCAATTCGATTTCGTCAGAACCTTCAGCCTCTGTTAAACGTTTAATTAACTCGGCCTTAGTACCGTTTATGGGCAAATCGCGTTCACGTAAAAGATGCTTAAGATCAATAACTCTCAAAGACGATATTTGCGGCATTGTAACAGTATTGGGTTATTTAAGGAAAAAAAAAACAAAACACGGTAAGTTACATAAAATTTCGTTATAAACTTCGTTATAAATTGTTACGTGTTTATGCAATAAACATTGTTACGTGTTTATGCTAACCATTTCACGTTTATATTTTGTAGCATGGTTGTAAAAGGTAGTATGATTACACATGGTTGTGAAAAAAGTAATATGCTTACATGTTGGCATGGGAATGTTTGTAATATGAAATTTGTATTAGAGCAAAAATGTTTTTCACGAGCCAATGGTTTATGGGAACCAAAGTAAAATTTGCTGAGACCGTGGGAACAGCAAATCAACTATTGATTTGTTGGTACCCCAAAATATTGCTGACCTATAGATTAATTTAGTATATAAGCTTGTATTTTTGAAAATAAAATTCAGAGTTAAATCAGAATTGAAATCTATTGGTATTCTTTCCTCATTAATTCTCGAGGGCATCTTAATGGTCAGTTTAAGCGGCAGAAGTGCTAAGAGAATACTTAACATAAAACCTTAAAACACTAAACATAGTATGCCTTAGATTCGATCTTGGGAAAGGTAGGCACGGTAACCAAGGAACCAACTTTGGACGGCAGTGGCCCATATATGGTTTATATGAAGTTTGGTTGAAATCCGATAACGCATGTGTGTGCGGTGCGTATGTGAAGTGAGTGTGTTCTTGCCGCAGGCATTTTTTGTACCGCATACAGCATTCATTAGTATTGAATACATTTTGGTCGTTTGTGTATTGGAGAGCATTGCTCGGAGTGATGCAAATAGCAATTTGTTATCATTTCTCTTTGGACGTCATTGGTGATTGATCTTATCATAATCGATTTTTGAAAATATTAATTTCTTCGCATTTTTTGAGGACATGAACAATTTTAAAGGGGAAGTTTAAAGGTGAAGATGTATTGATTCCACGAATTCCAATGATTCCATCAGATTTACCTTTTGAATTCAAAAGACTACAGTTTCCAGTTTTCAGTTCTCTTTATCTACACAACAACTCATGGCAAAACCAAAAATGTTGTCTGCGAAAGAGTCCTAAGTTAGTTTAAGTGATACATAGTCTAAGATTGTAAGAAACTAGAATTAAAAGTTGAATAATAGGGAACAAAACCAACTTTATTAAAAACAAGTGTGTTTCTTTTCTTATTTTGTTTTGCCGTGCGAAGCAGGCAACGAGCCCTCTAGTGTAGTATATAGGTTAAAAAGTTATAATGAGGAAAGTGGTCCAAATGAAAAGGTAGGTTATATCGTGGTTATAATTTGTGAAGGTTAATATGTCTTCTTTATGAAGCAATTTAATCACCTACATAGGCTAAGCCCGAAGATAAGGCTGCGAAAAAGCATCACTACGGGTTTGCGAAGTTTCTATTTGGTTAGAATTTCTGTCAGCTTATGGTTCTGATATACTACTATTAAAAAGAACTGAATGAAACGAATATTATACATGGCTTTAGTTAAAAAGGTAAAAAGCTATCAAAAGAAATGTGACAGAAACTGAATACATGATGGAACGTATTTTGTAGCTTGGTTTCTTGTATGAAGTTTGCAATAAATAATTCAACTTTAATTCATAAATATAAAAAAGAAAAACATTTTGAGTTAACACCTTGGATAAATGAAAATCTACAAAGCCTTATATTACTTAAACAAAAAATTAAAAAAATGGTGTAAAAATAAAAGGGACCAGGTACTTGAAGATATTTTAAGAAGGTTTAGTAGAGTTATGAAAGTAGCAAGTAAAGAATATAGAAATAATTACTATGTTCAAAGTTCAAGTAAGGCTGGAAATGACCCGAAAATATGTTGGAGAATCATCCACACTACGAGATAAATTTGATTGATTATCAAGGTCTAAGAATAGATTCGAACCAAGCTAAAGCTAATTATTTTATAAAATCTGTAGAAAACCTTAAGAAACGAATTAAAATTAAGGAATATGTAACATTTAATTCATTAGAAGCTATGAATAGTATGACTTGCCGTTTTAAATTAGATGAAGTAAGTATAAATGATATAATAAACGTCATTGCTATTTGAAAGGAAAACAAAAGTCCTGGTTGTAATAATATATCACCTACTAATATTTCACCTATTAGCTGAAATCTTTAATAAGATGTTAGAATCCTATGTCAAAAACAATTCCGATATCAAAAGATGTTTATACTTACTCAGTAGAGAAATATCGTCCAATCGCTGTACTTTCTGCAATTGATAAACTTTTTGAAAAGATTATATGTATATGATAAGCTTTTATCTTATGTAGAGGAATTTGATTTATTATATGAATTCCAGTTTGGTTTTAGAAAAGGACGTGGAATGAGGATGCAGTTTTAAATGTAGTGAGATACATTTGTAATGGCTAAGATGTAGGCTTTAGTGGAGTAGCTGGCATCTTTTTGCATTTTTCGAAATCATTTTATCTTGTATCATTGTATCTTCATCATTTTATACCAGCGATGCCAACTTAACTCATTTCGCGCTATTTTTAGCTATTTTTAGTTCTTTTTGACTACCACTGACGCGAAAGTTTTCCCTTTAGCACATTTTCCAAAAAAAAGAGCTAACATATTCTTATAAACACTGTTGCCAAGTTTTTCTTACGATTTCCCACAAAATTTGTACTTAAAAACGCTAGAAACCACTACATTTTTTATTTAGGTAAATTAACGTGAAAAAATAGTTAAAAATTATATTAAAATTCCAGTATATTTAAATTTATTATGTAGCCGATACCACGAAATTATTTAAGCCATTTGTGTTCAATAGGTTATGCTATTTACTTATGGAAATTTACGCGATTGGATAACGACTAAGGAAATTAAATGGTTCATTTAATCAACAGTTTGTCATATTCTAGGAAAATTATAAAGTAAATTTTTGTTATCCAATATATAGTGCAACAGTGAAAAAAACACACGGACGCCTCTACTACCAAAGGGTTTGACGAATTTATTGACCAATTTTTATTTATGGGCCTAGAAAGACGCTGAAATTTAGTGGGCACTTGAAAAAAGGTGTCATCAGTTTTTTTCTAATATCGAATTCATACTAGGTGATACCGCTTAATTTTGTTTGGTAATAATGTAGCGTCTACCAAATTTTCACTTACAATAAATGGTAAAAGTGTAGCCACTATAAGATTGAACAACTTTTTGAACTTACTAATACAATCTGAACATGACTAGGCTGCCTTAATAGCTTATTAAAATCACTATTTACTTTAAAACTTAAATTTACTGAGAATTTAATTTGAAAACCAACAATAAATCCAAGAAATACAACAACAAACAAATGAAAGATATGTATAGGTTTGTAAAAAAAACTGCCGTTTTTAAGGTAGAAAGTCCTATCTATTCTGTCATTCGTAGACAAAAGCATCGACCTTTACAAAGTCATGAAAATAATGTTCAACTGTCACTGTAAAACAATTTTTTTGGTCCTCCTAGCAAGTTTACTTTTTTAAAAGCAAAAATTGTATCTTAATATCTAAAATCGACATATTTTCCCCACGACTGGCATTGCAAAAACGCTAGATTTAGCTGCAAAATCTCCAAATAGGCAACAATGCTTATGAACAGTGTGTTTGGCATTTTATGCTTTGTTCAATAAATTTTTACTTTTTACTATTTATTCTTTCATTTTCGTTGTCAATCATATAATATTTTCATTTGTATAAAATATGGCTAACAAAGGTGTAATAGCTGCTTTTCATATTATAATTTACCACCAAGCGTATTTAAAAATTCAAATAAAACATAAATCAATTTAAAATATTATATAAAAGTAAATGTATTAATTTTTGTAAATGATTGTTTATTTTCAAAAATTAATATATTTCAATATTTATAGTTTTAAAATATTAAGACACAATGGGCCGATATCGAATAAAAATACTCTATTAAAAAAGAAAATATTAGCTTTTATTTTTCTATTAAATCCTTTATTTATGTATATAATGTGGTAGTCATATAAATAAAACATAATTGCAATCTCTTGCAATATCAAACAGTTAATCACTGCTTTGAAAATCTAACGGCACTTTTCTACTAGATAAGATAATATATATAATAATATATAAAGATAATATAAATATCTTATAAAATCATGCATTGTTTTACGATAATAAGTTTTGCGAAGTGGACAAACCATAAAAAATTCCAACTTTGCTTTAATAATAACAAATTTTTACATTATTTCACAAAAATAATGCTGCACAAAAAATTTTTGCACCAATTAAAGCTTTTAATCAGTTTCAGATGCAAGTATAATTAAATTTTTAATTGATTAAGTTTTATGCTTAATTAAGAAAGAACACAATATAATTCTAGTTAAATAAATAATTGAATTAATAAAATTTTAAATTAAATTTATATCTGAAACGAATTAAAATATTTTGATGAATATCTACATGTAATAATTTTGTTATTTTTTATATGTATATGAAAAATAAATGAAATAAATCACCACTATAACGAATGTTTTAATTATATGACCATCACTGTAAATATTTTATTTTGTTTTTTGTTAGTGCATCGATTTGATAGTAAATTTAAATGCTTGTGTCTTCTGTTTTATTAGAGCATTTTTATTTCAAGCAAAATTACATTGAGACAAAAGGTATATTATCTTGTCAATGAAAAAGAAAAAATATTTTTTGATCAGCATCACTTAATTAATCCAGAAAAATGCAATACAAAGTTCAAACATTTTCGCTGTAAAGCAGTGTATATTCAATTCAATTCAAAAGTCAATAACATAAAATCATCTGCAAATAGAAGATAAATAAATCTAATAAATAAAGTGCGAGTTAGTCTCACACACGTAGGGTTCCATACTATGTCTAGTACGCCTTTAAAAACTCAAGTTGTTAATTTTTTCATGTCTTATGAGGCACCCTTTTCTTTTTAAAATCAAAGTCATATTCGCGAAAATTGCATCGCTATTGGAACACCCTTTAAATTTTAGGTATTGTTGTTATAACGGCCATGGTAATACACTTTCTATAAAAATATCAGGCCTACCTATTGCGGTTCAAAAAATAAGGTAATATACGTCAAAAAAATCTCACTGATGGATCACCCTTTAATTTTTATTATTTGTTATAGTTTCCATAGTAATAAAAATAAAAAGATAAAAACTTCAAGAGTCTACTTATTATTGTTCAAAACTTAGGCCATATACACGCAAAGCAAAGGTTTAATTTAATAGAAAGCGAACATAGAGTTAATTACTATCTGCAAATTTTAAGTGGTTGCCTCCTATAGCTCAAGAAATAAAGACATAACGGCAAATAACAACTCACTTTCGGAACAACCGATAAGTTTAAGTATTTATTGCTATAGTGGCCACAGTTATACACCTTCTGTGAAAATTTCAAGAGTCTACCTATTATGGTTCAAAACTTAGGCCTTCTACATGCTTATCACGCCACTATCGGAACACCCTTTAATTTTGAAGTTTATTTTTTAGACTTGTTTATAAATCGAACTAAGTATTAATTACTGTTTGTAAATTTTTAGTGTATGCCTCCTACAGTTCAAGAAAAAAAACACACATTCGTGAATAACACCTTCCTATCGAAACACCCTACAAGTTTTAATATTTATTGCTATAGCGGCCACAGTTATATCACTTCTCCGAAAATTTCAAGAGTCTACCTATTATGGTTCAAAACTTAGGCCTTTTACATGCAAATCACGCCACTATCGGAACACCCTTTAATTTTTAGGTTTACATTTTTAGACTTGGTTATATAGCGCACTAAGTTTTAATTACTGCTTGCATATTTTTAGTGTATTCCTCCTACAGTTCGAGAAATAAGCACACCTCACTAATCGGACCCTATAAGTTTTAGAATTTGCTACTATAGCGGCCACTGCTATACATCTTCTGTGAAAATTTCAAGCGTCTACCTATTATGGTTCAAAACTTAGGCCTTATACATGCAAATCACACCACTATCGGAACACCCTTTAATTTTTGGGTTTATTTTTTTACACTTGTTTATATAGCGAACTAAGTTTTAATTACTGCTTGCATATGTTTAGTGTATTCCTCCTACAGTTCGAGAAATAAGCACATATTTGTGAATAATACCTCTCTGTCGGAACACCCTATAAGTTTTAGAATTTGCCACTATAGTGGCCACAGTTTTACACCTTCTGTAAAAATTTCAAGCGTCTACCTATTATGATTCAAAACTTATGCCTTATACATGCAAATCACACCACTATCGGAACACCCTTTAATTTTAGGTTAGTTCCCTATGAAATAAGTTTTAATTAATGTTTTTAAATCTTGAGTCCATGCCTCCTACAGTTCAAGAAATAAACACATATTCGTGAATAACACCTCTCTATCAGAACACCCTTTAAGTTTTAGTATTTGTTACTATAGCGGCCACTGCTATACACCTTCTGTGAAAATTTCAAGCGTCTAGCTTTTATGGTTCAAAACTTAGGCCTTATACATGTAAATCACACCACTATCGGAGCACCCTTTAATTTTTAGGTTTATTTTTTATACTTATTTGTATAGCGAACTAAGTTTTACTTACTGTTTTTAAATCTTGAGTCTACAGTTCATGAAATAGGCACATATTCGAGAATAACACCTCTCTATCGGAACACCCTATAAGTTTTAGTATTTGTTGCAATAGCGGCAACAGCTATACATCATCTGTGAAAATTTTAAGAGTCTACCTATAACGGTTCCAGATATAAAAGGCACTGACAGACGGACAGACGGACAGACATTGTAGCGAAAACAATAGGGTAACGTTTTTACACTTTGTGTACGGAACCCTAATAAAAATGAAATGCTGTCCGTTGCTAAGCGCATAACTTGAGAACGGCTTGACCGATTTCACTAATTTTTTGTTTAGATCTTCATCATAGCCCAATTATGTTTTTATGGTGAGAAAAATTGACCACGCCCACTTTACCGACCAATTTTTAAAAATATCTGATTTCGGAGAATGGCTGCACCGATTTGGAAAATATTTTTTTAGATCTTCACCATAACCCAAAATAGGTTTTACGGTAAACAAATTGAACACGCCCACTTTAAAGCCCGATGTTTTGATTTATCTAATTTCAAAGAACGACTGCACTGACTTTTCTAACTTTTTCTTTAGATCTTCAGAACCCAACTTAAAAATTGACCACACCCACTTCTTCGCCCACATACAAGGTACTTCCAAGTGATTATAGTATTTATGTGGATGGTTGTCGCGAAGCGCACCGGGATTAGCTAGTGTTGAATAAATAAATATTTAATGAAACAAATGAAAATTCCAATCCATTTACTTAAAAGATAATTGAAATGAAGTAATAATGAATTTCAATTTACAAAACACTAAGAAAAGTGAATTCGTGTCATAAGCGAACAAGTTTGGATTCAGTTTAAAAAACAGGGGTGATTATAATTTAAATATGTACCTATGAAAATATTCGTATATTTTTTTAAAACCTAAGTGAACTTTTTGTAAATGTAAAAATTGTACCATTAAAGTAAAAATATAGTAATAAAATGGTGAAAAAAAATGACAAAATCTATTTTTTTTTTAATTAGCGCTTTTTAGCTACTTTGGCAGCTATGTGGACGGGTTTGGTCTTTAAAAATTTGACATCCCTGTTTTATACTGTTAAGTAACTAGTTGTCATTGTATGGTATTAAGGATAAGGAATTGATGCTATTCAAAAATTATTTTTCGATTAGAAAACAATATGTTCAAATTAATAAAAACAGTAGTTTCTTTGGCCCCGTAAACTATGGAGTGCCACAACGTAGTAGATTAGGTCCACTATTTTTTTCAATATATCTAAGTAATATAAAAAATGTTAATTTAACTGTGAAAATTTTTATGTTTGTAGATGAGTGTGCTTATTTTATCCCTATAGGGATGACTTAGTATTGCTAACATACATTGAAAGAAATATTGCTTTGGTTTGCTCGTTTAAATCGACTTGTACTCAATCCTGACAAGACAAAACTGATTCGATTTAGGACTAACTCTTCTCGTTTTAATAACTTTGTTGTTAAAAGTGATTTAAAGGAAACAAGTTCAATTAAATATAATATTGCTTTGCAATGTAAAAATGTAAGAAGTAATCTGTAAGAAATATATATACAAGCCAAATAAAAGATAAACAAAATGCGCCAAAATTAGCAGGAAAAGAAGTAAAGACTATGTGAAATTCAAGCTTCTCCCTATTACTGTTCAAAAATTATGCTATTTTTACCAACATCCGTCTTTTATGGTGACACCATTTAATTTTAAATTTCTATATCTGTAATAGCGACCATAGTAATACACATTGTGTGTAAATTTCAGTTGTTTATCTAAAACGGCTCAAAAGATAAGGCATACATCAAGTTTTATTAACTATAGAAACACCCTTTCATTTTCAATTTTATAAATCTTACAGCGGACATAATAATACACGCTCTGTGTAAATATCAACTCTCTATCAACTCTCAACGGTTCAAAAGACTAGGCCATATAAGCCAAATTATGTCAGCTATGAGGACATCCTTTAAGTGTTCAAAAGATAAGGTCATAAAGATCAAATATCATTAACTTTATGTACACCCTCAATTTATACTTTTTGCTATAGCGGACATAGTAATATACATTCTGTGTAAATATGAAATGTCTGTCTATAACGGTTTCAAAGATAGGGCAACATAATTCAAATAACATCACCTATTTGGACACCATTTACTTTACAATTTTAAAGTAAAGACCTGTTGTTATAGAGGACTTGGCCACAAAGATTTTTTATTTTAAAAGTTTGGCCATATACAGCAAATTAAATAACTATAGGGACACCCTTTAATTCATAATTCTAAATATTTATACTTGTATACCAGGCAAAGTACTGGAAATTCTGCCCAATTTTCAAGTGTTTGCCTATTACAAATTACATAAATTATGCGGACACCCTTTAATTTCTAAATTCAAATTATATACCTGTTATAGTGGACTTAGCAATACAGGTTCCTTGTAAATTTCAGCTGTCTGCCTATAACGGTTCAAAAGTTTGGCCATATACATAAAATTACATTAACTATTGGGACACCCTTTTATTTCTAAATTCAAATTTTATACTTTTTGTTATAGCGGACTTAGCAATACAGATTCTTTGGAAATTTCGGTGTACAACTGTTTAAAAGTATGTCCATATACATCAAACTAAATGAACTATGATGTTTTATTTATATCTAGGTGTGCCACTTCGTAGGCGTCCTTGTAATATTTTGTTCGATTTTGCTTTGAAAGCAATCCTTACCAAAAACCCTTTCTTTTTTAGTGCCGCCTTAAACTATGCTTCAGTTGTGTATGTATTTACTTTATAAAACAGCGCCATATGTTAGTGGTTAGTGCTTCAGTTATGGTTTATGTATTTACTTTACTACTAAAATAACTACGTATTTTCACTGCTTTTTCTCCACTTTCTCTTGGAAATAAGAAATTTTTGCGGAATAAATATATCCTATATTGGAATCAGGATACAAAGGTACCTCCTCACAAAATTCCTTTAAAATCCATCCAGTGGTTTTTATCGTGATGGGAACACAAATAAAGAAGGACAGACATACAGGGAACGAGTTACTATTTTATTATATGTATAGATATAGATATTTTTTAAAATTTCATTAAATTTTCCATGACGTTTAGTTACAACTATAAGACACAAAGTTATGCATACATCTCTAGCTGATTGATGTTTTATTTAAAGAAATAAGGTTGGCAAATAAGTTTCATGAAATCTGCAATTTGAGGAAAAAAATCGGCAAATCTCACTTTACCATTTTTACAGTCAAAATTCAGCAAAATGTTTAAATTTTGTTTAAAATTTGACTGTTTAAAAATAAAAAATATAAAAAATGTTGCACCGAAGAAAAGAAAAAAGAAGTAGAACAATTAGCATAAAACCTCATGAGTGAACAAATTTTTTAAATATAAAACAACTAAAAATAGACGTGTTGTGCTAAGTGACCTAAGCCCTAAGTGACTTAAAATTTCAATTTTGAAATGATTTCAATCAATGGAGTCAAAACTTTCAGTTATAGACTGCCTTCCACAATGCGACACTTTTTATAAACGTAACTCCTGCTTTATCACACATTTCTCTTTTCTTATGCATGAACTAAGCAACATGACCATGACCTAAATATTGTTAATTTTTAAACATTCATTTTACCCACACTGGAAAACGAAACTACTCGAATTTACACGCCTAACACAAAAATAAAACTGCTTGCTTTGGTAGCGTGTGTAAATAGTTTTGTTCAGAACTTGCGGGCAAAACGAATGTTTCAAAAAGTAATAAATAATAATGTCTGTGGTAAAATAAATAGTTCAGTATTTAAAAACAACAACTTGCATATCTATCAATGTTGCCACGACCAAAAAAATTTTACAACCAAATTTACTTAAAAATGTAACCAAATGAGAGAAAAATAACCAAAACTAAAAATTATTTTTTATATTATTATTTAATTGAAATTTGTTTTTTTTTTTTTATTTCACATTTTAATACAATAGTGTTGTCAGGGCGATGAAATAAAAACGGGTACATTGCAATGTTAAACATAGATATATTAAAGCGCGATTTGAAAAATTAGCATATAAAATACATAATGTATATACATACCTACATACATTTTAAAATTTTTGTGAGATAGTAACCAAAATCAAAAAAAAAAGTACACATCTACACATTAGAACAAAAAAATAACAAATTTTGGTTAAAAGTAACCAAAACGGCAACGCTGATATCTATAAGTATAGTATAGATACGAGTATATGCAATGATTTTCTGATACGAAGCGTAAGTGTTTTTTTTTAAACATATAGCAAGTTTATTGTAAAAGCTGATCTTTAGTAACCATTTAGACCGTAAAAAACCAAAAGTTTTAGTTGCAAAAGTTTGCTCCTAGAAATGTGCAATAGATTTTACCATTGCAAATATGCTGTCGTGTAGCAAATCTCAGATGTATGTATTTTGTTACTGTTGTATTGCAAACCATAGCATAAATGCTAGGTTGGCAACATCTTCAAAATTTGCAATAGCAGTTTGCCACGAAGCGTGAGTTCCCCAATGAAAATTATACGAAGAATGATTTATCTACCCGGAAAATACATAACATTCCTCTAGCTTCTGACTTCTCCTCTTCTCTTTATAATTAATCGCATATAATACAAATGCAAATTGATTTGCCTTTTTGAATAAAATATATTTTTTTTTTTAGTAAAAAAAGTTTTTTTTCAACTTAGTTTCTTTCTAGCTCGATAAATTTACTACAACGTCATTTTAGGTCTTTATTCCCTACAAATAATACGATTTCTCAAGGCTTTTGTTTTAATGATGAACTCTTCGTTTGGCTCAAAGCTGTTATCACTGTAATTTTTTCACTTTTTTTTACGCTAGATGTGGTCGTTTTTCCTTCAAATCAATATTAAATTTGTTCAGAAGCTCTGAACAATATTCGCAGGTAATCGTTTTACCATTTTCAAGGTAATCGATGTGAAAGCACCTCATTCTCATTCATGTTAGTACGTTTACAGTGGAACTTACTAAAACACTTTTAAACTTTCAAATTGTTGGTCAGGGTCCTCATAGTATTTATAGAGACTTTATTTAGGTTTCGGGATGTTTTTTTATCTTAAAATAATGTTTAGTTAGCACCTGAAATTCACTGTTTTACATTCTTGTTAAAATTAACAAGGTTGCCTGCTTTCAATAGGTACCAAAATCAAACAAATAGATGCAGCTTGTTTAAAATTCGGCAGTAGGCCAACAATAAATAACAGGTAACACAAGCAGTGTTTCGTTGAAAGTTACTGCGCCGGAAATCAACTAAATCAAAAGCAAAATTATTAAACTCCATCTGTCGATAGATACGAATAACGCCGACGTAGAATTTTGCGTTCCGGAAAATACATAAAATTCTACTAGTATCTGACTTTTAATCCTGTCTTTATAATTAATCACATATTATAAGGAACTAAAGGCTTACTGGAAAAAAATAGTTCGAATAAACAAAAAATTAATCTATATTTTTTAAATATTTAAATAATAAATTAAAGTTTCAAAAATTAATAAATAAATTATTACAAAGATAATTTTTTAAAGCTATATTCATAAAAAATCGAAAAATTCTACCTATTCCGGGGTACGAGTTTTTAATTTTTAAAATTAGGAATCCCAAGTACAGATATACACATTCGCAGGAGCTTTTTATCTGCTATCTTCTATGGACCTTTTCGAAAAGCCGTGACTGTACACCATAACTGAATTCCACAGCACCATATTAGTTTAAGCGTTGTGTTGTAAAGTGTATTTATTTATTTATAAGTAGGGGGAAATGGAAGAACACCACGAACTTTATGAGCCCCTTTTTGATCCCTTTATTTTTCCTGGTTGGTAATTTACGTCTAACATTCTTTCATTAAATAACTAACCTTTTTTCTCCAGTGTTTGATTTCAGTTTTTCGACTGTAACATTTGTCTAAGGCTAACTTTCTTCATCATTTAATATGTGCCTGTCTGTATGGTACCGTTGAGCCTTTTTCTAGCACAGTCTGCAAGCATCGTCTCCTTATATTTTTATCCTGGCCAAATAAGAAGAGAATAATCCTCTTCATCTGTTGCGAGGTTATCCTATTCATTCGGATTATAACGAATCTGTTTGATTTTATAAAAAGTTATAATTTATGAAATTTCATGTAATGAAGACAAAATGTTAACATATACAGAGCTAAGTAAGCACAGGCAAATCTGTAATAAAACTAGTACTTACGGCGAGCCATATCCTTGCCTACCTTCCGAAACTTCAACCACTAATAGGTGTAGTAACTTTATTGTCTTTATGAATTTTTCACGAAAAAATTCTATCAAAATAAATGCAAATTTATTTAATGATTAGAGGGTACGTTTCTCCACTTAGTTTAAAGATCATATGACCACACTTCTGTTCATTTGCTTTAATTTTCCATGTATTTAATCATAAGGGTTTCCTAGGCAAGTCCCAAGAGTAAGGTAAATACAATAGCGGGCCCCTTATACTTCTTTGAGGGTCTCCAGCTTGTATATCTTTCCGGGTGCATACAAATATATTTTCTCTGTAAATATTCGAAATTTTATACAAAACTTTCCAAGAGTCTATGTATGGTTCCTCGATGGTAGTATGCAGTTAATTTTATAAAGCAATGCATCATGTCATACGGATATATTATTATGAAAAGGGCGAAACAGTACACTTTTTCCCCATAAGCTTTTTTTTAATGGTGGACAGCACCCTGTGAGTTTGTTCAACCGTGCTCTGATTGTGTCTAAATCCAAATTCATGGCCCGGAATAGTTATATTATTTGATTCACATTTAGACTATTACCTTTACATGACTTGGAAGTCATTGCTGCAGCTGTAAAGTATTATTATTAGGGATAATATTAAAGCCCTTTTCACACTATTATACTGAGTATTGTCAAATACTTAAATCCAATGAGAAAGTGTGATGGTGTGAAAGCAGTATGTTATCAAAATGTTAAATAATACGAAAAGAAATTTGACATCCCATAATACCATTTTTAGAATATTTTCCAAACGATAACATTTTTCATTTTATCAGGGTTGTGTTTTTTTAAAGCAAAGAACCAAGCTGATTGAGTTGCAGCCGATAGTTCGCCGTCGTTGTTGAATGTACGTATTATTTTTTTTTTGTTTTTTATTATTTTTTATTAATCGAAAACTTGAACGGCCAAACAAACTTAAGACCCTGCACCTCTGCCGACCACATAAAATTGCTCAGCAGTTCAATGTCTCCTCTCAGCTGGTTCCTTTGCTGATATTTTTCATTTTATTTGAAGTCTGATAGTGTGAAAACGCAATGTTATGTTTTGTTATATTTTTTGACAATCACACAATTCTCATTGGATTTCTATCTTACAAAATCCAATACAAATCTCAATACTCAGTATTATAGTGTAAAAGGGGCTTAAAGCTTAAAGTTGCCTTTTAATTATTTTGAAAGCAATGTAGAGCTGCCATTTATATTTTTTTAACATTTTAAGTACGAGTATGTATGAAATTATTAAGAAACGAATTAAATTCGTACCTCCAACTTGTATAAAATTTTATAAAATATTTTCAAAGTTTAAAAATAAAACAAAATATAGATATATCTAGGCGCTGGATAGTGCTCTCGGCCAAGCTCCGGAATGTGCATACAGTGTGTGCTATTGTACACGAAGCCTTTATCACAAACTGATTTAAATTAAAACACATGGACACTACACACGGCCTGTTACCCTATAAGCGAAATTTTACAGTTACAATTTACGAAGATATGAAAGTATAGAAATGGCACATTCTAGTATATTCTTACTGACAGACTCATTAATATTTTAGGGCACTTCCACCATAGCTAGCTTGCTGATATTTGTCTCGGTAAGTAAGTAATCAGAAAATTCCGGTAAGTAAGTAATTAGAAATTTCTAAAAAAAAAAAAAAAATCTATCTTATCTTCATATTTATGTTTTTGTACAGATTTAGCTAAAAACTACAAGGAAAAAAAGAAAAGGCTGTTTGCTATGAAATATAAAGCCCACATACGAAGTTTTAAAGGACGTGATATTTAAAGGTTATTTTTAGTTTTCTTATAATAACGAAAAACTACTTATCTCTCTTATAAAATTCTAACTTTAGCTATTGGCAAGTTATAATAATTGGCCTTAAAGAGATAAATTTTGAATTACAATATATGTATGTTAAAATGAGCGATAGTCTATTTGGACTTTACACAACTACGCAGGATTGATATCGAAGACGTCTTACCTTTTATAATTATTAAGAAAATTCTTATTATCACCATATTGTTCATACATATGACTATGGTGCATATCAAAAGATCTAAATTGTGAATTAATTGAATATGTATAATAATTTTTTAGAATTGCATTCATACGAGTATACATATATCAAGCTACGTACATAAACATTTGTATCCACTCATTAATTTTAAAAACTTTAACATTTTTGAGATGTGACACTGTTGCATTAAAGGAGCGATCTAACTAGCGAGCTGTAAAAGACCCTGGGACTTATACATTTCTTCATGGTATTTTCCAATATTTGTAAAAGAAGATAATTACGTTAGAGGAAAGTTTTAAAATTATTGTATTTTAGATATTTAAAAACAATAATTAAAATAAAAATAGATTTCATATTCAAAAATATATAGCTTTAGTTTGATTTTATTTTATTATGAAATAAGAATATGATTTCAGGGTTTATTTATTACTGTTGTTCCATTGGATTATGGTTGCTCATTATAATTAAGATCATTGCAATCAAAATAAGTTTATGATCAAAATAACGAGATCAATAGATATTTTTCTCAATAGAGTTATAAATAGTATGCAAATATGTATAGCAATGTATATAATTGCCTCTGAAATACATATAAATGGACTAGTACATATCAACCAGAAAAATAAAAGATACAAATTGAGTGTTTAAAAAATGATCAGGAAGATGTATAAAGAGAAATTCCATATAATACAGCACAGCAAGAGGCAAAAGCCGCCTAGAGGAAAATCTATTTGAACAGTTTTAGATTCACAATCGTGAGAGACATATCGACGCACGTAGTAAAACTTTAGCTGCGCTGCTGTGTGCCACTGTACGTTAGTTGAATATTTTTGATTAAATTTAAAATCAAAGTCCGTTATTATTAAACAAAAAAACTTTTAACGCGACCATTTTGCGGTATTTAGAAAAAAAACTACTAACCATAGTGTTATAGGAGTTTTACTAAAAATGTGTATAATAATAGAAACAAAATAATAAAAATAAAAAATTTTATTTAAAGCAAAATTCCTAACAAATTGAAGATAAAAAAGCAACAAAATTATATATATATATATATATATATATATATATATATATATATATATATATATATATAGAAGAAATTTTATATAAAAAATTTAGCTATCAAAAGAATTTTAATTAATATAGTGTTACAGTTAAAAATGAAAAAATAACTTAAATTCAAAACAGTGTTTTAAAAAAATACTTTAAAAAATAGAAAACAGTTCGAACTATAGGTTAAGTAAAAAGTAATCAAATTGATGTAATATATCAAGTGTGTTCTTTAGATGAGTAGAGAAAAGTGAGGCTGGAGCTGAAGCTGAAGCCAGGACTTTTATTAATTGTGATGAGCAGCAAATATGTTTTTACTACAGAAAATGAAAGTTTTGAAACTGATTTATTGTTTTTAAATCAAAGTTAAACGAACGGCAAACAAATTATTTACTATCCATTTCATTTTTTGACAAATTGGTTCAAAAGAAAAAATTGTGTTTAACAAATAATTTTTTCATTGTTTAATTGGTATTTTATTTTAAAGACAAAAATTACTTAATGACTGATTTATTTATGCTAATAAAAAAATATAAATTAACTGTATAACTGTTAACAGTCAAAACTAGAGTTTCAACAATTGATAACATATAAAATGCCATGTGGAGACTTGGAATCAAGACTAAAATAAAGAAATTCTTCAATAATACCGGTAGCACAACTAAGTCTAAAGTTAAAAGATACTTCAGAATCATTTGTACATGAAAAAGTTATTTTTGAAAAGCACATTCAGTGCTCCAGATAGTTGGAACGCGTTTTTAAATAAATTTGGAAATTTATTTATATATATTTTTTTTTTATATTTTAATTTTCTAAGTATGTATGTACAGCGTTTACTTGCCATTTACCGTCACGAACGAGATTTACATAAATGAATCGTATTACAAAAGATATTATTTTGACACACATTTTTATAATGTCCCAAACATTTTTAGAAAAATAAATTGAAGTTATTTACCCAAGGGGGCCATTTCCAAAATGTATTGCTGTAAGCCTTGAATGTAGTGAACTAGTTTTAAAGCAAAAATCATTTATTGTAGTGAACTCTCGATTGTACGGAACTGGCTTTTTGCGGCCTCACCAATTCAATGACAAACATTTTCCCGTTTTTAATAACAATCTCTTAACAATATTAATTCCGTCTCCTATGACTGGGCTTCAAAAACAAAAATAACACTGGTAAACAAGGTTTATGTAACACGATCCGAATAGCATTTTTATTATGTGTTTACCTTCCTGATAACGAAATAGTTATTAAAATGTAGCTATCACGTCCCATTTTAATGTTACCATCATATTTTAACATAATATCACATTATTTATCTACTTGAAGTTCAACATACTTTACTTAATTTAATCTAGTAACCAATGTATTTATTGTACTAGTATAGTACCAAACTGTACATATGTATATATTTTAAAGATGCTCATAGGTAAAATAATGTGTTTAAGTTGTTTGAAAAATAAAAAAATTAATGTGTACAATTACATTACAAATTTTGGTTTTTATAATAAGTTTGTGGCGTTATTTTTCCTATATTTACCACTCTATTGCCAGTGTCTCTATAACAAAAAAGCCAGACGTGGTAGATGTTTTTCAGTTTCATTTTCGGATTCAGCAGGTAAAAGTAAATAGGAATAAGTAAAAGTTATTCATGTTGCATGAAAAAATATTTTTTTTTGTGGACCTGTGTAATTAATGAAATAGATGAAAAGTAGAATTAAGAGTTCTTTGTAGATTAAGTCAGAGAAAATAGGGCTGTCAATCCCATAAAGAGTTTTTGATTATTCGAAGACAAAAAATGCTTGATCAATCGAATAATCAAGTACTCAAATATTTTATTTTATATTTAAGTTTGAAAAAAAATCTGATTTTACTATAGAAGAAAGATTTTATACAAAACTTTACACAAAGACAGGACAAGAAATTAAAGTTTTTTGTATACAGAAAGTGCCAAAACTAGAGTTAATCGAAGTAGAATAAATGTTTTACTTGAATATTTCTATTAAGAATAAAAAAATTATTTAAACACTGAACAACATTTCTAACACTTTCTTTGAATGTAAAAAAAAAAATTACAAACAAACTGCTCAACAACAGCAAAGATACTCGAGGTTGCGATTTCAACATTAGGCTTCTTAATGAAAACTAAACTTGAGAAAAATCAAGTTCAAGTTTTACTGTCTCCATATTTTTTAAAAATTAGAAAAGAGTTAGGAAAAAGGGTAAAAAACTTAGGAATAGATTATAATTGTGACATTGTGAAGCTTAAAAAAAGTTTCCAGAAGAAAAGTCTGTAGCCTGTATAAAATTGAAAATATTGGTAAACATAAGAACAAAGCAATAATTAGGAAGGGTGGAAGTCTGTTAATGTGCCGGTTCCGGGTTTAATATCTGCTAAGGATTTTAGTCTGTTTCCTCAAAATGGCCGAAGGCCCTTGCAAATAAGCTTGATTTGAAATTATATTGTTACCTGTAATAAATAAGTAAATAAAATAAATCAAAATATATAATTATATATATATTTGAAAATGAATGATTTTATATCCTCTCTATTCTGCCCTGATCTGCAAATGGACAGTACTACATTGCACATTTTAAGTTAAGTTTGAAAATGACTGATAATGAAAATTTTATATATTTTTTATTTTGGCCATTTACCATGTATTGTTTCATTTCGTTTTCTTCGGTAATACTACTCTTTAAAGCGTCAATCATAGTCATAACCTATTAAATTAAGCATGAAATGATGCCTAATTTGTTTAGAGACTAAATTGTAGTGGATCGAATTTAAATTTTCAAAAATTTTTTAAGGATTTTAAAAAATTTGTGATATTACAGAAGCTGTTTTTATCACAAATAACAACAACTATAGTTTTATAATTTTCATATTTGGTTTAAATAAATTTAAGACACAATGGGCCTATATCGTTAACTTTTTTATTCGATCATTTTTCTTTTTTCATATTACGTGGAGAAACACGACAAAACGAAAAAAATAATTTTTTGAGATCAACATTCCCTAATTAATCTAAAAAAATGCAATACAAAGTTTAACAAGTTTCACTGTAAGGCAGTATATATAATTCAAAAGTCAATAAATTAAAAACACCTGCAAATATCAGAAAAATATTACATAAATATTTAATGAAACCAATGAAAGTTATACTCGATTTACTTTCGAAATGAAGTAATAACGGATTTCGGTGATTATAATTTAAAATGTATCTATGAAAATATTAGTATATTTTTATAAAACCTAAGTAAACGTTTTTGTAAATGTTAAAACTCTATCTTTGAAGTACAAATAAAACAATAAAATATACAGAAAAAATTGTTCTTTTAAAAAATAACGCTTTTTAACCGCTCGGTCGACCTGTTTGGTCTTTAAAAGTTGGCATCCCTGCTTTGTATTGCTACATTTTGGAAGTCAGTCTATATCTATACATATAAAAAAACAGTTACAGAGCCGTGTTTCTACATGAAATATTTTTTGAACATGTTGTTGGTGGGGCAGATATTAATCGATATGGAATACAAAACACCAATTTGAAATTATTGTCTGTCTGTATTCGTTTTACGTAAAAACTACTAATTGAATTTCAATAAAATTTTGTGGAGTCGTACTCAGTACCTTGGTTCAAATATGTGTTAGTTTTTTCCGTAGAAATAATTTGAGAGCGCCTTTTATCTTGTAAATGGGACATTTTAAACACTATTTAATTAACGGAACTCTACAATAATAGAGTTTAATATAAAACCTATCTTGCTACATCCTAAATACTTTCAAAACAAATGATAAATTCAAACAGAAAATTGTCAGGACGCTGGCGACGTCGCGGGCGCTTCTGGCAATGAATATGAGAGTATAACGAAAATTAGAATAAAAACTTGGGAAAAATAAGATACGATATCCATGCAACCACAGATTTTAAATATGGAGTTTCTATCAACTAATAACGTTTTTATATCAAGTAATCAAATAATTTTACCTCAAACATGGGTTTAATGGGTATTATGGAACGTACAATCTTTCACGAGGTTCGCGGAAGCCTAACAAGTTGCTAATAAAAAGTTTATTAAAATGAGATTTTTTTATTTGTATTTGTCATCTTATTTCCTGCTTAAAATTATTATTTTTCGTATTTTCCATTTTTACACTCAACAATAAATAATTTCCTGCATTTTCCTTTTCTTATTTGAGCATTAAGTCTTGCGTTTCAATATAGGTGTCGAATGAGGTGTAGAGCTTAAGAGGTGCCGTGTATCGGGAAAATAAAAATTCAAATGCTAATTGCAAGCAAAATCGCACAAATTATATATTATTTCCTATATGCAAAAGAATTAAAGTTTACTTGAAATGTATTAAGTGCAAATTTTGTATGAATGGTTTTTGCAAAGTTTTTTTTTTTCAAGTTTTTGGTCTTTTATTTAAAAAAAAAATATATATATTGGCCCACACCTATGCTAAATAATATTTAGGGCGTGTTAAAAAATTAATTTCTTATATTATTTTTGTTTTCCAATATACAGACAAATATAAATAAGCGAGCAAAGCGTAACGCTGTCTAATGCCTAGCTTTGTAACAAATAGTAATGTTAACTTATTTTGTTAAATGATAAAGCAGAAAGTACTAAAATGTCACAACTTTTCCAAAAAAAAACATGACAGTTTGTTTTCAGCCAACTTCACGTATTTACGTTTGATTCATACATTTTGTATGTACGTGAGAATTTTTGACAATTATTTTGCGGTCAGCGCTTTTATTTAGGATTAACTGATTATTACCAAAAACTAACAGTTAAGCTTAATTTTATTTTAAAAAAGTTATCATATAAATTAACAATATCTAGTTAAAAAGTCACTTTAATTAAACAGTTACATTTTTAAAAGTGATATATTTTCTAGAATATCTGCAATTGTTTTTTTAATACTTATATGTAAGTAATTTTATTTGAACCTTTATACTAAGATCTTAAGGACAGATGTGTTTGTATAAATAAGGAAAGAGTTTATTTTAAAAAAAAAAATTGTATAGAACTTTTGTTTTTATTTAAATAAATTAAAGTCAACTTATTGGTATTCATGTTTATATTTAAGTATTTGAATTTTTCTATAAACATGCATATCTAATGTATTCATGTGCTTATATACATACATACATACATGCAGACATACATACAGACAGACATACAGGCAGACTTACACACATACATACGTACATACATACATCTCTGTTATATATTTTGTTATTTCATACTAAAAATGTTTAAGCGAAAAGCTCATAAAACTAAAAATAAATATTAAAAGTAGCCAGACATGACAACCATGGCTAAAAATCTTTTCCAAAAATAAAAAATAATAATAAAAAAAATATATCGTATTACAATTTGTCCAAGAGCAACTACACATGCGCTTCATATTCTTCAGCTGAGAACGAGAAAGAGAAAAAGATAGCGAGGGAGAGAGTTTAAAAACAAGTGTTTATTTAGTAATAAATATATGCAAATGTCAGTATGTACATGCATTATCTATTTTTGCTATTAATAAAACAATATAATTAACCCATTTACTCCCCCACATTTTATTTAATAAAAAACAAACAAAATAAAATATTTTTAATTTTATAAACAATCTCAGTTTGTGCTCAGCAATCGAATTTATTATTTCAAGGTTAATTTGACTTACTCTAGGGTATGAATGAAAACACATAAACCCACGCCCACACATATTTTTCCAGAATATATTGCTGGCCATGCTAATGATTTGGCATAAATAGGTAAAATGACTTTCTAAAATAAGTCTCAACAAAACTGAAATAGACTAAATCAAAACAAAAAAAAAAGAATCCACAGCACACAAACCGTTAAATGAGCCCAAGAGGGAAGAGAGCTGAGACAATACTAGTGTCATGACTGGATCCTGAGTGATAGACACCACTTTCACTTTTTAACACTTTTCATATAAAATAAAGTACCTGTCAGTTAAACAAGGAGATGTCATTGAAAATACGGGTATATAGATATTCTGCGACAGTTTTCAGATATAACCTTAACCCATTAACCGCCAAAATGAAACCAGAACCGATAATTAACCAACAAGTTTGTTATTTTATTAATTGTATGCAAAACTAATATAAAAGCATGCAAAAGTTTAAATAAAAAATAAATCTGTGGAGTAGAGAGTTTGTACTCAACTGAGTACAGCGGCGGGTTACAGCCAGAGCTGCCAGATGATTTTGATGAAAAGTCTGGACTTTTTGAGAAAAAAAATCGGCATTTTCGGCACTTCAGTTTAAAAAATCGGCATAAATAAAACTAGCTATTTGTCGTGGTTTTATTTAATTTTTATTAAAAAAAAACAACAAAAGAAATAACAAATCCTAATAGTTTTATGAATTTTATAAACATATGTAAATATAAATTCAAAGTGTTTTATGGTTTTATAAACATGACCACAACATTTTTTAAAAAGATAGATAATAACATAATTTAAGTTAATTTTTTCGTATGCAGTTAGGAATACATTTTAGAATTTTACATTTTTGCTCAACCGTATTTAATATGTCAAAACAACTAGATTTATTAAGTTTTAAATAATAATTCCTTCTAAAGTTTCATTTTCTAACGAACATCGATGCGAGTATTTGTTTTTTTAAATGACAGCACTAAATATTCATTCGATATTTTTTTCACAAATTCTGTTAAAATTTTAGAAGCCTTTGAGGAATCTCGTCCTTTATTTCAGAAATTACATAAATTAGTTTCATTCTTTGTAAATATTTGTACAAATTCAGAAAAAATTGTAATACTCGGTACTAAGAATCTAACCCATGTATTTATTAAACTTAGTGATTTAAAGTTAATTTTAAAATAAAGCCGTTTCCGTATTTAAATGAGCAGTTATTAAACACAAGCTGTGCCCTACACGTCGTGGGCGTTCTGCCAATATTTTGTTTGATTTTGTTTTAAAAGTACTCCACACCAAATTTTAAGATTCTTACTTTTATAATGCTTGAGTTTAGGTTTATATGCAGGATACAAGTCTTAAATGTATATAAAGTTCTAAAATTATTCTAGAGTTTTGTAAATGCTATCAAAACTACAAGGTTATGTCAAGTGTGCAGTACCTTTAAATTGGTAAAATTAAATTGAGATGAGATGTTTTTGCGGAAAAAAATATACTCTATTTGAATCAAGATATTAAGGTATTTACCTGCTCACAAAATTTTAATAAAATTTATCCTATGCGAACACAGGCAAACAGACAAAAATTTTAAAATTACTGTTTTGTATTCTAGTTCTATTATTAGCTACACCAGCAACAAAACTTTCAAAAAATATTTCATGTACAAAAATGGGCCTTTTACTGTTTTATTATATGTATAGATATTGTGAATTTTAGCATAAACTCCCAAATCAATTGATTTGATAAAATCTACATTTTTTGACCAAAAATCGGCAATCAACATTTCGTGACTTGTTAGAGTAAAAATCGGGAAAATGCCGAAAAATCGGCACTTTTGGCAGCCCTGGTTACAGCTGCGATTTTTCTTAACATTTGTTTTTTTAATGCATAATGTTCTTAAACATTTCTTGCATTGCCACAGAACTCTTAGATGACATAAAACATTTTAATTGCTTTTAAAGCTTTTGGGGGTATTTACCTATGCCATCTTGGGGCAACCCTAGTACTAATGAAGATGAAAGTCGAGTTTTTTGGGCATTTTGGCGTAAATACTATTTTGTAATGGAACGTCGGAATAAAAGTTGATCCATACTATAGCTATAACTCATTACATATAACCGCCAATCTTTTGCAATGGCCCTAACTATTATACAGGTAAAAAAGCCCACCACCACTTATTACAGCGAATTGCAATTCTATAAAGTGAAATAGGCTGCTCCAGTTCATCTTTAATATTTTGTAGGGGGATACCGAAGCAGACAACTTACTTCGTGGTTTCCTTTTCGACCCCCTTCGCTCCTCAATGATTTCTGGTATCCGACTACGGTCCCTACAGCAACTCCATTAATTATGTGTCTGCCGTGATTCAAAGCCCTTTTATGTTAGCCTATTTCCATTCACAGTCTGCAAGTATAGTCTTAACTCGATCTTTAACTTGGCCAGATAATACCTGACATTCCGTGACCTGTTACTAACGCAGTCAACCATTTGTAGGCAACCATATTATATCCATGCTCCTGTCAACTTGTAGTGTAAAATTCCAGAGTCTTTGATGGGAATCGAACCCACAACCCCGGACTGCCAGACTAGCACACTACCTACTAGCCCAGGCACCAACCAGTTCATCTACTCCCGCATGTTTGTTGTTAGACTGATACACCTTTAGATTATTGCCATCAATTTCTTGTCGCTGTGTAGAATACCAACATTTTACAGCTCCTAAAGGCTCAATTGCATCTAATCTGACTTTGAAAATTAAAGCACTTTATAAAAAGCTGTTACGACTAAAGGCATTGGTTCTTTCATAATTTGGGAATCCTTTTTTCATAGACAAACACCCGTGTTTACTCTATTGAGTACATTTATATTCAAATTACGATAGCTTTGTTAAAGTTAATGGAATACCTTATTTGTTTACTAATTTTATAAATAGGAATGTTTTCTTGAAAACAGAAGAAATTTTCAGTATAGTAAAAGCTAAAAAAAGGGGAAAGTCTCTGCTTATCTCGCCACACCAGTTTAGTAGAAATTAAGAGACCATTTTTCGACAGTTGATATGTATATAGCCAGACTTTTTATTATTATAAAGGGCAACTTTTCAGCTAAAACCAAACAAAAAAAATCACAAAATCTATAATAATCTTAAAATTATCGCCTAAAGTTTACCGGTACTCAATTGAGTACAGTGAAGCCAAATGGGTTAAAGAGCTTCATCAGTGCTATTAACTAAAATATAAGCCTTTGTTACTGTTTATAAAAAACAGCTTTTATATGCTGTTCTAAATATATTCCAAAATAAACAGGCAACACCATTTCAGCAAAATAATTGCACAAAACTATAAATAAAAATATGTTAAAAATTTTAAAAAATCAACATTTTTGATCGGACCCTAATGTATAAATTTGTGCTTTGTTATCTTCCCTATGGAACACATCCCACTACATGCTAAATTAGAAATGCTACAAGAACTTACGAATGGTGCCTGTTCACAGTATGCAATTCAACTAAAGATTGGCTGGTATTATAGTACTGGCACTGTAACGAACACGTAAAGGTTGGATCAAAGTCCCTTCACAGAGTAACAGAGTAAATTGAACCCCTCATATACCATCGCCATGCTAGTGTTAGTTGGACCTCGAACCGTTCCTTATCACTTAATTACTAGTTACATGACTTGTTATCTTATAATCCCCCTAGTATTATAAGATTGTAGATTTAAACCAGTTAAGTGATGTGTTCTCTTTTCACTAGTTATTGTTGAAGACATTTTTTAGATCTCCCAATTTTAATTATCATGGGGCAAGTAAATAATAAACGATTATTACGAATTAAACACGGGGAAATATTTCCCTATAATTTTGAATTCCCAAAAAAGTGAATAAATTAACAATACCACAGGCCAAACAGAACAAAATCAATTCCAGTAGTAAGATTTACAAACTTTTAACGATCTAACACTTGTTACATATGTATATCAATATACATACATATATTTTTGCTTGCACTAACGCATTTGCAATTCACTAAGTTGTGGTAAACAATAAATAAACACATGCATACAAAACGTTTGGCCGTAAGTGTTTAAGTTTTATTTAAAAAAACAATAAATAAATAATTTATTCATTAAAAAACAATGTTTGTAAATATGATTTTTTGTTTTTGTTCAACTTTATATTTAACTTTTTTTGCAATACATGCGCATATGGTCGGGTACTAGCACATTTTTTTTTTATATTTTGTAAATTTACTCTAAGGTATATTATAAAATAAATATTTATGTAAGGTAAATAATATATGTGTTTTGATTGTTATTTCTGTACAATTAATTTTATATTTTTGCTTTTTTATCTTGATTTTTTTGACAAAGTAAACGGCACAAAAATAGTTGTAGTTAAATTAACAATAATGGAACTGCTAAGAAAAACAGCTAACAAAAAAACATCAAATATTATTAAAGGCCATTTAATATTCTACACAATCCTATTCAATTATAAAAAAAAATCTGACAGAATTCTTTCCTATTCAAAACATCGTTTCAAAATGGCGTAGCAGATGCCACACTATCATACAAAAAAAGATTTTGCAACTCTGATCGCATGAAAAAATATTATTTTATGATATTATCAAATCGCACAGACCTGTCACAAAGTCTGTCACACGCATACATTTCTAATCCGCACTATCATACTTTTTTTGCACACATAAAGGCCATAGTGAATCATGGCCTTAAAAAACATTACTAAATAGAAAAGTCGGCAATTTTGTTGATATTTTTTTCAACGACATCATAATCGTTAAAACTAAAGACTGAATCGCTCTACAGATGAATTAAGTTCTAGCCAGAATTAAATATTTTTTATTTCAGGAGGGTATATTCTAAACTGACTTTTGGCTGCATTATAGGTCAGTTGCAGACATAGCCAAAAGAAGAAAACTGCTGTATATATATATATATATATATATATATATATATATATATATAAAGTTTAAATACACCTCAACAATTGTTTGTATAACGAAAAGTAAACGTTTCATAAAAACTTGAAGTATACAGTTTTATAAGTCTTCATAAATAACAGAAATAAAAAAAATCTTTTAACATTGCAAACGTAACGGTAAATCCCACAATAACAAAATGCAGCCGACAAAAGTTTAAATACATCTTGCAAAACAGAAAACTCCCTTTCAATTCTCAAAAACAAAGTACAGTTATATTTTATGTTTCTATAAAATTCTTTTCTTACAAGCCAGCACTTATTATTAGTAGCGTTCTTATAGTCATCATTGGAAGTTCTATTGAAAATTATGGACAAAGATAAAGAAATGGAGTCCAACGTTAAACATTTAATTATAAAACATTTTAAAGACGGAAAGTCCTATCGAGAAATATTGATATTCTTAAATGTACCCTTTTCTAGTATTCAAAATATAATCATAAAATATAAGCAAACTTATTCAGTGTCCCCATACAACATACATCATTTTTACGTTTATTTTGAACCGTAAAGGGCACCATTAAACAACTTATTTATAAGATAGATTTAACGTACTCTAGATGGAAAATATTTAGAACTCCAGAGTTGAAAGAGGAATTTAGAACTGCCAGGAAAAATGTCAATGTCTCTATAAGAAATGCCAAAACTGTATACTATGCTACTCGATTTAGCTCAGCAATTGGGTGTAAGAAAACTTAGAAATGTATCCGGGAAATTGGAGTTTGTAGTGTAGAAAATACAAATAACTGTTACACAGATGCTGAAAAACTAAATAGAAACTTCACCAGCTTCCCTTTTGTCCCAGCATATCCAACTTTTTAAAATATTTCCAATGCAGACACTGACTTGAGTGAAATCGATAGTAATACTTTTAAATTTTCCGGTTTTAGTCAGGCTGATGTTTTATCTTGTTTCAGGTTGGTTAAGTCGAATGCAGTGGGTTGTGATAATATGCACCCAAAATTCATTCAAATTCTTCTGCCACTTCTCTTACCTTACATAACACATTTATTTAACACCATTATCATGTCCTGTTCCTTAATGAAGCTTAAACACTTTTTCTTTTTTTCTCGTACTTCAACTCGTCTTTTATCATTCACGATGAGCTGTTACTGTACTTTCTAGGAATTATAGAACTGAATTTAGAATATATTTAATCCTCGAGCGCATATGCAAAGAAGCGACATTTTTCAATTTTGATAACTGTGTAGCGGAAAAACTGTAAGAGATAGAATTTTTTAAAAATCATATTTGGATTCAGGGAGTCAAAGAATATAAATAAAAAAAGTTTCAATAAAATCTGAAGTAGTCATTTTGACTGCCTTGTTGATTTGACGTGGAATTACCCTGGTATCAAAAAGCTTCCTATCAGATTCATATGACATATTATATATGTACTGCTTCTTCTCAAAGCTTGCTCGATGAATTAAATAAACGGTTTAATTAATTTAAATCAACGGTTTAATTTAGTAACGGATGTAGCTACCGTGACTACGGTACGCAGAGTTCCTTTGGCAGCACCACCACAAGCAGCAGGTGTCGCTGCTTTCTTTTATTTTGATCAAAGATTACATACAGAAGTTGCAAACTCAAAGCTTTCTCGATGAATTAATGAATTAAACCAATATTAATGCCCTTACTAAAACTATTGCCATTTTTATATTTCTTTTTATATAATAAGTACAAATAAATTTGGGCGTTAATTCATTTATATTTGGGTATTTTTTCACAATTTTTGGGCCAAATTTCCATTTTTCCTTTTTTGGGAATTTTTAATTTTTTTATGATAATTATTCATTCGGCAATTTTTCATTTTTGTTTTTCGGCGGTTTTTCATAGGGTCATTTTGCATGCAGCCTTGCTGTTGTATTAGGCGTTTTTTATTTTTCGTTAAAAACGGGAAACTCGATTTTGATTTTAGACCGATGTTTCTTGGGCTTTCTATCTTAGATTCGATTTTGACAACAGGTTGGTCGAGAAAAAAATTTACCCAAATATATATATATATATATATATATATATATATATATATATATATATATATATATATATATATAATTATATATATATATATATACATATATTCCTCTATACAGACCGATAAGCCTTTTATCAAACATGTCAATGTTGTTTAAAAGAATATTAATAATTAAGATGAATCCAATTCTTAGCGCGAAAGGATGTATTCCGAACCATCAATTCGGCTTCAGAAAACAACATAGTACGATCCAACAAACACACAGATTAGTAAATGTAATTAAAATGACCTTTGAAGAAGAAAAATACTGTTCTTCGCTTTTTATCGACGTTTCTCAAGCATAAGGTTTGGCACGAAGGCCTAATATTTAAGCTAAAGCTGAACTTGCCCGAAAACTTGTATAAGCTCTTAAAAGATTATTTAACGAATCGCAAGTTTTTACTAAAAGAAGGTGACTTTTTAAGCTCGCCACAGCTCATTGAAGTCGGAGTTCCCCAAGGTAGTATTTTGGGACCAATTTTATTTTTACTGTGCACATCAAATATGCCAATTAGCACCCTAGTCCACACATCAACTTTTGCAGCTTTTTTAAGTATTCATGAAAGTGCCCAAGAAGCATCACAACTTTTACAAGACCACATACTCAATTTGGAAAAATGGCTAGAAAAATGGAGAATAAAAGTGAATGAACAAAAATGCACTCACATAACTTTCACACTGCGCAGGGACTCATGCCCTCCTATTCGCATAAATAACCAAATGATACCACAGCTTTCAGACGTTAAATACCTGGGTATACATCTTGACCGTCGCCTTACTTGGAAAAGCCACATTGACTTCAAGTTAACACAAATGAAACTAAAAGCAGTACAACTAAATTGGCTTATTGGGGGAAACTCCACCCTGAGCTTAGATTGTAAACTTCTACTGTACAAGTCGGTCCTCAAACCAATTTGGTGTTATGGGATTCAGTTATGGGGCACTGCCTCAGCTAGCAATGTAGAAAAAATTCAAAGGCGCCAAAATAAGATTTTACGTATTATTACATCTGCTCCCTGGTATATAAAAAATTCGAACATCCACAAAGACCTAAACATGCCATCAGTTAAACCAGAAATAGCGAAACATGCAGTCACATATCTAAGAAGGCTTGAATCTCATCCAAACCCTTTGGCGCTTAACATGTTGAATGAACCTGGTTACATTCGACTAAAAAGAAGAGATACTGCTTTTCTTGGCCGTACATTAGAGGGATGACCCGCAAATAATTGCAAAATCCGTGAAACAAACATTATTTTTATTAATAAAATTTTTGGGAATTTAAATATTAATTATTTAATATTATGCTATTTACCCATAACGTTTTATAATAAAAATGCAATTTATTTGTTGGAGGAAAAGAGCTAGTCCCTATACGTATTTCACTGGTTGCTCAGCCTAGATCATCAGGAAACCTTTTTCCTATTTTTAGAGAACCCAAAAATACTCTATAAGTAATAAAATTCTACAAAACACAATGAGAATTATGCATGTTAATAGAATAATATTACAGAATATTAAGGCTTCAACAAAACACCAACAAACAAACCACGTTTTTATTTTTCCTTACTGTCCTTCTACAATTGGATGGTTTTTTGCCATCACTGAATGCAGACGTAAGGTGTGATGAAAAGCATACACAAGTTAATTTTGTTCTCGCAAGAGAATCGAAAAATAAAAAGTATCTATAAGTACCTCTATATATATATCTATATATATACAACTCAAATATTTAAATTAAGGTGGGGATTCCATGTAGCTTAGAAATAAGTCAGTTTATTTTAGTTGCCTGTAGAGAAAATAGGAAAATTCTCCATAAAACGTATCGGAATACATAGTTAATAAAGTGAAAGAAATAAAAATAAGGACGAATCTTTCGAAAATAGGTGCATATAGGTAATCGTGCAAAACCTTAAAATATATTTTAACCCAAAAACCCTTTCTAGAACCAGTTACAATTAAGTTAATTGTGATCAGACGCAGAGAATATTTTTAATTATATATATAATATATATTTCCTTTCATAATTATTTTAATGAAAGCATCATACATTAGAACAATATATTTGACTTGGTAGCAAAAAGCTTCCTAACAGACTCTTATGACATATTATATATGTACAGCTTCTTCTCAAAGCTTTCTCGATGAATTAAATAAACGGTTTAATTAATATAAATCAACGGTTTAATTTAGTAACGGATGTAGCTACCGTGACTATGGTACGCAGAGTTCCTTTGGCAGCACCACCACAAGCAGCAGGTGTCGCTGCTTTCTTGTATTTTGATCAAAGATTACATACAGAAGTTGCAAACTCAAAGCTCTCTCGATGAATTAAACCAATATCAATGCCCTTATTAAAACTATTGCCATTTTTATATTTTTTTTTTTATATAATAAGAAAAGTATAAATAAATTTGGGCGTTAATTCATTTATAATTGGGTATTTTTTCACAATTTTTGGGCCAAATTTACATTTTTCTTTTTTGGGGAATATATATTTTTTTTTCATAATTTATTTATTGTATCTTTAATATTTTTTAACTAACAATAATTACTCGTACCTTAAGTCTTAAATATAATATACTTTTTAATTCCAGCCAGTGCTAGACAAAAATAATGTTTATTTAGTATTATGCTAATTACCCATAACGTTTTATAATAAAAATGCAATTTATTTGTTGGGGGAAAAGAGCTAGATAAATATATATACATAGATAGATATAGATATATATATATGTATATATACATGTATATACATATATATATATATATATATATATATATATATATATAACCCAGATAAAGGAATACGAGAAAACTTGTATTCAATTATCAATCGTCAGTTGGTGAGAACGAAGTCTACCACTACCTTAAGCTTCCCTCTTGTTGAATATTTTTACTTTAATATTTACCACCTATATTTTTTTGTTCCTTCAGCGAACCTTCGGTTAGCAATGAAGTTACTTTTTGTTTATTTGTTTTACTTCCAACATTCGCTTTTATTTAACACTAATCTAGTATCAAACCAAACTTTGTTGGGTAAACAAGTTTGCGCGGTGCTCTGCGATTTTTAATTTTGAAAATTTTAATTATTATTAGTCGAACTGTTTTACGTATTACATACAACTTAAGCTTGATTATAAATTTCATTGTATATATATATATATATATATATATATATATATGTATATATATATATATATATATATATATATATATATATATATATGCATCTTATTGTTATATATATATAGATGTGTATGGTATATATTTGTACTTTATTCATTGAAAAGTGCCGGTTGTTATTTTTTAAGCTGACAATAGACATAAAACAAAAACATACATAGATATGTACATATGTATATAGTGCGTCAATTTAAAAGAAAACAACAAAAGTACATCAAATTTAAACAAAACAACTACACAGTAAAGTTTTTTTAATTTTGTTTTTTACAACGACGTTACTGCTTTCGTCTCGTTCTACACTTGCAATTTTTCTTTCTGCAACACATGTATTTGTTGTTGGGAGAGGAAATAAAAATGGCAGCGGTACGATGTTTCATGTACTTGAAACTCTGCTGCGACTCTATATTCTTGTTGTTTGCTCTATTCGACATTATTTTTAAAGTATGGACACGAATGCAACTTCAAAAGAGTATTTTAAAAATGTTTCAGAAACAAAAATTGCAAGTGTGGAACGGGACTTAGCAATATAATAAACAAACAGAACAGTATGACTCCCTCAAATTTAAGCTAGTTTCTATCAGTGTTGGGATTTGTAATACAATTGTACCAAATTTGGTACAACACATCAGTGATACACTGCTACACTTTTAGTTTTTTTGGTACAATTTCATTTGAAAATGATTGAATACATTTTTTATTTTATCAATATTTTTTTACTTTTTCTTACAATAATCAACATTTCTCATTTCATAGTTCTTCAACCCTGTCTAGAACTAACCAAATTGCAACATTTTTGATTTATGTTATGCTCAATCAGTTTCCGGCAGTATTCAGCTGATTTATCTTTTATTCCTTTATTCCTTTTTAGTAATTAGATGACATTTTAATTATTTTTTCAAATAACTACAGACATATTTTATTGGGTTTAGAGCCGATGGTTTGGTGGAGTTAAAAGCGCTTGTTGGAAATCGCAAGGATTTTGCTTATGAATAAGTATTTTGGCAAAATAATTGTTAGTAAATTATCAACACAAAAACATTATAAAAGTTTTAATTTGTCCTATTTTAATGTCGAGCTACTGTGTGTATGCTTTATTTGATTTATTTAATGCCAAATTTTGGTACAAGTGATTCTGATTTGGTTAAATTTTAGTATTAGGGCGGTACAATTTAAACATTGTCAGATCGCAACACTGGTTTCTATAGCCATTTTGCTAAGTGCTTAATTATTTTTTTTAATTTTCAAAGCGGCATTTAGGCGGTCATCGCTTCTTGTTAGCACGGTGTGATGGCAAGCCAACAAGCTCGTGTAAATTACCAAAATTCGTGTTTGTCAGCTGCGCTGGATGGATTTAAAATTTTTTTGATATTTTGTGTTTGCCAAACAGTGTAAATTTCATTTGTATTTTTGTAAGCGAACAGTACAAATGTCTTGGCTAGAGCGCTCGCTTTTAAGAGAATTTATTGTTTTTACATGTGCCTTAATTTTTATGTATTGTATTGTATGTATGTAAAGGGTTTTTTATGGATGGTAATAAATGAAAAGGGTTTTTATTAGAGATTATTTTTAAAATATTTCATTTATATGCCGAAATATTGATTGCCAAAATTGAAGTTAAAAATGGAAGGCAGACGAGTTAGCAAAAATATTATTTAATTGGTATTTTTAATTATTATAATGGAAAATCCCATAATGAAATTGGTGAAATGTTTTCCTTGACCTTAGGAAAGTTTTTACATGGAATTGTGCGAAACTGTGAATTATGTTTCTGTATATCTAAAATATACGTACATTAATACATTTTCGTAAAACTTTTCGTATTTCTTCACACAATATGTATTAAAGAGATTTTAAGGAGGCATAACTCTGACTAGATACTAAGAACATCAATATTGCCCAAAGGTTTCTTTTCCAAAAATAACTCCTCGAATATTTGTATTTTTATTATATTTTTGTTTAAATAATTGATTGGAAACTGCAGAATAAATAAAAAATATAGTCTTCAGGTGCTATTGTTTATAATTCTCTTAATAATTCCATATGCCAAATTCGTTTCGTTCTGATTGTCGTCTTCTATAATTCATCAATTAACAAAGCAGCAACTAATTCAGGCGCCATCTTAAATAAGAACCTCACTGCTCAGTGTCTGTTATAAAATCATGATTGATATACTTCGTTTGATCATGTAAATGCTTATCACTCTCTCTCATAGCGCCATATTAACAAGCCGCGATTGACAGTCTAAATGCCGCTTAAGTCTTTGGAAAACCCCCTGACAGCTTTTTACAATAAATGTTGATAAAATTACAATAAAAATATATTATATTATGTTCATTAATGCCAACATCTAAAGAAAAATCAATTAAATTATAAAGATTATTACAATCGCAACAAATTCTTCTGAAGTGGGTATAATTGCCATAATGGCAAAAATTGGAAGGTATTGTTAGTTTAAAATTTTTATTTGAACGTACAGGAATATCTAGGGATTATACACGTGCGAAGCTAGCACTAAATACCACTCAGTAACATGATTATCATAAATTTGCAGATACTACTCGTAATAAAAAAAACAACACTATGCTGGAGAAGTTTAGGGTTAAAGTTTAGCAATGTACGAGGAAACAGATTTTGCTTGCTTGTTTATGTTTATGTGTGTGTGCTTTGTTAAGCTACAAATAATTTGAATATATTATATAAACTAGCTGTGCCCAGTCATGTTGTGTGCGTCCTGACAATAACGTGTTCGAATTTGCTTTGAAAGTAATCCACGCACACCAAATTTTAAGACTCTTACGTATTTACTTTATATAAATTTACCCATCCCTAGACAAAATTCTAAAATATATATAAAATTCTAAAATTTAAATACAATTCTATAATTTATATAAAATTCTAAAATTTATATAAAATTCTAAAAGTTATTGTAAAAATTATTGTGTAATTCCACAAAGTAAAACTACAAATCAAATATTATTTAATTGTATTATTTTAAAACAGTGCTATCGATTGCGCAACCGTGTTCGAAATATCCCGCTTTCATTCATTTTGTTATTCATATACCGCTAAAAAAATCGGTGTACTGTCACAGCTTTTTCTTCACTTTCTCTTGGAAATAAGATATTTTAAAAGAATATCTTTATTTTAATCAGGATACTAAGGTACCTCCTCACAAAATTATGTTAAAATCCATCCAATAGTTTTTACGCGATGGGAACGCAAAAAAAAAAGAAAGACAGACAGTAAATGAGTTACTATTTTGTTATTTGTATAGATCTTATAAACAAATATTATTGAAACTCGTTGGATATGTAAGACAGGTTTAAGTTGACAGTTAGCCCAACCAACAACGCAATATGTTTCCTACGCAGCTATGGTAAAAACAAATCATACTTCAGTACATAAAGCGACACCAACAACTAATTCTACTCCAAATTTGCACCCAGAAACGAAAGAACAAACACCATCTGGTAACTATAATCGTCTCGAAGCAAGCATCGAGACATTAGTGCATTGGTTAAACAGTTTTATGAGCTCTATGAGCAGCATGTTGCAAGAAATGGTACGCATGCAATCTATGATGTTGCAGGCGGTACTAAACACACCATGAACTGTTTAAAAATATGTTTCTGGAACGCAAACGGCGTACGCCAACATAGAAATGAACTTGAATACTTCCTCAAGAATCAACAAATTGATGTCATGCTGATTTCCGAGACACACTTAACAACAAATAGCCTTTTTAAAATCAATGGCTATATTTTATATGATACTAAGGACCCCCGAATCAAACATTATTTACTGCGTGATTTTTGTGAGAATTACCTTTGTTGAGTCCGTTATTTTACGGACCAGAAATAACTCAGCTTAATTTTATTTCAGAAGAATTTACTTTATTTTAATATTTTTTACAAAGAATGATGGCTCTGGATGCTTCTGATGCCAGTCAACTACTGCTTTAATTTTACAAAAGAAAATTACTCTCAACTTGTATGTATACTATTATAGCAGTTAGGGCTTCTGCCTTATTAAATATTAATTATTATTATAAAATGCAACTCTATTTATAATAATTCACCAAAGTTGTTAAACTTAAAATTACAATATAAATTTATTTTTATTACTACGCCTTAACATATCGCCGCCCTTGATGGATCTAGGAATACATCAACCATTAAATGGAATTGGCGCCAACTTATGAACAGCTCGACGGACTTCTCCATTCTTCGTTTTGACATCAGCGACACGTACTATACCTTGAGGGTCACGAACGACTTTGAGAACTCTACCAATAAGCCATTGCTTCGGGGGTAAATTATCTTCAGCAACGAGAACCAAATCACCCTCATTTAAGTTTTTCTGCTTTCTAGTCCACTTGACTTTCTGTTGCAATTCGTGCAAATATTCTATTGACCACCTCCTCCAGAAGTGTTGTTGTATAGCAGAAATTCGTAGCCATCTATCTATGTGCGAATAGTCTTTACTATCTACGGTTGGTTCTGCTATACCGACTAACGGACCACCAGTCAAGAAATGGGCAGGAGTCAAAACACCTTCATCATTAGGATCATTGGATATGGCTGTCAACGGTCTGGAATTTAATATAGCTTCAACTTCAGTAACCACCGTTGTAAGTTCTTCAAACGTCAAATAGGATTGACCCAAAATTCTAGTTAAATGGTATTTCGCCGACTTTACTGCAGCCTCCCATAAACCGCCAAAGTGGGGGGATCGTGGAGGAATGTGACAAAATTTAACACTATTAGCAGCACAATATTTCGAAATTTTACCTTGCACCTGTTGGTCAAAAAACGTTTTCTTCATTTCTTCTAACTCCCTGCGGGTACCTACGAAGTTTGTAGCATTATCGCAGAACAGCTTTGTGCATAGACCTCGACGAGCCACAAATCTTTTGAATGTTGCCAAGAAGGCATTTGCGGTCAGATCAGATACCACCTCCATATGTATAGCTTTTGTGCTAAAGCATATAAAAACAGCTATGTAGCTCTTCGTCGTTCGACAACCTCTTAGTTTATATGTTGTTATAATAGGACCACAGAAATCTACACCAGTAACAGTAAATGGCTTCGCTACGGCTACTCTGGAATGAGGCAAATCACCCATAATTTGATTGCTAAGTCTTGGTCGACATCGAAAGCACTGAAGACAGCTACCAGTTACCGAACGTATGACACTTCTACCGTGAAAGACCCAGAACCGCTGCTTGATGATAGCCATTAAAGCTTGGGTACCTGCATGTAGGTATTTCGTATGGAGAAATCGTATATAACACTTCACTGTTTCTGAATTATTCGGCAGGAGAATTTGATGTTTTGCATCATAAGGTAAATCAGCATTCGCCAGTCGACCACCAACACGAAGCAAGGGTATACCATCTTTATTTTCTATAAAAACGCTTAGGCATTTGTATTTACTGGTTGCTGGCAATTCACGATTTTTTAACAGCAAAGAAATTTCTTCACGAAAGTAATGCTGTTGCACACAGTATACTATTCGAATGAGCGCTTCATCTAACCTTTCCACCATTTCCTTAGCACGATTACGAAAACTTAAGAGGTAAACAAACACTTTTTGCAGCTTTTCAAAATCACTATAAGTCTCCATCCACATAATGAATGATGGTTTAGTGTAAGCATCATCGCAAGCCTTTTCTGGAAGACATTTGTTAGTAGCTAGCAATGTAACAGCTCTTATACTTCTTTCTTCATCTATATCAGCTCGTTTTTTCCATTTGTTGGCTGGCCATTCATCACACGTTTTTGTTAAGAAGCTAGGACCTGTGAACCAAACAGACTCAAGCAATTCATTCGCATACGCACCTCTAGATATTATATCCGCTGGATTGGATTTGGAGGGGACATGACGCCATATGCAATCTTTTGTTTTCTCTTGAATTGACGATACCCTATTGGCAACAAAAGTAGTCCAGTTTGAAGGGTGTTCACTTACCCAATCTAGTACGATTTCCGAATCAGTCCACAAATAGGTACCATCAATAGTAATGGAAAAATTAGCCTTTGTCTTGGTTACTAACTTTGATAATAATTCAGCTCCCAACAATTCCAGCCTTGGTAGAGATTGTGTCTTTAGTGGTGCTACTCTTGATTTGGCACTCCACAAATGTACCGTTACGCTATCATCATCACATATTGTGCGAATATAGACACAGCATCCGTAGGCTCTTTTTGATGCATCGGCAAATCCGTGCATTTCCACTCGAACAAATCTCTTTTTGGCTAAAACAAATCTTGGGACACTTATATTTTCAACCTCTTTCAATTTCTTGCGGAATTCACTCCACAGACAATGTTGATTCATTGGTAGGGATTCATCCCAGTTTAATTTTAAAATCCATAGATCCTGCATAAAAATCTTTGCCTTTACTGTTAAAGGATTTATGAGACCGAGGGGGTCAAACAACTTTGACAATTCTGCCAACACTATTCTTTTTGTTATAGCCTTATTGTTATCTAAACAAGGCCAAACGTACCTAAATGTATCTCCCACTGGAGCCCAGGTGATGCCAAGAGTCTTTATAATTTCTTCATCATTCACTCGAAGAGTCTTTTCTTTCTCAGCATCTGGTACATATTTAAGGAATTTTTTACTATTTGAGAACCATTTTCTCAATTCTAATTTCGCAGTATCTAAAACAGCAGACACCTGCTTATAAATTTCAAAAATTTCATTTTCGTCATTTGATCCACTGATCAAATCATCCATATAGAAATCGGATAAAATCTTTTCTGATCCTATCGGATATTCAACGGCAGAATCTTCACCCAATTTCTTTAAGCACCTCGTTGCCAAATAAGGGGCTGAAGTTGTACCATACGTGATGGTCCGCAACTTGTATGCCTTCAACTTTTCTTCAGGGGAAGACCTCCACAAAATTACTTGATAATTCGCATCGTCATCAGTAACCCATGCTTGACGATACATTTTTGTTACATCGGCTGTAATTGCGTATTTATAACATCTAAATCGTAGAATTATTGATAGTAAATCATGTTGGACTTGGGGTCCCTTCATCATGACGTCATTGAGTGACAACCCACTTTCTGTCTTACAGCTACAATCGAACACAACTCGAAGCTTCGTACTCGTTGACTCTGGCCGTAGTACATGCTGGTGAGGCGCAAAGTATTTTATTTTACCCATTTCAGCCTTTTTTACGACAGTCATGTGACATAGGGATAGGTACTCATCCATAAATGTGTTGTATGCCACTCTAGTTACTGCATCTCGGCTAAGCCTGCGCTCTAGCGATAGCAATCTACGTTCAGCAGCATTATATGAACCACCCAATTCCTTCACTGATGATTTGAATGGGATTTTTGCAATAAATCGACCAGAAGCATCCCTTTGTATAGTTTTTAGGAAGAGCTGCTCGCATTCTTCTTCTTCTTCAGTAAGAAATTGTGTTTTTGGTGTAATCTGTTCCATTTCCCAGAACTTTTCCATTAAAAGATCTAATTTATCTTCATTGGATCCACTATTAATCAACAGATTGCTCACTTGTTGGCATGGGGCCACACAATCCTTGGCCTTGCCAGCAATTATCCAACCCAGCACTGTTTTTTGAAGTTTAGGCAATGTATCTTCAAGATGAATTCTACCTACAGACAATAAATCAAAAAATACTTCTGCTCCAATTAAAATATCGATCCTAGCTGGCTTATTAAATACTGGGTCCGCTAACTGTATATTTTTGGGTATATTCCAACTAGTGACATCATAATATTGATCTGGTTTTGGACCGGTAATTTTCGGTAATACATAAAATTCAAGACTGATCTCATAGTTGTTTAGCCTTGACCCAATCGTAGCGACTGTCTGCTTCTTAATAATTGTTTCAACATCGCCTACACCACTGGCATCCAGCTTGCAAGATTTCTTTTTTAGAAGTAGCTTCTGCGCTAGATTTTCACTCATTAAGTTCACTTGCGAAGCAGAATCCAATATCGCTCGAGCATGATGAAATTTACCACAGTTGTCTTTTACTAAAATTCTGGCAGTTGCTAGAAAAACCTCAGGTTCCGCTGTCAAATTCATAACTGATGACCGTGAAGTAGATTGAGTTGATACTGATGGTAATTCATTGCGGTTTTGTACAGTAGTCTCTCGAACAACATCTTTGTGTAGAAGTACGTGATGAGGTTGGTTGCATATAGAACACTTCGCAGCGGAGCAATCTTTGTATAAGTGTCCTCCTTTAAGACATCTAAAGCACACTTTTCCTTTACGTGCGGCGTTGGAGCGATCTCTCAAAGCCAAATTCTTAAATTTGGTACAATCTGGCAACTCGTGGCCACTGCCATGGCAGATTGTACATAATGATCTGGTCACAGACAGCGAAGTCTTATTAAATCGCTTATTTTTATAATCCCGTTGATTATTTGTAGGCTTGGTATCCACTAGACCCGATTTTGCTTCACGAGCCTCAAGATTTTGACAGCGTCTCATCAAAACGGCAGAACATTCATCCCACGATGACAGCTTTGTGTAGTCGACTGTTTCTTCCCACTTAACTTGCGAATCTTCGTCCACCCTCTCCATCACCATATGGATTAGCATGGCGTTTGCAACATCTTTATGATCGCCAAGCGACAGCATCGCACTCAAATGTGCATTTACTGCATCTAGAACTTGTCTCAGATGAGCAGCAGATGGTTTAGTTAACTTGGGAATAGTAAAAAGCGCCTTCACGTGTTCCTCGAACATCAAAGCCTTTTTATCGAAACACTCTGTTAATCTATCAAGCACCTTGGGATAATTTTCATCAGTAACATCAAAATCAGCAATCGCCGCCAGAGGCCTGGTTCCTAGATGCTCTTTCAGTATTAAAAAGCGCTCGCAATTGTCCAACAATTCGTCCTGATGAATAATTTTCTTAAAAAGTGTAATAAATTTTGGAAATTCACTATACTTCCCTGAAAATGTCGGTAATTTGACTTCCCGACGAATTCTGGGGCCTGCTGGAGCAGATGTATTGAGTACACTACAATCTGCTACCGATGACTTCCGGCCTGTTAAGAGATTCATTATCTTTGTTTTTGTTGAAACATAAATATCTTCAATTTCAGTAATCGCTGCTAAGTTACTTGAAGTATCAGTGGAGAGCTTTTCGATATTTGCCTGCACCTCCCAACACTGCTTGAAGTACTGCTCTAAAATTTCCAGTCGGCACTGTAGTTCTTCTGTTGACAAATTTCCACCCTTTTTGGTTATAAGTGTTTTTATTCTGGTCATATTACCTTTAGCACTTGCTCTTAACGCTTTCATCTCAGTCATTCTCTGTAATGACTCTGTACCAGCGCCAGCATCACTTGCATCTTTTGCTTCATCCTCATGTGGAGCCATCTTCACCAAATAATTTACGTAGTTGAAGGTTGTAGTACAAACTGTATCTTCTTTTGTACAAAATGTTTCTTTTAATTTTTAATTTTAATATTTTGCAACACACAATAGTATTACCCACTGTGGTAATTAATTTTAGCAAAATGTTTTTATTTTAGTAAAATTTTTAGCTAAACGTTGCTTTGTTTACGTTTTTGTACAACAAATACAACAAACCTTAATCCAATTAACTTTGTTGTCACTTGTCAATTATTGATGTGATTTGTTTTGCTCTCTGTTTCTTATGGTATAACAGATCTAAGAGCCGCTGATAATCATCCAAACAGTTTTAAAATCACTGGTGGTGTCTTTGCTAATAACTGCGGTGATGAACTTCAATATTTATCGAATACACGTGTGGAGAATATCTTTATTCTAGACACCAGTGTTGATGTTAAAATTGAAGTTAAAATGTGTTATACTATTTCAATAATTACGACCACCAAACTTCTGTTATAAATCACACAATGCAGAGTTAACTCCTTGTTGTTGTTATTCTCGAAGAATTTAATATTAAGTTAAAATCAATTATAAATTTATTGGGATCACTTTCCCGGGTTTCGGCACCAAAATGTTGAGTCCGTTATTTTACGGACCAGAAATAACTCAGCTTAATTTTATTTCAGAAGAATTTACTTTATTTTAATATTTTTTACAAAGAATGATGGCTCTGGATGCTTCTGATGCCAGTCAACTACTGCTTTAATTTTACAAAAGAAAATTACTCTCAACTTGTATGTATACTATTATAGCAGTTAGGGCTTCTGCCTTATTAAATATTAATTATTATTATAAAATGCAACTCTATTTATAATAATTCACCAAAGTTGTTAAACTTAAAATTACAATATAAATTTATTTTTATTACTACGCCTTAACAACCTTCAAGCAACAAATATCTGTCTTGAAGAATTTCATCAAAGCTTAGTTATTTCTTCGATTTATTCACCTCCTAGATTTCAAATATCGGAAAGTCAGTATAGCGACTTCTACAAATCACTAGGTCCCTGTTTCATAGCATCAGGCGACTACAACGCTAAACATACGTTTTGGGTATCACGCCTAATAACTCCAAAAGGTCGTATTTTGTTTGACACAATTTCAAAAATGCGTCTGAATGTTACATAAAGTGGACAACCCACCTATTGACCTACTGATCGACAAAAAATACCTGATGTTATTGATTTTGGCGTGTTTAAGGGTATTCTGAGAGAAATGAATAAGGCTGAAGCGTCGCTTAAATTATCCTCAGATCATTCACCCACTATCGTCTATATATGGGACAAAGAAAACATCATATCACCAACGACTAGTACAATCATTAATTGGTCGAAATATAGAAAGTATCTTAGTACTCATTGTTCGGAAAACATCCCGCTAAGAACACCTGAAGACGTAGAGCGGAGTCTTATTGATTTTGACCAAAACCTCAAATCAGCTGCCCAACATTCAACAATAACCCGACAATTAGCTAGATATAATCTAATTTATTCTGCAGATATCGAACGACTCTTGGCTGAAAAAATAAAAATTCGTAGCGAATGGCAATTACAGAAATCTCCTCAACTCAAAAGCAGACTTAAGGAATGCACGAACCGGCTAAGAGACATGCTGGAATCTAGAAGAGTAGCATCCCTGAAAAACTTTTTGGTAGACCTAGACGCAACTCCTCAATCAGATTATTCATTATGGCGTTGTAGAAACCTTAAAAGGCCAGTCTTACGTAAGCCTCCCATGCGAACTACATCTGGAGGCTGGGCAGGGAGTGATTCCGAAAAGGGCAATTTATTTCTTGGACATTTGAAAAGCGTTTTTACCCCGAATATATCGACTGATATAGTTGAGTTGCCAATTGTCGAGGCTAGTGCTGCAATACCGATAAGATTTGAATTAGGTGATATTGAAAAGGCAATAACGGATTTAAACACCAAAAAAGCCCCTGGCGTTGATGATATTCGAATTGCCCCGTATAGCTCGCAAAATCGTTATTTTTATTTTTAATGCCATTTTACGTCTTGAGTACTTCCCCACAGAGTGGAGGTGTCCTTGGTTACCATGATTCCTAAACCAGGAAAAGACCACACAAAAATTGAATCATACAGACCTATAACCCTTTTGTCAAATATGTCAAAGCTGTTTGAGAGGATGTTAATAACTAAGCTTAACCCTATGCTAAGCGACAAAGGATGTATTCCAAACCATCAATTCGGCTTCAGGAAAAAACATAGTACGATCGAACAAACTCACAGGTTAGTCAATGTTGTTAAGAAGACATTTGAAGAGAGAAAATACTGCTCTGCCCTTTTTATCGACGTTTCTCAGGCATTCGATAAGGTATGGCATGAAGGCCTAATATATAAGCTAAAATTAAATTTGCCCGTATACCTATATAAGCTGCTAGATAGTTATTTAAACGAGCGAAAATTTATTGTGAAAGAAGGAGATTTTTTGAACTCACCCCAGCCAATCGAAACGGGAGTTCCCCAAGGTATTATATCGGGGCCCTTTTTATACCTATTGTATACTTCAGACATGCCAACTAGTAACCGAGTTCACGCATCGACATTTGCTGACGACACAGCTTTTTTGAGCATTCACGAAAGACCCGAAGTAGCACCACGATATTTACAAGACCACATATCCAATTTAGAAAAATGGTTGAAGAAATGTAGAATAAAAGTGAATGAACAAAAATGTACTCACATAACTTTCACACTGCGTAGAGAATCTTGCCCCCCTATTCGGATAAATAACCAAACGATACCCCAGCTTTCAGACGTCAAATATCTCGGCATACATCTTGACCGGCGCCTTACATGGAAACGCCACATAGAAACAAAGTTAACACAAATCAAGTTGTGAACTGGCTTATTGGCAGAAATTCTACTCTAGCTTTAGATTGCAAACTTTTATTATACAAGTCAATTCTAAAACCAATATGGTGTTATGGCATTCAATTATGGGGCACTGCCTCAGCTACCAACGTAGAAAAAATTCAAAGGCGCCAAAATAAGATTCTTCGTATAATTACATCTCCTCTTTGGTATATAAAAAACTCGAACATCCATAAATATCTAAACGTGCCATCAGTTAAAGCGGAAATAGCGAAACTTGCCATAAGGTATTTAAAGAAGCTTGAAACTCATCCTAATCCACTGGCCCGTAACATACTAAATGAACCTGGTTACATTCGACTAAGAAGGAGGGACACTGCTTCTCTCATCCGTACATCAGAGGGATAACCCGCAAATTACAGTAACCGTGAAACATACATTTTTTTTGTCCAGCACTGGTTGGACTTAACATGTATATTTTTATTTTTAGACTTAAGATATGAGTAATTATTGATAGTTCAATTATATTAAAGATACAATAAATAAAAAATTGCGAAAAAAAGTTGACAAACAACACGCGTGTCATTGCTCATTATTTCTGAAAGACTATCAGGCTCTTTTTGGCTTCTCTCTATCTCTTTTAGAGTTGGGAGTGGAAAACGTAACTTGTTATTAAAAAATCAATTTCTCAAAAATTTGTAATCGGTTTACAAATATCCGTAGAGGAAACAGAACTTACATTGTCATTTTAGTATGACACTGTAATTGGAGCGGGTCAAAAAACATGTCAAGAAATAGTCCCAAATAAAGAGGTAACAGATTTTTAAGCCGAATAATTACATTATCGCTTTGACTGAAACAAAACACTACAAAGTCTTAATCGGACTCTAACGTAATAATTTTTCAAGACTTAAAATTGTGATGTGTATATTTTTAACCAGTTTTAATTTATAATTTTTTTACACACCCTATTTTAACGAGCCATGAGAGTACGCTTGCTGTGCGTGACTTCGTTTTCAAACATATTTTCAGTATGTTAGAAATATTCGTTGCATAAATATAAGCAACATTTTTGCTTATATTTTATAATTATTATTTTGTTTTAATTAGTTTTTATTCCTTTGGAAATAAAGTTAAAATTCGATTTATCTTTACAAATATCAATAGAGTGAAGAGAATTGACTCAAAACCACTAAATTGATAATCTTATCAACCGGTTCTATTCCATATACTATAACGATCTTGTTCACTGTTAGTAGCGCTAACAAGTCTAGAAATAATTTTAAATCAATAAGAGTCTCAGAACTTCACAAAAATTAATTGCACAATTATTTTTACTTGGGCAAAATTCTTGCTACTTAATTTCGAGCAAAAATTCTGCGATAAATTGCGAATATTTCTTAGCACTCTTAAACCAGATACGCGCTGCGTCCTCTTTTCACCAGTCATAATAAATAACTAAAAGTCCAAGGCGAATTCATACCAGGTCGAGGCGTTACCCCATCTGACTGAAAAGCTCACCCTTTTTGCTAATGTCTTGTCAAAAATACCATGGCACAATAAACAAAGTAGACTCGCGGCGAAAAAAGAGTACAACTCTGTACTCTTTTTTGCAGTGTTGTAAATCTTCCCGCTCATGTCTTCATAGAATGCAGATGTTAAAATATTCAAATTCTAAAAATATAATGAGAATTTTGTGATTAGAAGCCTGATACAAATCTTAAACCCCCGTCTACATTAGTCATTACCCCCCGGGGGTTTAACATGCCCTAACAAAAGTCAAACATCATATAAAAAAACCAGTATTAAAATTTTTTTTTTTATATGAAGTTTGACTTTTGTTAAGGCATGTACATGTTTAATGGAGACGGGATGTAAAGCTTAACCAAAAAATCACTAATCAATAGGCTGGTTTTATGCCAACACTTAAGGTGTGTTTAGACTGCGTGTACAAGTCATATGGAATGCCAAAATTGCTTATCATATGGACTTACATGGGTATGTCAAAATCAGTGTTTAACATACGGTATATAATTTTCGTTTTCACACATACACATGTCAACCCCCGTCTACATTAGTATATAAACTTCATATAAAAAACGGTATTAAAAATAATGTTTTTTTATATAAAGTTTGACTACGTACCTATGACACAACCTCCTCTTGTTGAAAACAAAAATAAAATACAGCTGATTTTAAATGTGTGGTTTTAAAACCCGTTAGTGATGTCAACTATATATGTACATATACAAAGAACTACTTTTTGTGCCATCATTTGGGGGCTTCTACAGCAGTACAAAAATCAATTTATTAGACAGAAATTATATGAAAACAAAAAATAATTATAATTAATAATTATTTTTTAGTAATATAGTTGAACTATATCAGCAAGAATTAAATCCATAATTTTGTTGATGTTAATGTCACTTTTTATTACGAATATAATATTTTTTTGTTATCATAATCTATACATATAACTAGTGTATTTTACCCGGAGTTGCCTGGGTCCACCCTTAATGTTTAACTTTTTTCGGTTTTCTCCACCCTTTAAGTTCACTCTCAGCAGAGGAGAAAAAATTACAGTTTCGCGACAAAGCATTTGCATACATCTCAACAACAGCATCACACATTAGGTTCAACCAATCGAGGAGGTGATTAAGGAAACGCAAAGAAAAAAGTAATACATACCTATGATACAATGCTGGTGTATAGCAAGTGAAAAATCGAATGGTCAGCGCACATATAATATGACGATCGAAGAAACGACTGAAAAGATTCAGCTCAACATTCCAATTAGAAACACCGAATGTCATTATACACATAAGACATTACGATAAATGGTTTGGTAACTTTTCAAGTGACAGCAAAAAATCATAATATGGAAAATTGAGGGCATTTTGTTGATATTTGTATGGGAATATTTAGGAAAATTGAAACCATCCCCAACATACCGTAAAATTTTGGGTAAAATCAGTCATCCCCTTTCCACAGTTAGTGGTGATATCAAAGTACATATATATAGATAAGGTAGTAACTCATTTCCGTCTGTCTTGATGAACAAAATTTTGTGAGGTACCTAAGTATCCTGGTCCCAATATAGGATACTTTCTTTCCGCAAAAATATCTTATTTCCAAGACAAAGTCGAGAAAAAGCAGTTGAACTAACCGGATATGAATACTTTATCTATTATATAAAAATAAGTCGGGTTTTCCTTCCTGCGCTATAACTCCAGAACGCACGAACCGATTTCCACGGTTTTGCATTCGTTGGAAAGGTCTCGGGCTCCGTGAGGTTTATAGTAAAGAAAATTCAGGAAAAATTTAAACAGAAAAGCGGGAAAATCTTTTTTCACATACAGCGCCATCTCTGATACATAGCATGTACTACAAACCAATATTTTAAGTAGATGGCGCCGGTGCGTGATACATTGTTTGACAGCTACTCATTGTTCTCTGCTCAGTTAATTTCATGTGACAAACCGGTATTGTGTTCACTGTGAAAAAAAAGTAAAAAAAAAATAAGTTATTCGTTTCACGTGTATTGTGTAAAATTTTATTCAATTTCAACAGCAGGCATTTGTCTTTAAGGTGGTAAGTTGAACTGTGTAAATTATGTGGATCGTGAATTTGAGGTTAAATTCACCACTCTGTCCATAGTCCAAAATGACGTGCGAACATCGGCCGCCACACAAGACATGCAAGCCAGCAACAAGTGTATTCACAGAACTTAAGCGAAGAAAGACAAAATATAATAAGAGAAAATGCCCGATAATCGATTGGCATTCCAATATGATCCAACTGCGAACTACAGTGATGATGAAAATTTAGATATTGGACCAATGACGACTATATGCCGATATTGCAATGCGTTAAAGTTCAAAAGAGAAACTGCTGGATTGTGCTGCGCAAGTGGAAAAGTCAAACTGGATCTATTACTTACACCACCACGGCCACTGAAAACATTGTTCGATGGAAGTGATCCCGTTTCCAGCCATTTTCTTCAACACATCCTTGAATACAATAACTGCTTTCGCATGACTTCCTTCCTTCATGCCGACTTGCAAGGTAAAAGATACAACACACATAACCAATCACTCACACCAACACAATGAATTGCAACACATCACAACTACATATACACCGTATTCTTCAACAAATGATTGTTTGCAATTACAGATACATGGACAAATATATCATTTGCATGGTTCAATGTTGCCAACACCAGATGAACCGCATCAATGATACTCGACTTTCGGTAAAAAGACTTATGCCGAATTTGATTGAGGCAACCATTATTAACGGAAAGTACGCAGGTGAAAATGTATGTATTCCTCGAATACCAATGATTCCGACTGATCTTCCGTTTGACTTCAAACGATTGCAATTTCCAGTTCGCCTTGCGTTCGCAATGACAATTAACAAGTCGCAAGGCCAATCGCTTAGTGTTTGCGGGATAAATTTAGAAAATCATTGTTTTTCACATGGGCAGTTATACGTTGCGTGTTCACGAGTTAGGAAACCATCCGCTTTGTTTGTGTTAACGTCAGACCAAAAAACAAAAAATGTGGTTTACCAAAGAGCACTTCAATGAAACGGATAATTTGCGGACACGTATAACGCTTCGATTCAGTATTTACTTTGGATTCACTTCCATTTACTTAGAGAACTTCAACTAAATAACACTTCATTTTTGTAATCGAAATGAATTCATTACTGTTGTGAAATGAAATAAAATTTTTCCTTTTCATATATAAAACAAAAAAAAATTTTTTCTTCATCATAATCACGAAACGAAATGTTACATAAAACGAAGCCATCTGGTGGCGAAACGGAGTTCGCCGGGTTTGCTAGTTTTTTATAAAGTAAAAAAAACCTAAACTTATATGTAGCATATCTTAAGGAGAAACTAAGTACTGCTACAGCACGGCAAGTTTAATTTTTTAAAGTTGTATATTTACTATTGTACTATTTGTATAGTACGGCACAGATGGCGCTAAAAACATATACCAAATAGCCAATTGAATAAAATTTGTGTTTTAAGTCGCTTACGTGTTGTATAATTTGGTTTTTTTTTTAATACATACTTAGGTAATTATGTGATTACATTATTTTTGTTATTTAGTGTCAATTTTTAAAATTTGATAAGAATACTACGACTTGAGTGTGGCTATAAAATTTTGTTATAGTTAGTTTATTCTTAGTTTAGTTGCATTTTTCTCTTATAGGTGCTACTCTATATAAGTAAATCTTACAATATGTGTTGAATACTTTCAAAGCAGAATCGAGCAAAATATTATCAGGACGCCCACGACGTGGCGGTCACAGCTAGTTCTTACTAAAATAGAAAAGAATTCAATTTCTTTAAAATAAATAAGTTATTTGCAGCACTTTCGATACCCACAATACCTTAATAGCATTTCATTTACTTGTTGCCATTATTTTGAGCGAAAGAGTAATGCCCGATATTTTTGATAAAAAAAAGAGATAATTTTTAAAGTTAAATACAATTTGAATATTTGATATTTTTGTTACTTTCTTTGATTATTTATCCTATAATCGGTTAAATCATTGAATTTTTCTTAAAGTTCACAAATAGTTAACACAATTTGTTTTTACTGTTTTACTCAAGAAACAATTTTTTCGAAGCCAGCGCGCAGTGGGGACTAGGTAAAAAAATCTCTTGTTTCTAAACGGATTATCTTACTTCTTAGAAACTCTACAGGGCTATAGAACAGGTAAATTCGAGTGTAGGTTTTGAATTTAAAGCTTATAGCACGCGAGAGGCAGCCCGGCAAGAGTTTCTCAAAGTAAGGCAACTTGAACATAAAAGAAATGGAACCGATGACTTTCTCACCTTTAAAATACAAATTTTTAATTTATTGACCAACCTAGGTTTAGTTTTTCGCCAGTGTATTTCCATGCACACGTCCATTTTCATGCTGGAACAGCACTTTTTTTCGCGAGATGTGATCGTTTTGCTCGTTTGAATTGCGCTGCAATTCGTCAAGCATTCCTCTAAAATGGTCACACGGCGTTCGCGGCACTCAAAGCGTGGACAGAATTTTCAAAACCCAATATTCATGCAAAATACGATGTACCAGCTTAGTTTAAATACATACAGCCATATCCACCTTACGCACTTACACTCTGCGATCGTTCAATATCTATCCATCCATTTATTTTTTTACTATTTCTGTCCTGAACCTTTGGTGTCCTTTGTGTATATTATTTATCAGGCCATTCTTTAGTTTTGGTAATTTTTTTACGTAAAAACTGTTATAAATTCAGCATACAAAATTCATACAAGGTTGTCTGCTTTCAATGGGTGTCAAAAACGATCTAATAGATGCAGCTCGCTCGACAGTAGTCCAGCAATAACTAACAGTGGTAGTGTTAAAGTACTAAAAGGTACTGCGTTGAAAACACAAAATGTCACTGAATTATAAAACTGCTCTCGCATTTCCAAACGCCAGTAAATTTTGATGTTATTTTTATACTTCTGCCGACCACAACAATTATGATAAAATTTGTAGTATCCGTAAAGTTACTTGGGTCATAAATACGGTGACCATTATTTGTAAACCAAAATACAGAACAAGGACATATTTAACCAACAACAACTATACACACGTATTAAACACATTCATGGGTTTATCAAATTTTTATTTTTATGACAATAAATTCAAAAAGTAAAATAACAATGTAAAGACATAAGCTAATGTACATATGTAGATCAATTCAAAACATTTATAGTTTCTTGTGACCATTACTACAGAATTTTTATTACAAACTATAAAATTAACATACATATTAATGTTGTTTCTGTATTTATACTACGTCTTGAGAAGCCATTGACTTGTTCAATCATTGAACAATTTTATGTGTGCAAATTAAAACATCTCGTGAAGACCATGGTTTTCGATGTCATATTCTTGCTCAAACAGCGTTGTTAGAAAATTTGTTCGCACAACAATGTCTGCCATCAAATTTCATATTAAAAATTTTGACTTTTAAAGAACGCCATCTGTTTATCAAGCGAGCAACTCATATTTCCTGCGCTATATACTCCCGGATATATTAGCCATCAATCTGTCTTAACAAAACATTTTTAATACTAGTCTTTTATATGAAATTTGACTTTTGTTGTTGAGTGTTAATAAAACGCAAAGTTTTCGTGGTTAACATTTTAAGCCTTTCTTCATTGTTGATTAATATAGTATTGCTAAGACAGAGCACTTTTGGACAGGGCACTTTTGGGCATCCAAATACAGAAGAAATACTGAACAGTAAATAAAATACAGAACATGGTTATGTTTTTTCTTAATGAATAATTTCTACAGAACAAAATTTTCAAATACAGTACTGTTCTGTATAATAAAGAATGGATGGTCACTCTTAAATCAGTTGATTTACTTAATAAACTAGCTGTACCCGCCACGTCGTGGGCGTCCTGACAATAATTTGCTTTGAAAGTGTTCCGGACTAATTATAAGACTCTTACTTTTATAGTGCTTCAGTTAAGGTTTATGTATTTACTTTATACAAAGGTACCCATCCCTGGATAGTGTTTAAAATATCTCGCTTTCAAAAATAATAGATTCCTTAAAGTATGCATTTCCTTTAAATCAGTAAAAAATGTCGGCGTACTTTTACTGCTGTTTCTCTTTATTATCTCTCAGAAATAAGGTATTTTTACGGAAAAAGTATTCTATATTGGAATCAGAATGCTAAAGTACGTCCTCACAAAATTTAGTTTAAATCCATCCAGATACATATTTTTTTACATAAAGGTATCCAGCCTTGGATAAAATTCTAAAATTTATATAAAATTGTAAAAATTATTGTAAACTTCTGTAAAAGATATTTAAAATATTTAAATAACAATGTTATTCCACAAAGTAAAAATAAAAATGAATATAAATTTTATTCAATTTGCGCCTTATGTTGCGCAATAGTTTTTAAAATATCCCACTTTCAAAAATAAAAAGGTGAGCAACCGTGTTTAAAATCCCTGTAGAAAATCGCAGTGTTAAACCGAAAATTTCAGTACCTTCAAACGGGAAATTGAGTTTTTCACTGCTTTTTCTCCACTTTCTCTTGGAAATGATATATTTTTGCGGAAAAAAGTATCCTATATTGGAGTAAGAATAAAATTTTGTTAAAATCCATCCAGTAGTTTTTACGTGATGCGAACACAAATGAAAAGCAGACAGACAGACGGAAATGAGTTACTATTTTATTATATGTATGTAGTATGTACATTTTAATTTCGCAAACGCTTACAAAAACAAGATACGATTCATTTTAATATGTCAGTGGCAAAAAAAAAAACATTTTTTGTTTGTTTTTGCAGCGCACAGTGGTTCGATAAGTCCCTAAGTTGGGTATTATAATTAGTTTTAACTCAAATGTTAAGATTTTTTAAATTTAAGTAGACCTTGAAAATATCTATAAAAAGTGTTCTTACATGTGTAGGTTATCTCTTCTAGATTGGGAGAAAATTTGCCTTTTTTTTAATTTTGGCCAACCTTAACTATTTTTTGGTGTGGTGTACTTATTAATGTTCGGATTATTATTTTAAGAGATTGGCTATAATTTTAATAAAATTACAATAAATTAGTTTCAAGTTTTGTTCTGATAGCGCTTTCGTTAAAAAGTTACAAACCTCTGAATTGGGAAAATGTAAAAAATACCGTTTTTTAAGATTTTCCCCATTAATATACTTTTTTTGCTTATGTCATTTCAACTTACTTCGGTACTAGTAATTTTTTTGAAACTATTTTAAAGAAAACCTATAGCAAATGCGAATTAAAGAAAAAATAGCTAAAAAAAATTATAACGGTTCTTCCTCCTAGCATAGCCAATTTTTAAACAAAATTTTGAAATTTTTCGGAGTGCAAAGTACCGATTAAAAAACGCAAACGGATTTTTAAAGCCTCAATTGTTGGCTACATACTCCGAAAAGGATTTGACAACCCCGTAATTAATAAAGTCAAGGTAGCCACTTTTGTAAAATAACAATTTTTGGGACATTTTCCCCGTTTTGGGTTAAAATAAAAAAAATCAAATTTTAGTTTACCATTTGATTAAAAGCTCGATTATTTATATAATTTCGGTCTATCGAGGCACTCGAGCCACTAGCGCGCTAGTTTATCAGTCTAGAGGTTGCGGGTCCGATTCCTGCCAAAGACTCTGGGTGTTTTCTACAGACAAGCAAAAAGCTTCGAAGAGGTAGTGTTGTCTTTAGATTTTTGGCAATTCAAATTCGATATTTTATTTCTAAAAAACCCACCTTGACTTGATTTTTTCCATTTTTGTGGGTAATTATAATTTAAACAAGTAAAAGTGCTATATTCGACTGTGCCGAATCTCCTGTACCCTTCACCATGGTGATTTTATTTATACAGACATGTACAGCATTATCCATATTGTTGACTCTTTTTACATAAATTAAAATAAGTCATATTAGAAAAAACTGATTATTCATACTTTAAAGAAATAGAAGACAGCGGTGACTGAGCTAAATGAAACAAATTGAGTAGGCTACAATTGTCGCCGTGTTGTCAGCTACTTAATGAGATTGAAGACGACAGCTACATCTTAAACTCTGACATTGTTGTAGAAATATTTATTTTGCTTTTATAAAATTTAATAACTTTTTCAAAAAATTATAAATATTTCCTTCAAAACTTTTTGTTTGTATATGAATTTGTAATTTGCAATTTTGTGACATTTTCTTTTGTTGAATAAAATAGAAATTAGCCTAAGTTTACGACAGGCACAACGGTCATGTAGCCATGTAGCTATCTATACTGCCTTTAAAAAATCGTTTAACTTTAAACGTGTGTATTTTATTTTTGACAGTTTGTAGTCGGTATCCTGATGTTAACTACGTGTTAAATGCGTCTAAGTTTTAAAACAGAGTTCTCATCTATTTAAAAATCAAACGCATTTAAAAAATATGTTACTCTGTATACATACATATATTCTCAATATTAAAATATATTATGTTACACTCATGATTTTTATTTTCATAGAAATATTGAAATTTTTTCTTTAATTTTTCGGCAATGTTTGTAAAAATTTTTGTAAAAATATTTTTTTGAAAAATTTTCTGTGGAAATATCGTTTTGAAAACGGTTTGTAAATGTTAAAAAAATTTTTTTAAATTTGAATTTTATTGACCCACAGTGTACTGTGGGTCAATTGCTCTGTATGCACTCCTTGCGATCTACCTTTTTATTTGACAAAAAAGGCAAAAGAGAATCATTAAAGCCGAAAAATATTAAAAAACGTCTCCAAAGTAATGATCCGATGTTGCTGAATTGCAATACGAACATTTTCGAAACTATGCCTGACAGATTGGAGTGCTTATATTTTTTGTATCTCTTCTGGTGCCTTGGCAAATGACATTTCAACCCGAACACGGACGAACAGTCGAAGCAAAATCACTAAACAATTTATGAACAGTTTTAGAGCTCTTTCAGCAGTCGCCAGTTTATTTTTCTTTGCTTTTGATAAGTTCAAACGCAGAAACAGTCTCTTTGCTTTTGTAAGTCGAAAACTATTACAGCTGAAAAAGAAAACAGTCAAAGAAGCAAAACAGCAGCAGTCGAAGAAGCAAAAACAGTCGCATTTGAAAAAGCAAAACAGTCGCAGTTGAAGAAGCAAAAGTTACAACTGATGAAGCAGAAACGACTTTGCTTTTTAAGTTTTAAGCAGCAACAATCAACTGCAAAAGAGAGAAATTGTTTTTTGATTTTTCATATTTTTGTCCGCATAATTCAATTATTTCTCCTGATTTGAAAATTAGAAATTAAACAAATTAATTATTGCTAATGTTTTATATTCCAAATTTTTTATTTTATTTTAATTTATTATATTTTGTTTTATCTTTATTTAAAATAGATTAAATGTAAATAAAGGTTATTTGTCGTTTTTATTAAAATATAAATCACGTTTTATTTACCAATTTTAGAGTAGACTAGTTCCAAAGCAATAAATGTTACATGCAAATGGAGGCTCAAATTCTGAATTAATTAAGTGATCAAAAGCAAAAGCAAAGCATATGAAAGATTTTTACTTTGACTGCTAACGTAAGTGAAATTAAAATTTTTACAAGTTTTTTTTGCTTCTGCTTAGACTGTGACTGTCGTTTTTGTTTATTTTAAAAAGTAAGAAACAGTGAAGAGTAAAAATTTTACGTCTTTTGCTGCTTCGACTTAAGTTTTTCAAACACTGCTTACATGTATATCGAGCATATATTTAAGCTATAGGAGCTTCCTAAACTTCGCCTCTTCATGATTTTTTTTTCTCATTTTGTATGTAAGAATGAAAAATGTGTATAAACACATTTTGTGTCAAACTGAAGAAGGGCAGTTTATATTCACTTTTGCTTTGCCTCTGTGAAATCTCATTAAGATATCTTCAGTGGTTCATGAGATAGCGAATTATGTCCAAAATAAATCGTTTTCAAACCACAGTGCGTTTGATTGCGTATATTTTTCATATTCCCTTTAACGAAATCGGAAGATTTATGAGTTATACTTGTATATCTGATGCAATCTACTCTATTTTTGTCATAAAAATTTAAAAATGTCACTAATAGGCTGAGAGCTTTGTCACCACATACATACATCTTAAATTCAATTATTCCAAAAGTCACGCCACACAGTGGACCATTTTACGAAAAGGCGTTTACGAACCCATATATTTTGTATGGGTTGTGTTTTGTTTTCTGGTTTAGTAGGTGTGATTTTGGTCTTTAGTCTTTGTTATAAAAATCGACCGATAAAAAAAGTTTTGAATTTATAATTTATAGTTGAATATTATTACAAAAGTGAAGTGAGAGAACAAGTTAAAAAAGGGTTTTTATGTCTTATATCTTCAGTTACACTTAAAACTAATACTTACTCATAATATTCGATTTTTTTTTTTTAGAAAATACCAAAGTTTGGACCCCGCACTGTGGCATTGATTTTAAAGTTATGCAAATCATTTAAAATAACATACTAGTGGTTCTCGACATCTAGCAAATAACTACTCTATACGCAGCTTTATCTATTCATATAATATAATATAATTTCTGACTTTCTATGTTTCTTTTTTTGCATCACGCATCACGTAAAAACTATTAGATGGATTTTAACTAAATATTTTAAACAACTTTTCCAGAGCCTTACAATAGTTTTTAGAATTTTATATAAATTTTAGAATCTTATCTAGGGATGAGTACTTTTATATAAAGTAAATATGTAAGAGTCTTAAAATTTGGTGTGGATTACTTTCAAAGCAAAATCGAATAAAATATTGTCAGGACGCACACAACGTGTGTGGGCACAACTAGTTTGCAAATAAAATAATTTGGACAAAAGTTAATGGTTATATGGCAGATTGCACTTAAAATTGTTTTATTTTTTAGGTTTGTGTTGCTTATTGCTGTTTTCTTAAATGTTTAGTTTTGTGATCAAACAGAATAATTAGTTTTATAATGGAATTAATGCAATGTGGAAGAAAATTTTCCATAAATTCACACAATACATTTTTTATTAACAAGAAGAGGCAATGTCATTCGCCATATTTGTGTCGTTAATCGTGAGAATAAAAAAAATAATAATTATACGGCAACATATTACACTATTATTTGCAAATACGGCGAACGTATAAAAGTATTATATCACAGCGCAACACGGAAAAAAGTAACCATATACGGACACCACTACGTGATAAAAGACCAAAAAAAAAAGACCCTTGTCTCCCAGTTTTGCCCAAAGTCCTCCAGGTTTTTTTTTTATGGGCCCTCAAAGATGTGGGGCTCGATGTCATTTTTGCAAAAAAATGATCATTTACTCAAGCTCATATTTTGCAAACCGTTTGGAATTTAATATACTCTCTGAGGCAAAGTTGTAGCTCTTATCATAAAGAACAAAAATTGTGAACATATAAAATCATCTTCAAGGTCAAAATCGCAAAAAACTTTAAAAAATTCAATTTTTTTTACCTTTTTTCCCCTGTTCAGGTCCATAGGTAGCAAACCGTTCAAAATTCAAGGAAACAATCAACTACAAAAATGAACCTAAGATCTCAATAAACAACTTTCTAAAACATATGAACTTCCTAGGAATGATTCTTAACATCGTTTAGGTAGCGCTTAGGTAGCTAAAAAAATTTTCGAGAAATTTTTCACTTTTGCGGCTACCTAAACGGTGTTAAGAATCATTCCTAGGAAGTTCATGTTCACAATTTTTGTTCTTTATGACAAGAGCTACAACTTTGCCTCAGAGAGTATATCAAAATTTCAAACGGTTTGCAAAATATGAGCTTGAGGAAATGATCATTTTTTTGCAAAAATGACATCGAGGCCCCACATCTTTGAGGGCCCATAAAAAAAAACCTGGAGGACTTTGGGCAAAACTGGGAGACAGGGGTCTTTTTTTTGGTCTTTTATGACGTAGTGGTGTCCGTATATGGTTATTTTGCCATGACTTAAAAAATTACATAGTGTGTATTTAAACTAAATCATCACTTCGAACAAGGTGATCCAAATTGAGCTATCTGGGCAATTTGCTTAAAATAAAAATTCTTAGAAAACTTTTATTTTTTAAAATACTATAATTTTATTTTATAAGATTTTAATTCATAATAAAATTGTATCAATATTTAACTTTTAAGCTAATAAAATCTTTTGCCTTCTTCAAATGTAAAGACCACAACTTTTTCTCAAATCGGTTTATTATAAAAAATTATAAAATTTATATAAAATTATTATAGATTTCTGTAAATAGTGTTTGAAATATCCCGCTGACAAAAATAAAAGGTGCTGTCAAGTTTGCAGTACCTTTAAATCAGTAAAAATGCGTACTTTTACTGATTTTCTCAATTTTCCAAAACTCTATTTATAAACCAAAATACTGCGAACACAGACAGATGGACAGACAGCCAAACAGATAGGTAGACAAAATTTCTGAAAATTGCTGTTTTGTATTCCATACAAAATTTAGTTTAAATTAAAATATTTTAAACCAAAAAAGTAGTAGTCATTTAAAAATTAAAATTTGATATATATGGTGTATCTCAACTATTTTAGGGCGGAATGAGGTGATATGCGTGCCATTGGAAAGGTAATTAAAAGTATTATCCAATTAAAATGAAATTAATAAAAATAAATCAGCCAAGTGCGAAGCAGACTCACGCACGTATGGTTTCGAACTATGTTCAGTTCAACTTTAAAAATTCTTGTCTATAAATTTTTCACGTCTTATGAGGCACCCTCTAATTTTTAATTATTTTTCCTACTGGAGCATAGTACTAAATACCCTGTGTAAATATCAAGTGTCTGCCTAAAAGGTTAAGAAGAGAAAGTGAAATTCCGCAACTTTGAGACATTAAGGGAACACCCCATTATTATTAAATTTATTTTCGTTTCTTGTTGTTACAGAAGATATTGTTAAATATAATATGTGTAAATTTTACGTGTCAATATAAGGTTATATATGTAAAATCGAGTCATTATCGAAACACCCTTTAATTTTTGGTTTGATATTTGTTCTAGGGGACAAATTTGTACATAGTTTGCGTAGGTGTAAAGTGTCTACCCGTTCCGGTTCAAAAATTAGGCTACAACTATTCGAAAATATTTGACACTCTCACAAAACCGTTAATTTTTATTTTTATATTTTTCCATAAATTTACACACTCTGTATACATATACTCGCGTTTAAAAAATAACAGTCATATTCGCGAAAACTGCATCACTATCGAAATACTCTTTATGTCTTAGTAATTATTGTTATAGCTTTATATGAAAATAATAGGAGCCTACCTATTGCGGTAATAAAGGCAATATAAGTGAAAAATATGTCCCTGTCCTAACGCAGTAATTCACTTATTATGGTTCAAAATTTAGACCGTATGCATGCAAACCTCCTGACAATATATTTATATAAATTTTAATTTTATTCCTCCTACTTATTAACAAATAAACACATATACGTAAAAAACGCATCTATTTCGGAACATCCAAAAAGTTTTAGTAGTTGTTGCTATAGCGGCCACAGTTATACACCTTTTGTGAAAATTTCACAAAAGGAAACATTTTAGGTGAACATTTTAGGTGAACAAAAAAATTTTTTTTTTAATTTTCATTCTTTTTTGCCAGAACATAGAACCACTTTTTTTGTGCTTGCTTGATATTTTATAATATCTTTCATTAATTTCAATTTAGTTAGATAGTACTTTAATTACCATTCCAGTGATGCTCATATTATCTCATTCCATTTAATAGTTTAGATATACAAAATTTGTGCTGAACTACAGCATTTATTGCCTCTCCTCAATTAGTTTCCGGCAGTATACGGCTGATATATTTTTTCATTTTTCTAGTGATAAATGTAAGTTTTTTTTTGGTCATTTAATGACTCTTCGACCATTCTTAAAAATAACTCCAGTAATACTCTATCGGATTAAGATCCGGTTACTTTGGTTGAGTTTCAAGCACTTACTGGAATAAAGTTTATAAGGAAGCCTTTCGCCTATGAAATAGTTAAGTATTTTGGTAAAATAATTGTTAGTAAATAAGCAACACAAAAATAGAAATTCAAGGAATCAAGGTTTAATATCAATACTTTAAAATACCGTAGTATAAAAGTTTTGATTTTGGTACAATTTTATCGTTGGTGCGGTACAATTTAAACTTTGTCTGATCCCAACACTGATGCCAACTAGTAATCGAGGCCACGTATTAAATTTAGAAAAATGGTTAAAGAAATGGAGAATAAAGGTTAATGATCAAAAATGTACTCATATAACTCTCAAGGAACTCATGCTCTCCTATTCGCATAAATAACCAAACGATAACTGAGTTTTCAGACGTGAAATATTTCGGCATACATCTCGGCGTCTTACTTGGAAACGCCACATAGAATCAAAGTTAGCAGCAATACCGTCCAACTAAACTAGCTTTAGATTGCAAACTTTTATTGTACAAGTCAATTATAAAACTTGCGAAACTTGCAGTAACGTATTTGAAAAAGCTTGAAACTTATCCAAATCCGTTGGTTCGTAACTTTCTAAATGAACCTGGTTACATTCGACTAAGAAGGAGGGATATTGCTTCTTTCGTTCGTACATCAGAGGGAGGAAAATTATAACACAAGAACCGCATTTTTAATGTCTAGCACTTAGTGGACTTAACAAGACAATTTTTTATATTTGATTTAAGATATCAGTAATTATTGTTAGTTCAAATGACGAACAATAAATAAAAATATGAAAAAAACTTTGTATGGGAGCTACCACGCCCACTGTCCCAATCTAGTCTACATTTTGCTAGACTATGCACATTAGTATGAGGGTTACTTGTGGAAAGTTTTAAGAGTCTACCTATTTTAGATCACTAGGTGCACGAAAATTATTTTTCACTTTGTATTGGAGATACCACGCCCACTATTTCAATCCAGCCTGTGTTTTGTTAAACTATGTACATACATATTTTAATAAGGGGGTTAATGCTGCAAAATTTCAAAGATCTACCTATTAAAGTCCTCTAGCTACTTAAAAAGTGGGCGTCGTCAATTTTTCTTTCCCTAAAAACCTAAGTTGGGTTATAATGAAGATTTAAAAAAATAGGCCATATCAGTGCAGCCGATCTTAAGATATGCGATTACCAACGAATGACATTTGATATTATTTACATACATACATATGTAGAGAAGATTGATTTGGGTTTTGTATTTAGTTTTCTCTTCAATTTAAGAAGAACTACAGATGCTGAGGCAAGCTTTGTTTTTAAATATTTAATATGGGCATTCCATGATTTATATTTTTTTTCTTTATATCCCATTTATAACAAACAGCTTTACCAGATTATTATTAACATTGAGGTAAATCATAAACAGTAGACGACCCATGCTACCCTGTGGAAACCCACAACTATGATTCGCTTTATCCACCTTCTATTTCGACATACTGCTGTCTGTTTATCAAAAAACTTTTTTAGTAATTTTTTTATTTCGACCAGCAGTCAGGGCCCCAGTTTATGCAATGCATTATGTCGAAATTAGGAAATTTGGTTATTGGAGGAAGAATAGAGGCAGTAGTGTTTGTGTAAAGTGCAATTCAGTGGCAAATCGATCACAAATGGATAGATTGTTACTGAAAAGCGTGTTGTAGCAAACATGTGTGGGTATCGGCAGCGGTGCCAACTTAGCTCTTTTCGCGCTATTTTTAGCCCTTTTTGACTACCTCTAACGCGAAATTTTTCCATTAATAAAATTTTGTGGGAATTCAAATATTAATTATTTAATATTATGCTAATTACCCATAACGTATTATAACAAAAATGCAATTTATTTGTTGGCGGAAAAGAGCTAGTCCCTATACGTATTTCACTGGTTGCTCAGGCCAGATCATCAGGAAACCTTTTTCCTAATTTAAGAGAATCCAATAATACTCTATAAGTAATAAAATTCTACAAAACACAATGAGAATTATGCATGTTAATAGAATAATATTACAGAATATTAAAGCTTCAACAAAACGCCAACAAACAAACCACGTTTTTATTTTTCCATACTGTCCTTCTACAATTGGATGGTTTTTTGCCATCACTGAATGCAGACGTAAGGTGTGATGAAAAGCATACACAAGTTAATTTTGTTCTCGCAAAAGAATCGAAATAAAACAAGTGTTGCCAAGGTTTGCACAAGCAGTTGCATATTTAGTTATTAATAAAATTTTTTGGGAATTTAGTTTTTTTCCCTTTAGCACTTTTTCAGAAAAAAGAGCTAACATAGCTCTCTTATTTATCAAATGTAAAAAACATTATTTTTAATACTGTTTTTTTATATGAAGTTTGATTTTTGTTAAGCCAAAATGTTGACTTATTCTCTCATCTTTGTTGTCAATCATATAACAATAAATTTATATAAAATATGGTTTAGAAAGTTGTAATAGGTGCAGCTCAAGTTATGATTTAACACTAAGCGTATTTATTTCTTAAAAATGTAGTTGCTGCTGCAGTTAGTATTCGAAATAGAATACAAAACAGCAATTTTTAGAATTTTTACCTGTTTGTCTGTTCGTTTTATTTTTGTCAGCGGGATATTGAAAACACTATTTACAGAACTCTACAATAATATTAAATTTTATATAAATTTTAGAATTTTAACCAGGGATGGTTAAGAAAATGCAATAACCATAACTGAAGCACTATAAAAGTAAGTCTTAAAATTGGTGTAGATTACTTTCAAAGCAAAATCGAACAAAATATTGTCAGAGCACCTACGACGTGGAAGGCACAACTAGTATTATTTAAAAACAAATATATGTATGGCCAGAAGAAGAAAATAATAATAATTAATAATATAAATACTATTTTAGGGGATAGAATTTAAATTTGCAAACATTTTGTAAGGATTAAAAAAATTGTGATATTTCAGAAGATGTTATTATCACAAATAATAGTTTTATAACTTCCATATTTGATTTAAAAAAATTTAAGACAGAATGAGCCTATATCGTATAAAAGTGATGTAATAAAAAATAAAACACTAGCATTTTTTTTTTCTATAAAATCCTTTATTTATATTCATATTTAATTTTGTGCTTTGTAAGTGTATTGATTGGATGGTGTCTTCTTTTCTATTAGTGCATTTTTTTTTTGTTCGAAGCTATAGTACATTAGCACTTTTTAGCTCTTTTGACTGATTGGTCGACGCGTTTGATCTTTAGGTATCGGGTACAATTTCCCTGATTTCATTAGAGCACATTTCATTGCAGTAACGGTAAAACAGCGAAAAACATCCCACATTGCGTCGATGCTTTAAGTGTAATTATATGTATTTAAATTTTACTTTCTCTATAAAAATATTTTGTATATCAATTTCTAGTTTAAATTTGAAAACATTCTACTGTTAGGCTACTTTCAACTGAATCAATAGATATATTTTCTGAACCGTAACTAAAAACATGATCAATACAGGAACTGCTTTTCCGCCTAGTGTTTAGCGTATAACATTTCAAACTATGGCTCATATATAAATATTTGCGTGCCCTACAATTATGGATGGTTTATCTCCTGAACTGTGGTACCTTTTCTCAAGAATATTATTCTAAGCATTTTTGTGAACGGTAAAAAAACATGAAATGAAATGGTTTTCGATTTATAATTAAGTTGTGAAATTTTATCGGAATTAAGTTCATAAAATTAATTCTTTCACAACTGTTTACAGGGAAGTAATATTTTTTGCTATGTAGATTGACTTACCTCCATATCCATCAGCTCTTCAACACAATTGTAATGTGGAATTTTATACATACAACGGACAGCATTTTTCTTTAAACCAAGTTTTTTGCACTGCTAAAATATCAGGCTGTTTCCTAAACTTCCTCAATATCATTTTTGTTCCAATGTCATTTGCCAAGCCCATTGCACCATCAATAGCAAAAATTTCCTTTTCAACTTTTATTCCCATAACAATGAAGTGCTTTTTATCATTAAATCATTTAAAAATTTAACAGGATTTTTAAGATGTTCTTTTTCTTCTTTTAAAAAACAGTTTTCTTTGCTTTTCCATCATTCCCTTTAAAACATTGTCATATTGTTTAGAAAAAAAAGTAATAGAATTATAATTAGCCGTCAGCTGATATAATGGACAGAGCTTTTGCTTAATAAATTTATTAACCATCTCTTATTTAAGTTTTATCCCCATTTTCGCAGAAATGACATTTCCATATATTCTTTGCTTTCGCTTTCAACTAGAAACATACATACTTGTGCGCTTATCAAGTTCTGTGCAGTGGGCAGATAAACTTAATTTGTTGCATTTATCACATGCAATATTACTTTACTTCATTTATTTCAATTTTGCTCTTAGCACACATTGGTTTGTGGTTTTTTATGCTTCTACTTTTCTAACTTTTAAGGCGAAAATACATACCACGTGTTGCGTACCTCAACGCTTTATACGCTCCTGTCAAATAAAGTTGAAATAGAGTATTTTCACTGTATATGGTACATAAAGAAGTTTGCAACGTGTCTGACGCATGAAGTTGATTAACTTTCAATTTTTCGCGCATTATGTGTGATGTGACATCTTCTCAGCTGACTTTTGTTTCGTTTTGTTACAAATAGTCTTCTCAAATGGAGGAAAAATAATAAAGAATTAGAAAACCAAAAAGAAGCGTGCTGAAGTCAACATTTTTTTTAATCTGTTTTAAACAAGAAGTCTGTAAAGCGTGTTATGTAACGTAAAGTGCTTAAAGCGTACAAAGTATACGGATTCTATGTGCCCCGGCCAGAATCCGTCATACGTTATACTTTAACGTACTCAACTGAAATCAAAGTAACAACGGAAGAGGTTGACACAATGAGTACTTTGTTGACAGATATTAAATCAGAAAAGAAAACACGAGAAAAGCTTTTTTCTCCTTTTTACTCTATTAAATTAAATTATTTTGGTGTATTTTGTTTTATTTTTGCTTCCACTCAACACAAAAATTTAATTTTGAGAGAGAAAAACAAAGAGAAACTAATTTATAGCCTTCAACGTACGTCAAAAGTTAAGGTCGGGGCACATAGAATCCGTCATACGTTATACTTTAAAGCTCTCAATTGAAATCAATGTAACAACGGAAGAAGTTGACACAATGAGCACTTTGTTGACGGATATTAAATCAGAAAATTAAACACGACAAAAGCTTTTTTCTCCATTTTACTTTATTAAATTAAATTATTTTGTTGTATTTTGTTTTATTTTTGCAACACAACACAAAAATTTAATTTTGAGAGAGAGAAACAAAGAGAAAGCAATAATAGTTTTCAACGCACGTCAAAAGTTGCCCAGCTTTCGTACTTAGCGTTGACGGAGACGTACTGATTGTGACAACACTCATTAGAAAAGCTGTATATCAACTTTCTTGTGCGTTGAAAAAGTCGACGTATAACGTATGACGGATTCTTTGTGCCCCGGCCTTTAAAAGTTGCCCAACTTTCGTACTTTGCGTTGACGGAGATGTACTGATTGTGACAACACTCATTAGAAAAGCTGTATTTCAACTTTCTTGTACGTTGAAAAAGACGACGTATAAGGTATGACGGACTCTATGTGCCTTTACTCTGTCGTTCCTGGTTTCTGCTAGGAATTTTTCTAATAAAAAGATTTCTTCTATAAGGCTGCTTAATTGAATGAAACAACATAAAATTATAAAATTTTATGCTATAACATATTTATTATTTAATTTTAGGTAACGAAATTATACAATACCAGAAAAAAGGAAAACAGAGAGAGAGAGAGAGAGAGAGGAAGAGAAAAAGAAAATAAAAAACGAGAGAAAAACAGCTATTTAAATAGAGATTTATTTACGAAACAAATACCAAACAAACACCACTGCAAATTTTAAAGACATCTACCAAAAAAGAAAAGTTGATGAACTTAATTTACATTTAAATCAGAACATTATCAAAAAGACGAGGGCGGCTACAAATACCGTCTGATGTTTTATTAATGTTTACGAAAAATTCCCTCATTACAATAAAAAACACATCCAAAAGAAGCTGTAACATTACAAACCCTTTAATTTTTTAAAGGGGATTTCATCGCAGGTATTTTTCCCTTTATCGTGATACTAAATAACTAACTCAGCATGGGAGTGGCTGAGGATTTCGCTCCCAGCTTCGTCAAAAAGCCACAGCTGAGACAGGAAGATGATGGTAATCGTTTGATTTTCGAGTGCCAATTATTGTCCTCGCCAAAGCCAGATATTGAGTGGTATCGCAGCGATAATTTAGTAATAGAGGATGAACGTACAAAATTTAAAATACAACCAATTGGTGACAACAAATTTACAGTAGTATTAGAGCTCGATGATGTTATCGAAACAGATGCCGGCCTTTATAAAGTAAAGGCTAAAAACAAATCGGGAGAAGTTTCAGCATCAATTAATCTTAATTTCACACGTAAGTAAAACTATTAAAATGATTCTAATTTTGTAAATAAAGCAACGAATGAATTAATGGCAAATTTCCACCGTTTTAAGTTACTACTTCCTTTAGTAAAAGAAAAACAAATCATGCGCATAATTGGTCCAAACGTTTGAAACAAGGGCAACACTTCTAAGTTCTCATCTAGAATTGTTCAGCACTTGTACATACGTAATTGAGTTCAATGTTTTAATAAGTCATTACTACAGCTGTTCCTCAAATTTGATTAATCGAAAAAAACTATTTGTACTCAAATTATATATATTTTTTGAATGAGTTATTAATTGTCCGACCAATAAAAGTCGAACATTTAAATCAAATTTAAAGAAAATTTCTATCGTAATTAAATAAAAATTCTCAACGTAGTCACCCTTATGCGATTGTTTCAATTATGACCTCTTCGATTGACCAGAATATCTTAGGAAATAGTCGCAAGGAGAAAAATCTGGAGAGTATGCTGGTGGAGTAGCAGTACGTAGCACAATTCATGGATTTTTATTTTTAAGCGGCACCCATCGCGCATATGAGTTTCTCATATTCAAATATTCATAAACTTTAACCTCTTTCACGAGCTATCATTCCATACATTTTACCGACTTCTTTTGGCGAACTCACGAAACCACTTTAAACCAAATAAAAGTGCAGAGTCTCCATTTGTATTTATCAAGCAGCTTGCTCTTTGTAGTCCCGTAATAGGTAATAGTTAACCGGAGCAGTGTTGTATTAAACGTTACTGTGCTGGAAATATCAAAATTTATGGAATTATCAATCTGCACTCGTACAAAATTAATAAGTTTACAAATGTTGTTATTAACATTTTTCTTAAATTCAAACCAGAACACATCTTGATTTAAATTTTTTAATCTATCATCGGCTAGTTAGAATGAAATCGATTTACCAGGTTAACATTTTCTTTTTTAATATCCAAAAAGTTCCAATTATCTAATTCATCCGTAGATGATGTTAACAACTGATACAACCCGAAAGTAAACATGTACGTAGAATAGGGATGAAGCGTATAGTTTCGCTGAAAATGTATTCTGCTTGTATTTAAAATGACTTTTTCTGTTTTCCATAAAAGAGAAATAGTCATTATAGGAAAAACCTATTCTGTTGGCATAGGTGTAGCATTTTCTACACCAAGTGATCGTAGCCACGAAGTCGGGTAATTGTATTCTTAATAACATCCCCAGTATTTGGGTTCATTTGTGCTATCTGACTAGCCAAACGATCTTCAAATTGTCTGAGCCAAATCGCACAATCGTTGCCCGCAGGCCAACAAGAACGGCATGCCCGATTGCATTGAAACTTCGCATGGCCTGATTTTGGACCTAAAAGCACATAGAGGCATGGCGTTGTCCGACATTCGGTTATTATACGGAATGTCAATTTTATTAAATTGACATGAAAAAACCATCTGTTGTCAACTCGTGTAAAATCGATTAAGCGTTTCGTTTGTGTTGAATTTTTTTTACACAAATCCCTGTAACTTGATTGTTTTGTCATACAATTATTTTATAACAATTTGTATTTAAAAAATATAATTCTAAATTTTAGTCATAACTTTTACTTTGTGTCATAATTTTACAATTTTTTTTTAATTTTTTAATTTGGCGAAACTAAAGCTGCCGACGAACCCAAAGAAAAGTAAGAAACTTTTTTATTTTAGCAAAAACAAAATTGCTTTAAACAATAGTTTTTAATTAAAATTTATTTTAATAATAAATTTATAAAATTTAATTATAACTCACGTTTTGGCTTATAACTAATTTCATTTTATTTTATTATGCTTTTTACATTTAATAAAAACGCTTTAAATTGCCCTTTTAATAACCCAAGAGGGCAAATTTTCCGCTGAAGAAGAAGACGCACGGTAAGTTTTTGCAAAGCACATTCATGCGTGTAAGAAAAACTAATAATAAAAACAGGCAGAATGAATACAGAAGTACGTAAAAATAAAACAAATATGGTATTAATTTAAAGTTTATGTTATAACAGAAATGTTAATGTCATGTTATAATATAAATGATAAACCATAAAAGTGATATTTATTGATAAAAATTAAATTTCTGATAAAAATTGTGTTGCTTTTATACATTTCTCCTACACAGGTTTATTTCTTCAAATATTATATTTTTCCGAAATTCAGTAAAAAAAATTAGATTATTTTAAAAGTAGCAATTCTTTTCATTGTAATAGCACGTTTCCACGGAGTACAATATTCATGCTTCGCTCTCTCATTCATAATTCACACCTCAAACATGTTTTGAATCAACATATCAACATACTTCGTCATATAAATTCGTGAGAACAAAGCACTTTGTTTCGGGACGATTCTATTTGCGAAGCATGAATAATTTTTGTTTTCTCTAATTTTTATCGCAAATTTATCTGAACCAGCTCTGAAACCAAAATAATAAATGCAAACAAAAAATTAAATTAAAAGTGAAGCTCATATATAAATAACAATGCAAATAATTAGAAAAAAACTTAAAATAGATAAATAAAGAAAACACAAACAACAATATCAAGTGCTAAAATATATTTTATGGAACGTAACACATGATGTCCCTTTTAAAAAGCTTATAACGTACATACAAAAAATACTTCTTAAAGTGGTTTTACACGACGTGTATTTGTCATATGACTTGTCACTTTTCCATGTGTAAATTCTAAACACGTCGTGTGAACCTTTTCAAACATAACATGTGTATTTTCCATGTGTACAATACAAATGACATTTTTCATTTAGAACGTGTTCAATTTTGATGCGACAAAGCATCTGACATCCTGTAATGCCAACTTCATATTTTACTATTTTAGGTTTGTTGTGTTACCAAAAGCACTAATATCGTGGCAAAATCACTAGGTTTTCATCTTTGCATCAGCTGGGGTTGGCAATACAATACTGTGTGGCGGAAAAATTATATATTATAGGTTATGTCAGATGTAATTACACATGTACGTTTGAAAGCAAAAACTATAACCCGTATGTAAAATGCCTATTTTAACATACACATGAAATTACATATGGGTTATCAAACTGACAAGTCATATGACAAACACACGTCGTGTAAAACCACTTTAAGAAGTATTTTTTGTATGTACGTTATAAGCTTTTTAAAAGGGACATCATGTGTTACGTTCCATAAAATATATAAAAAATGTTGTTATTTGAGGTAATTTTGCTCTTTTTACGTCCTTTTTTTGCTTTTCTTGCATTTTAACCAAAACAAGAGAAAAATACCCACAAATATCAACAATTTTCTTGTTTCACATTCTACAAAAATTACGTTCGACTAACTAGGATTAATTCTACCTTAATTTTGTGTCTGTCACACATAATAATGGCATACAATTTCAGCTTGAAAGACAGTGTGTATCTTACCTATTGGCAGTATTTTTTTCTAAGCGGGTCTTCCTCCAGTTGCTTTTCTGGACCC
>OX451220.1:2298992-2381492 GCA_949628195.1 Phasia obesa
TTCATTTCTGTGTTGGCGTATGCCTTTAGCGTTCCAGAAACATATTTTTAAACAGTTCATGGTTTGTTAAGTACCGCCTGCAACAACATAGATTGCATGCGTGCCATTTCTTGCATCATGCTGCTCATAGACCTTATAAAACTGTTTAACGAATGCACTAATGTCTCGAAGCTTGCTTCGAGGCGATTGGTGTTAACAGAAGAACTTTTTTCTTTAAATTCCTGCTGCATCATTGGATTCGGAGAAGAATTTCGCACTGTAGCTCGATTCGTTTTTAAAATATCTGCATATTAAATATTTTGAGCGGTAACTTCGGGTAATAGGCGTTTGTTTGATATTGTGCCTACTTAGAAGTAGTAACAAAATTTTTAGAAGACTTCCTTACCATAGAATAAACATTATAAAAAATATGAAGTAAGAAAATATAAATATAAACAACGTTATTATGAGCCAGAGAAAGAATCAGCCAGCCACCGCCAATTTATATTCATATCAATGAGCTGCCGCTGAATTGTGATACTAAATTTGTGTTAAATTTTAAGCCATACAGATGGTATACACTAAGGTTCATTTCATGACACTTAAAAATAAAAACCAACAAAAACCTAATAAATTAAAGGGTGTCCCCAAAACAATAAGTGATTTTTACTGATATTGATTTAAGCGTTTATCGTACCAACAAAACAAATAGGCAAACAATTTACACAGATTGTGTATTACTGTGATCCCGCTATAAGAACAAGTATAAAAATATTGCACCTAAAATTAAGAGCGCCCCTATAAAAACGTTATTTTATTATTTTAAAAAGTTAGCGGAAAAATTGATTCGGTTTAAGCAAGTTCACTCGGTCTCGCAACATGAGGCAGAATATTGTCATGATCGAACATTTTTGACTCAAACAAATGAATTGTATGATCGTTTATTTTAGTGTTTACATCTCAAAATAGATGACACCCTTCTAATCCAACCAAATACAAATTGGTGGCATAGGTGCCGATGTTCATAATTAACCGGGCTTCACATACGATTTTCGAGCTTTTGAGCCACCCGTAGATGTCAAAGTCTGTAAAAGATCAGAAGAAGGTAGAATCATGTAGACCAATAATATTAGTTACTAAACTGAAACCAATATTGACCAAAAAAGAATGTGATCTGAACCACCAATTCGGTTTTATATAATTCTTGCAAAAAAAAACCGACTTCAAAACAGACAAACTTAAAAGCATGTTGCTTTAAGACGGTAACTATTGCGACACCCTGTAATTTCCGAATTCAAATTTTATACTAGTTATAGCGGTCGTAGCAATACAGGTTCGTTGTAAATTTCAACCTTCTGTCTGTAACGGTTTAAAAGTTTGGTCATATACATCAAATTACATAAACTATTGCGACACCCTGTAATTTATAATTTTAAATAATTATACTTATTATAACAGATATAGTAATGGACATTCTGTCTAATTGTTAAGTGTTTATCAATAACTGTTTAAAAGATAGGGTCATATATATCAAATGACGTCCCCTATTGGGACACCCTTTAAATTCAAATTTTAATATAAATACTTTTTAAAGAACACTTTGTAATACAGATTCTTTTTAAATTTTAACTTTGTGTCCATATATATCAAATTACATCAACTATTGGGACACCCTATAATTTCCAATTTTAAATATTTATACTTGTTGTTATTCGAGACATAGTAGTGAACATTTTGTCTATTTTTCAAGTGTTTGTCTATAACGGTTCCAAAGATGAGGACGTAATGGTCAAATAACATCAATAATGGGGACACCCTTTAATTCATAGATCCAAGTTTTATACTTGTTTTAATAGCGGACTAAGCAATATAGGTTCTTTGTAAATTTCAACTGTCTATCTATAACAGTTGAAAAGTTTGGCCATATATATTACTTTTACATTAACTATTGGGACACCCTTTAATTTCCAATTTTAAATATTTATACTTGTTGTTATACCAGACATAGTAGTGAACATTCTGTCTATTTTTCAAGTGTGTGTCTATAACGGTTCCAAAGATGAGGACATAATGGTCAAATAACATCAATAATGGGGACACCCTTTAATTTATAGATCCAAGTTTTATACTTGTTTTAATAGCGGACTAAGCAATATAGGTTCTTTGTAAATTTCAACTGTCTATCTATAACAGTTGAAAAGTTTGGCCATATATATTACTTTTACATTAACTATTGGGACACCCTTTAATTTCCAAATTCATATTTTACACTTGTTATTTTAGCGGACTTAGCAATACAAGTACTTTGTAAATTTCAACTGTCTGTCTATAAAGGTTCAAAAGTTTGGCCATATATATATCAAAATAAACCAACTAATGGGACACCCTTTAATTTCTAATTTTAAATATTTATACTTATTATAACAGACATAGTAACGAACATTCTGTGCAACTTTCAAGTGTTTGTCTATAACGGTTCAAAAGATAGGAGAATAAAGGTGAAATTAAGTCACCTATGGGGTCACCCTTTAATTTTTAATTTTATTTTTTAATTACTTTTTGTTGTTGGGAGCTACTGTGATACGCACTTTTTTTTAATTTTAAATTGGTGACCTATAATGTTCATAATACACGTAAAAAACATGTATGTTGTATGGGGACACCCTTTAAAATTTTGAAATTCTTTTAAAATGGGACCAATCTGTAGCCATAACCTTTCTAATAGTGCAAAATTTTTAAAATCGGTTCAGAAATGACTGAGTTCTGCGGGCACAAACATAAAAAAAAGCAACATTCAGACGAATTGATAACCTCCTTCTTTTTTTGAAGTCGGTTAAAAACAGTGTAGCACTATTGAAAAAATCGCACAGATTAGTAAATGTATTAAAAAACTATTGTTCTGCGCTTTTTATTAACGTGTCCCAAGCTTTCGTCAAAGTATGTCATGAAGGCCTAATTATACGTTAAAGAAAAATTGCCTTACAATTTCTATAGGCTGTTAAAAAGTAACTTAACTCGTCGAAAGTTTATATTTATTGGCGCCTAAGCCAATTAAAAGCAGAAATCCGACACATGGGACACATTTTATATTTGCTTTACACATATTTCATTTGCAATTGTGGTTGAAAAAATGGAGACTTAAAATCATTGAACATAAATGTACCCACATATTCCTATTCGAATAAATTATACCACAACATTCGTAGGTCAAACACCTTGGCATACATCTTGATATATTTTCAACCTGAAGAAATCACATTGAAGCAATAAATTGGCTTCTTATCTTAAACTCAACAATAAGCTAAGAGCGTCTATTTTAAAAGACAGTCCTTAAAAATTAATGGTGCTAGATGCCATAATAAAATCTTAAGAATGATTACAGTCGCTCCCTATTATGTTAAAAACTCAAAAATCCACGAATACATCCGAATTCACTGGCCCGTAACATCCTAAATGATTGTGGTTACGTTTTGATTAACATGGTGTAATATTGCTTCTCTTGGCCGAACATCAGAGAGATGAGCCACAAATCATAACAGCAATCGTGCCACCATACAGTTTTTGTCTAGCACTGGCTGGACTCAATGAAGTATATATTCTGTATTGTTTACTTATTAATTTTATTTATTTATTTTATTTTTGTTTTATTTATTTCCATTTTCTGTACCTCAAGATTACTCTTATATTTAAAGTACAAGAAGGTATTGGAGTCATTTTTTTAAAATTTAACATAAACATTTTATAAACAATAGGCAAATCAATTTATAGATAAAATCGGACAACAGTTTAAATATTTTATAGGCAAAACAGAACTAATAAAAAAAGAAAAAAAAATTGTAAAGTAAAATTAAAACTAATTATCTATATATATAAAAAAAAGTTGCATTGTGTTAGAAATTGATGTTCTCTGGAATGCGAATGACAGTAGGCGTGGTACCTCCCATACAAAGTGAAAAATTATTATTGTGTATATAGAGAACTATAATAGGTATGGTCTTCAAAGTGGGTACAAGTAAACCCCATACCCATGCGGTTACTCTAGAAAAAAAAATTGGGACAGTGAGCGTGGTACCCCCCATACCAAGTAAAAAATTATTATCCTGTATCTAGAGAACTGCAATAGGTAGCGTCTTGGAATTTTGCATCAGTAATCCCCATATTAAGATACATGGTGTAGAGACACACAGACTGAATTTGAATGGAGGGCTTGGTACCTCCTACCCAAAGTGAAAAATTATTATCGCGTACCTATAGAACTACATCAGGTATAGTCTTGAAACTTTGCACAAGTAACCCTCATACTAATGTGCATAGTCTAGCAAAATACAGACTGGATAAGAATATTGGGAGTGGCACATCCCATTAAAAGTAAAAATTGTTATCGTATTAATACGTATAGTCTAGCAAAAAAAAGGTTGGATGGGAACATTTTTGACTTGAGAATAGCGTGGGTTTTCGCGTTAAAATTTGGTAATACTTTTCTTTCAAGTGTTTATTGTGTTGTTTGTGGATGGGTGTAGCGAAGCGCACCGAGGATATCTAGTAACAAATAAAATCAAGTATAATTATTAAACAAATTTTTTTTTATAATGATAATGATCTTCTTATCTCTAAGAGATCTGGCAAACCTAATTTTATCATAAAGATATCGGGGGATTTGTGAATAAGTAATTTTGTGAAAGTATAAAAGAACGAGAATCTTAGGTAAAGTTTCAAAAGATACACCGAACAGTTTTGAGAAAAGATTAGAAACATGATCATATCTTCGTAGGCCATAGGAATATCTCAAAATATTATTGTATAAAACAATTAACTTGTATTTTCTAATAGAGTCACAACTTGCAAAATGTTCACATCCATAAAGTATGTGTATAAGTGTGTAAGACTGTTTATGCCACAGCGACGTCAACTTGACTTATATTTTACCTACAAGTGTGTTAACATGACTACCCCAATTATGGTTATTATTAAAGATTATACCGATATTCTTAGCACTGTTCACGATTTTTACCCCATTAATGAAAATGTCAACCTTTATAATAGGACTAAAAGAGTGGTCGAGCAAGATCAAAAAATTTACTTCGTTATTATCAAGCTCGTTTCGAATGCCCTCCTATACATCAATCAAGGCAGAAATACAACTATGATTCGAGCGAAATCCTGACTGCTTTTCAGAGTAACTATTTACTGAAATGTATGAAGACATCTGATTATAAAGAAGTCTCTGCAAAACTTTTGATAAGTAGCAAAGTTTAGCAAAAATTGGTCTAAATTTAGATTCAGATTTAGGAAGTGTGATTATTTTAGCATACTTCTAACTAGACGGAAAAGTGCAAGCATGATAATGGTGTTAAATAAGTGTGTTTTGGAATTTTGTGGCAGCGGAATTTTTATGAACTTGGGGTGCATATTGTCACAACCCACTACATTTGTCTTCACTGACCTGAAACAGATCGTAGAGTCTACCTGACTGACTTACACCAGAAAAAAGTATTAACTTTGAATTCATTCATTGTTCTACACTACAAATTCCGATATCCCATATGCAATTCCAAGTTTGTTTAGAGTCAATTGCAGAGCTAAATCGAGTAGTAAAGTACCTAGTTTTGGCATTTCTTATATGGACATTGAAATTTTTCCTTGCAGTTCTAAATGCCTCTTTCAGCACTGGAGTAAGCTAGAGCAAGCTAGATCTCTCTTATATATAAGTCGTTTAATGCCAGAGGAGAACTAAGGCTTAGATTTGGTGGATATAACCCTTGACCTAACAGGAACTGATAAATCATATAACATATGACAATTGTTTTGTAAAAACAGTGATTGATCATTAAATTGATCAATAAATGATCAATAAAATAAGAGAAAAAAAATGCTCATTGTGATGCCTGACTTCCATCTACTTCAGTAAGCCCAGCCAAAAGAACAATGAAGTTTCTCCCGAAATCCTTCAGCCCCTGATACATTCCAGTTATCGACACTGTTGCCAATTTTTTCTTAAGATTCTCACCAAATTTGTACTGAAAAACTCTAGAAACAGCTACTGACGAGTCACATTTTACATTTATTCATTTTAATGTTAACAAAGTCAACTTTTCGAAATACTCATTACTAAATGACAGACAAACTAGTTTCACTAAAGTGATAGGAAATATGCATTGACGCAAGGTTAGGTTGCACGGGTCGCCGGCGGCGTGTAGGGGGGGAAACCTACTCACTTGGGTCCCTTTGGTCCCATTGTGACGGGTTAGGTTAGGTATTGCATTGACGCAAACGAATCTTGTATTTTAGTTTCCTTAGACTTATCTAAGGCATTTTATTGGTCATATTAAATTGCTAAAAAAAAATAATGTACTTGGAGTTTCGATTCACTCGAATATATTGTCAATTTATGAAATCGTTATGTCGGTTATTATGTTGGTGTGAGCAGTTTGTCAAATTCAATGAAAGTCAATCACATTTGAGACATAAACTCCGGTGTGGTCGAAGGCTCAGGCCTTGGACCTTTAATATTCTCAATGTACATGAACGATTTATTTTGTTCAAATTGATTGGAATTGTGCAAAGCCTTTGCATTTGCGGATGACAATTAACTTATGTTTTTTGGAGAACGTTAATCTAACACAGTGCAGAAAGTAGTTAATACTACTTTAAGTGCAGTAGAAACCTGGATGATATCAAGAATACGAAGGTTTTATAATTCGGTGGATTAGCTTCTCAAGATTTTGTAGCTCAACTTAGTCCTAAATTTTTTGTTTAGCGGTAATTAAAGTAAAAAATTAGTTAAAAATATAAAAATTACATTTTAATTCCAGTATATTTAAATTTATTTACATTTTAATGCAATTACTGTTCTGTAGGTCAAGCCATTTAATTATCGATTTTATAATGACTAAAGGAAATTTAATAAAAATTAAAGAAAATGATTCAGGTAATCGACAGTTTGTCGCATTCTAGGCAAACTTTTAAATTTTTAAAAAGTTTAGTTCATTTTTAATACAGTTCTATTTTCAACGTTTGTTAATAAAGCCCATTCTAAATGGTTATGTAAGCAAACAGATCTTGGAATGTTGAAAATACTCTCAAAGTTTTTAAGATCCTATTGCCCTCAGGCTTTTTTGTTACAATACAGTTGCAATTAAATTAAAAATTGTAACATAATTATACACGATACTCGATACTTTTATACTAATACTCGTACCTCTTGCTGAAGTGACACAAATGCAACCCGCAAACTAAAAGACAAGAACACTTACTTGCCCACCGGAGCACATACCTATAAAGTTGTTGTTTTGTTTACATCTCATCCTGGTGGAGTAATTCGTCCCATATATTTTTGAAATAATAATATTATTGCTGTTCTCTTACTTACGGTATTCGATGCAATTTGTGTTTCAAAAAATACTATGTCACGTACCACATAGTTACCGTAGCAATCGATTTATTGTGAATAAAACTTTAACCCAAAGCTAGTTATTTATTTATTTATTATATATTTTTTACTTTAAAAACTTTAACTTAAAAAAAAAACGGCACTAAACGTGCTACTACTGAGAAGTCGTGGTTCTCGCATGAAAGATATAAGAACCACAAAGTCACGAAATAATTTTTAACTGTCACTCTGTACAAAAAAAGTTTTTGCTACCCCCAGCAAGTTTACTTTGTTTAAATGCTTTGGATATTTAAGAAAAATTGTATCTCTTAAAATCAAGTTAAAAATCGCCAAATTGGCAACAGTGGTTATCGATAAAAATATAATATTCTCGTATTAGATAGCACTGTACTGAGATGGGATGTTGAGGGGGCGAGAAATTCTTTTGTATATTTTTGTTTAGTATTATTTTGACGTTTAATGAAAACTAAATCCAAAAATTTTGTTGGGTATTTTATATGGCGTTCACACTATTAAAATTTAACGTGTTTAAGCGAGTTGTTTTACAAACTAAACCAAAGTATTCACACTACAATTATCGTGTTTTAGTTTGACATTTATTCAGCTGATCACACAGCTGGTAGAGAAAATAAAGTATCGTACTTTAAAAAAATGGATAAAAAACAAGTAGTGGAATTAATGGGATATTATTTAAATTATATAAACGATGCAGTAATAAACTTTGATGAACTATTTAGACAAAAAAAAGATACTATAAGAGACGGCGTTCTGCCTTAATTAAAAATATTTTAAGTTTGAGAATGCAGCAACTGCAACTCTTATTAATGTTGGCGGAGCATTTGAACGGCTTAAACTATGAGAACAGATTGTGGAAAGTGGTAATATTTATTGTAATTACTATTTTATTACTCTTAGGACCGAACAAAATCATTTTGGGAAGTCGATTGCCAAGTGCTAAATGATAAAGGATTTAAAAATAATTTTCGTGTAAACCGTCAAACATTTGAAGTCCTTTGCAACAAATTGAGATGCTTCGAACAAAAATGTTCAAAAAATGTTCAAAAATATATTTATATTAAAAAACTCGATTATCTATTCAATTTGTTTACACTTTTTGACATGTCGTTTAATTTATGTTCGCCGCCATTATGAAACATGTTTAGTTAACACAAAAATGCAAAAAATAACTAAACGCACCTCAAGATTATATCCGAACTCTGGCTTTTGCTCCATTCTCATACTTAAAATATTTTTAATTAAGGCAGAACGCCGCCTGTTATAGTATCTTTTTTCTTGTCTAAATAGCTCAACAAAGTTTATTACTGCATCGTTTATATAATTTAAATAATATCCCATTAATTCCACTACTTGTTTTTTATCCATTTTTTTAAGTACGATACTTTATTTTCTCTACCAGCGTGTGATAAGCTGAATAAATGTCGAACTAAAACACGATAATTGTAGTGTGAACACTTTGGTTTAGTTTGTTAAACAACTCGTTTAAACACGTTAAATATTAGTAGTGTGAACGCCATATTAGACTCCGTACAAAATTTAGAAACACACATAAGTGTTGTGTAAATAAAAATATGTGTTCGTTGCTTTCGAACAGTACATGTTGTGTACGATGTGTGTTCTTTCTTGAGAAAAACACAGGGTCAAACGGACAAACAAAAATCCATACTACCTTCTAAACTTAAACAATTATTTCAAGTCCAGACTACACCGTGTCTGTTCAGGTTTTATATTTATGTACGGATTGCAGTATTAAGATACTTTTGTTAATGCATAAATAATACTTCATATATACATACATTAATTTTTTTTATTTTAACATTCAGATAAGTATCGATAAGGATGGCCACTCTTATTTTGCAACACTTGAAGTTAAAAATGTTACAGTGGAAGATGCTGGTAAATACAAAGTGAACGGCAAAAATGAACTGGGTGAAAGTAATGCTACAATTAGTTTAAATTTTGACAGTAAGTAGAATAATATACAAAAATATGCAAATGTCATTCAAACAGAAACAATTCTGTACTCAAAATAGTATTGTTTGCTCATTACATATTTTTGTTAATTTATATAATAAATCGTTTACCTGTGTTAAATAACGTTATTTGGGTGTGTGTATGTATGTTTGGTATTTAACGTTCAAGATTGCTTTAGAGATAAAATTAGCTAGATTGAATATTACTCTTAATGGTGAGTGATATTTAATCTAGCTATATCCTATGCACTGCCTTTTTATTGTTGACAGATCTGCGTGAATAACAATAAATACGTTGGAGAGTCTGAGGAGTATTTTGCTAACCATTAGTATAACCATTAGTATAATATAAGTATATCACACTGTCAACCCAAATCTTTCTTTAGAAGACATTTAGAGACTTTATTAGTAAGTTTTGAGGATAAGGTTTGCCCTACACTGTTTAATAAGTTGCTTAGTAATCAAACTATGTATGTAAAAGTTTTATTAACAGGATACCATTAGAATAGGAGCTTTCTTCAAAAATGAAAGTGATCATTACAGATTTGTAAAGAAAATATTTACTTTTGAAATATGCTTCTAAAGTTTAATAGTCTCCATTGGTTTTCCACCACTTCTAGAATTTAATGCACCGGTTTTCTTCTAAGTTTTTTTATGGTATTCAATCAATCAATTAATCAAATCAAAAGTATCGTTCACAAAATAAAATGTCAGTCAACCAATCAAAATGCGGCAACTTTCCTTTGAATTTTTATTGTGCACCACTAAAACATTTTGTGGGACCATTTGCATCGAATACTGAACTCCACTACTGTTAAAGTCATTATTGTACTATAATATATTTCTGAAGTGTATTTATGAAGTATCCTGACAATACGTCTTTGGCCTTATAGGCTTTTTGTATTGTTAATAAATAAATAAAGAAAAAAAAAAAAACATTTTATACAAAAGATAAATTGATATTTAAAAATCGCAATCTAAATCGAAGGGTTTGATTCCCTCTAGGCGGAAATGGAAAAGGGGTAGTATAATAAATGACACTAACACACAGTATCCGCTGTATCATATATGATCGGATGTCGTTGGTTCTGGTGTCTTTTCAGAGGAAATTGACTTACGACGCTCATATCGCCTCTCCATACGACGATAGGAAGACACGCTAACTGTAGAAAACGGTCTTTCATCTTTTTTACGAAGCTTTCAATTCTACGAGACGCTAATTTCCTATATCTTAGCTATTAAGGACTAATCTAGGTTACCTTATTAGATATATAAATGCGATAGGAATGGGTCTAGCTAATCAATAAGGTAGGAAATTAATATTTCACATTGTTGCCCACTTAAATAAAACATATTAATATAGATAAATGAAAATAAAATCTAGATCTAGGCGAGAAGTAACTATTAGTTAGCAATCTTGACCGATTTCTACACATACTATCACCACTTAAAAAAGCTTAATTAAATAACTGTTGCAACCCGAGTGTGTAGAGCTGTTAGATAACTGTAACTATCAATTAACGAGTTTTAAAAGATTGAAAACCGTTGTATATTTTTGGCGGCTTTTGAAAAAGAAAAAATCTGGTAGTTCTGCTCACACAAAATATTTTTTAAGGTTTTTTATATTAATTAAGCGTATTAATAAACTGTTTCAGCTGTTTTGTTTTTTGTTGTTTTCTAATAATTATTTAATTTTTGGTTTTAACCAGGCGTCCCCAACAAAAAAAAAAAACGCTTCTAATGAGTATGTGTTGGTTATAATATAATTCATATAAATATAATTGGCTATAGCCAACTTAAGCAACTATAATATGCATAAGCAACTGTGCAATTACATATAAATCTTATGTGGTAAACTATAATGTACTTAACAACACTTTTCGTTAAGTTTCGTCAAATGTCATTTGCTTAAGCAAAGTCCGAAACCGATCGCACATTCCGTACCGAAACAGCTGTTTGTGCTTTGTGTTTTACATATGAATGTGCATTCAAAAAAAATTGCAATGGAGAACGAAAGTGAACAAATTGTATCTAAATTTAGTATAAAATGTTTAAAAAAAGAAATTTCTATATGAAAAAAGGAAGGAGTTGTATAATAATCGTAATTAAAAAGAAGGAGCATTTTATTGTTTATGAGTTGAGTGATGCACACCGCTGTATTTTTAATACTTTTGGCCAAAATTGCACAAACAGCAAAAAATGTTAAATTTTTCTTTTGAAATTTCATTAAAACTATTAAAAATAATTATTAATTTGTATATGAATGGTATTAGGTATATAAAATATGTTTATTTAACACCTTTTTGTTAACAAAATTCATTTATTCAGAAAAAAAAATATTATTTTGCAAAAGTACAAATAAAACAAATATGCAACTGTGACATAATAGTTTTTAATTCCTGTAAAGGGAATTTCACACTATAATACAAGTATTAATACTTTTGAGGAAAATAAAACCGTGACATGATGAGTTGTATTGTTTTTTGAAAAATTTCAAACAATAATTAGATCAGAGTTTCATATTATTCAAAAGTATTAATACTTGTATTATAGTGTGAAATTCCCTTAAGTACATTGTAGCCACCTAAAAGTCTTCAATAAGTTGCTTAAGCATTTGACAGACTTTTCTTTCATTTTTTGACATTAAGTTTCGTCACATTTTATTTGCTTAAGAAAAGTGCGAAACCGATCGAACATTCTGTACGGAAATGCTGTTTGTGCTTTGTGTTATACTTATGCATGTACATTCATAAAAATTGCAATGGAGGACGAAAGTAAACAAATTATTTTTAAATTTAATATAAAATGAATTAATAAATTAATTATTTAGGCTTAAGTTCTTAATTATAAAGAGATAAAGAAAAATTAGATACCAGCAAAGCAGAATGCATTTTCTAGACAGTACTCTTCAGTACTCTTTGTATGAATCTACCCGGTAGTTTCAATTGTTATTAATTTTCTATTTAAACAAACTTATCAAAGAAATAGAATCTGAGAAATTTTAATTTTACATTATATTTCATAGAAAATAGAGCTTTTTGAAATTGTTTTACACTTGTAAACTCCATTTTCTGCTTTGCTGGTATCTAATTTTTCTTTATCTCTTTATAATTAAGAACTTAAGGCTAAATAATTAATTTATTAATTCAAAAATAGTTCAAATAAAATTCATATAATTAATATAAAATGTTTAAAAAGGGAAGTTTCTATAAGAAAAAGGGACGCATTGTATGAGCATTTTATTGTTTATAAATTGGGTGTTGCACACCTTTGCATTTTTTAGTACTTTTGGCCCAAATTATACAAACAGCAAAGAATGTGCAATTTTTCTTTCAAAATTTTCTTAAAAGTAATAAAAATAATTATTAATTTATATCTGAATGGTATATAAAATATTTTTTTTCAACACCTTTTTGTAAATAAATTTCATTTATTCAGAAATAAATTATTTTTTTGCAAATGTACGAAGAAAACAAATATGCAACTGTGGCAAAATAGTTTCTAGATTCATGTAAGTACATTGTAGTCACCTAAAAGTCTTCTTTAAGCATTTGACAGAATTTTCGTTAATTTTTTGGCATTAGCTTAAGCCAGCTTATGCACATTATAGTTCGGCATTTACTTTGTTGAAGGCTGGCATGCTACTGATTGATTTTGCTCTCTTTGTCGGGAGTCTCTTGAGGTTGTGTTTGTGCACATAGCCTCAGGGGTTTGGTTGGGTATGTTTGGTTTTAACTCTTGCGTAAGTACTTTAACCTGTTATTTGTTTTTTGATCATAAATTAATAACAATAATAATAATGAAACTTTGATGCATTACATTTTCAAAAAAGCTGAAACATTTGTCACATTTTGAAATAAAAAAACAATTTGAAACGGCATTTCGTAATTTAGTGAGAGAATAAGACATATATTTCAAACGAAATATTGAATTGCTGAGTATCTTCTATTATTATTTTTTTTTTTAATATTATATTTTAACTAAAAACAAAAAAAATATAAATAATAACTTAAGATGACAACAAACATTATTACCTACATCTTAGGCGATGAAGCTCCTGTACCTGAAGATGGCATTAGACCCACATTCACCGAACGACCGGTCATACGACAAAGCGAAGATGGTGGCAATGTAACATTCGAATGCAGATGCGTTGGTGATCCTAAGCCTGGAGTTACGTGGTACGAATTAAAAAAAGAAAAAAAAACTGAAAACAGATAACAGATAACAAAACGTTTCAATTGTTTTCGGAAAACTTCAGTTGGCCATTCGCGAGTATTTAAACGAGTTTTCTAACCGACCATTTCCTGCAATATTAAATAAAAATTTCCAAAAACTTAGAAATGCTTTTATTACTTACAAGCTTTTGGACATGTCTTCGTGTTTGTATTTCAAATTTGAAATTCTTTACAGGAAATAGTAAAAATTATTTTCCTTTATTTTAATCATGTTCATTTAATACCACGAAGTTTAGCCAAATTTCTTTTTAAAACTTGTTGAATGGAAAAAGAAAAAAATCTTTTCAAACAAAATAATATTGCGAAAAGTTAGTTAGTTAATCCTAGCAGTCAGCCAATCTAAAAACTGAATGTTTTCCTACGGCCCTTTACAACTATAAAACGATTTTATTTGCACATTTCAAAAGGTACCATGCTCAAGATGAATTAAAAGAGGGAGGCCGTTATAAAATGTCCTTGACTTTAGATCAGAAATTGTATCACATGGCCTGCTTGGAAATAACAAATGTTGTATCCAGCGATCAGGGTGAATATCGCGTTAAGGCCAAAAATAAACACGGCGAGGGTGTGGCTACGATAAATTTAAATTTCGAAGGAGGTTCTAAAAAGTAAGTGTGTATGTGTGTATGTGTTGATATGGGACTGGGGATGTACAAAATGAAAATAAAATAATTATACACTATGCTAAAAAATTAATTTAAAATAGAATTCCCGATGGCAAATCACCGCGATTTCCAAAGAAACCCACAATTCGACAAGAAGAAGATATTTTAATCATGGAATGCATATTAGAGGCACATCCGGTGCCAGATATAACCTGGTATAGAGGTGATAGCAAAATTGATAATTCATCACGGATAAAAATGTCGCGTAAAGCCACATCAAAGGATAGCTATGTTTTGACTTTGGAAATACAGAATCCTACGAAAGAAGATGGTGGCAATTATCGTTGCAATGCATTTAATATGTATGGCGAGAGCAATGCCAACATTGCTCTCAATTTCCAAGGTACATAATATTTTGTTCATAAGGTATATGAAATGAGTATTGATATGATATTTTGTTCGTAAGGTGTATAATATGAGTATTGCTATATGATATGATGTATAATATGATATTAAATGATATATGATATGATATGATGTGATGTGATATGGTATCATTTGAAGATGATATGATATGATGTGTGTAATATGATATGATATATAATATGATACGATCCGATATGATATGATATGATATATTATATGATAAAATGTGAAATGATATGATATAATATGTGATATGATATGATCCGATATGATATGAAATTTTATATGCTGCCTGTTTTGCCAATTACAAACACGGGTTTATTTGAACCATACAATTTTAAATTGCACATTGTTTAAAATTTTCTCCTCAAAGCAAAAGCAAAAGGTGTAACACATAATTATCAGATTTATATTTAGTTTCAGTTATAAATAAAATGAAAATATTTATTTAAAGCGAAGAGGAGAATGAAAAAGTAGATTTCTTAAGATATTATCACCAAAATTTCATTAATTTTTTTGTTAGTTTAGTCCCGTTCCACACTTGCAATTTTTGTTTCAGTAACACATGTTTACAAAAATAGCAGCAGTATGATGTTTCATGTACTTGAAACCCTGCTGCGACGCTGTAATGTTGTTGTTTGCTCTTTTCGACATGAGGTATGGATACGAATGCAACTTCCCAGGAGAATTAAAAAAATGTTTCAGAAACAATAATTGCGAGTGTGCAACGGGACTTAACATCTTAGTGAGAAACATTTCATTGAAAAATCTTCAAGAACTAAATATTTTACTGATGGGATTAAGAAAATAAAAACAATAAATTTATTTGCTTTAATAACTGAAATTGGTAGTGCTGATGACAACATTTCACAAATTACTATGGGGGAGACTCAATAAACCTTTGCAAAAACGTAGATAAGCCTTTTTTGTGATTTATTTAAGCTTCATATACTTCATTCAATGACCCTCTAACATTTTTAACCAACGTTTTTCGATAACGCATTATTTGTTTGAATTTAAAAGTAGAAAAAATCACTAATACATCAAATTTGATTAATTATAGGGACACCCTTTCATTTCCAATTTTATAGTTCTTATAGCAGACATAATAATTCACGCTATGTGTAAATATTAAGTCTCTATCTATAACGGTTCAAAAGAAAGGCCATAAAGATCAAATTACGTTAGCTATGAGGACACCCTTTAAGGTTTTTTTGTAGTTTTTATTGTAGACATAGTAATATTCGCTTTGTTAAATTTAAATTTTATACTTGTTGTTATAGCGGACTTATCAATATAGATTGTTTGTAAATTTCAACCATCTGTCTATAAAGGTTCAAAAGTGACCAACCACATACATCAATTTACATTAACTACTGGAGCAGCCTTTATTTTCCAAATTCAAATTTTCCATTCGATATTATAGTGGAGTTAGCAATAAAGGCTTTTTGTAAATTTCAACCGTTTGTGTACAACTGTTTAAAAGTATGGCCATATACACCAAATTAAATAAACTATTGTAGTACCCTTTATTATATAATTTTGAATATTTATAACTGTTATTATAACGTCATAGTAATCGACTTTCTGTATAATTTGCAAGTGCTTGTCTATAGCGGTTCAAAAGATAGGCCCATATAAGGCGCCTATGGGGACACCCTTTAATTTTTGGATTTATTTTTTTATTACTTTTTACTATTGGGGGCTACATTGATACGCAATTGAAATTGCATTGATACGCAATTGAAATTGCATTGATACGCAATTGAAATTGCATTGATACGCAATTTTTTAAAATTTTAAATTGCTGGTCTTACAGTTATTATACACGTATAAAACATGTGTGTTGTGTGTGGACACCCTTTAACTTTTAAAATAATGAACTGTTTTTAAAATATTACCAATCTCTAAGCATAACCTATAAAATAAAGAAAAAGTTTTCGAAATCAGATCAGAAATGACTGAGTTCTGCAGATACAAACATAAAAAATTAGGTTAAAAAATTCGTACTTTCACTGCTTTTTCTCCATTTTCTCTTGAAAATAACATATTTTTGGGGAAAAAAGTATTCTATATTAGAATCAAGATGCGAACACATACAAAAAGATATTATAGGTATTGATTGTAGTTGCTCCTTAAGGTATGTTTACACGTAGGTAAACATACATACCACATATCTAATGCCATGTTTCCACTACAACTTGAATTACTTCATTCGCTCTTTGAATTACTTTTTTGAATTACCCCGTTTCCACATTCGTAATTCGATTTAACATTTTGTTTTGTTGTAGAGAAAATTTATTTACATTTATTTTAAATATTTTTTTGTTGACAAATTTTTTTTTATTTGTTGCAGTTGAGCAAGAAGTGGGTAACTCCACTTTGTTAAAATCGAATTTTCTTAATTAAAATTTTTAAAAATAAATAAATTATTTTAAGATTAAAATGGTCAATAGTAACTGATAGAAAAATAGAAAAATCCACATGAATCAAAGTTAAGAATTTAATTTCAATAATTTACCTCAATCTGTATCAGTTGGAGGTCTACATCCTTCAGTAGAAATAGCGGAAAGAGAATAATCTGCTAATATTCAGCTACTTAAACTATACTATAAACACTTGTGATCCAAAAAATTGATGGGATTTTTCATACAGCAAATACTACATTAGTAAAAACTCTAAAAAGTATTCACTCAAGAATAATCTGTAATGAAATTTTAATATAACTAACCTTTTCTGTAATACAAAGTTTAAAAATTTGAACTCTAAATTTCTCATGTAATATGCATTCACGCATTCGCATACTTCCGTTTATATTACAATATCACAATGCAATAAAAAAAACATTTTATATTTTTCATTACATTTTTCTATTTTTCATTTTATAGACTTAACGAATATTTCTTTTAAAGGTAAAGTTTAATTTTTCTTTGCTCTTTTTTTGCATTCTGACAACTATTTCGATAAAGTTCCGATAAAAATTAGAGAAGACACTGATTTCTTCGTAATTCAGAAGCAAGGCGAATTCATACCAGGTGGAGTCGATAGCCCAGCTGATTGTTTTTTGCTCTCGTTTTTTTGCTAATGTCTTGTCAAAAAATACATTGTTTCATTTACATTTGTTTCTAATGTCAAAGTTGTTGTTTTGTTGTAGTTGTTGTCCTACTGCTCACACCTGGTATGAATTCGCCTTGTTCAGAAGGTAATTCAAACTGAATTACGTACAAATGAGATAATTCGCTCTCAAAAATTTGTATGACGAACAGCGTTGTCAACTTTGAAATTTCTCCACCAAAGTGGAGAAAAAAACGCACCATTTAAGAGAAAACGCACCAAGTTTTAAAATTTCTTTTTTATTTAAAATCTTGAATAATTTAATTTTCCAAAAAATTATAATATTTTTGTTTTAAAAATATAACAATAAAACAGTCATAAAGTTACAGGTTTAAAAAAAAAAACAAAATTAAATCATAAAACTTAACAAAAATAAAAAAAATAAACAAATATGTTTGTATGCAGTTGTACCAGATAATATCTTTTTAGGGTTCCGTATACAAAGTGTAAAAACGTCACCCTATTGTTTTCGCTACAATGTCTGTCCGTCTGTCAGCGCCTTTTATCTCTGGAACCGTAATAGGTAGACTCTTGAAATTTACGCAGATGATGTATAGCTGTTGCCGCTATAGCAACAAATACTAAAACATATAGGGTGTTCCGATAGAGAGGTGTTATTCACGAATATGTGCCTATTTCGTGAACTGTAGGTGGGATACACTTGAAATTTACAAATAGTAATTAAAACTTAGTTCACTATATAAACAACTATAAAAAAAAACAATAAAACTAAAAATTAAAGGGAGTTCCGATAGTCGTGTGATTTGCATGTATAAGGCCTAAGTTTTGAACCATAAAAGCTAGACGCTTGAAATTTTCACAGAAGGTGGATATCTGTGGCCGCTATAGTATGCAATACTTAATCTTATAGAGTGTTCCGATAGAGAGGTGTTATTTACGAATATGTGCTTTTTTCTTCAACTGTAGGCAGTATACACTAAAAATATGCCAGCAGTAATTAAAAATTAGTACGCTATATAAACAAGTCTAAAAAATAAACTTAAAAATTAAAGGGTGTTCCGATAGTGGTGTGATTTGCATGTATAAGGCCTAAGTTTTGAGCCCTAATAGGTAGACTCTTGAAATTTTCATAGAAGGTGTATAACTATGGTCGTATAGCGAAAAATATTAAAACTTATAGGGTGTTCCGATAGAGAGGTGCTATTCACGAATATGTGTTTATTTCTTGCACTGTAGGAGGCATACACTAAAAATTTACAAACATTAATTAAAACTTAGTTCACTTTATAAACAAGTCTAAAAAAATAAACCTAAAAATTAAAGGGTGTTCCGATAGTGGTGTGATTTGCATGTATAAGGCCTAAGTTTTGAACCATAATAGGTAGACTCTTGAAATTTTCACAGAAGATGTATAACTGTAGCCACTGTAGCAGCAAATACTAAAACTTACAGGGTGTTCCTAAAGTGACGTGTGATTTGCCTTTATGTCTTTATTTTTGAGCCGTAGGAGGCAACCACTTAAAATTTGCAGACAGTAATTTAATCTATGTTCGCTTCATAATATTAAACCTAAAAATTAAAGGGTGTTCCGATAGTGACGTGATTTGCATGTATGTATATGGCCTAAGTTTTGAACGATAACAGACGATAACAGACTCTTTGAAGTTTTTACAGGAGGTGTATTACTATGGCCACTATTACAAATAATAAAAACTAAAGGGTTTGTCGACAGTGACATGATTTGCATAAACATTGTCTAATTTTTTTAACCATAATAGATAGACTCTTGAAGTTTTCACAAATGGTGTATTACTATGACCCCTATAAAACCAATAAAAATTTAAAGGGTTTTCCGACATGCATGTAAAACGACATATTTTTTGAACCGTATTAAGTAGACTCTTCCAATTTGTATAGAATAGCCGTTATGACAATTACTAAAACTTAAAGGGTGTTCTGACAGTGACATGTTTTTCACGTATAGTAACTTTTTTTTTAATAGTAATAGGTAGACTCTTGATATTTTCATAGAAAGAGAATTGCCATGGCCGCCATAGCAAATAACAAAATTAAAGGGTGTTCCGACAGAGACATGATTTGTACGTAAATAGCCATATTTTTTGAACCATAATAGGTAGACTCTTTAAATGTAGATGCTGTACTTTGGCCGCTGTAACAATTACATATCTAAAGGGTGTTCCATCAGTTATGTTTTTCACGTATATTACCTTATTTTTTGAACCGCAATAGGTAGGTTCATGTATATTTTTATAGATAGTGTATTACCAAGGCTGCTGTAACAAAAATTGCTAAAATTTAAAGGGTGTTCCAACAGTGATGCAATTATGACTTAATTTTAAAATTAAAGGGTGACTCATAAGACATGAAAAAAATTAACAACTTGAATTTTTAAAGTTGTACTAAACATAGTACGGAACCCTACGTGTGTAAGTCTCACTCGCACTTGACTAATTTATTTTTATTTCATATATTACATACACAACTTTTTAAATAGAAATCAGCGATCATTCACAATATACGTAGTTTAATAAAAAACTTAACAATAACATTTAACTTCAGTCCAAAATTCTAATGTTGAATCAATATTTTTCCATTGCATAAGGTAAACCATTCGCCATCCGTTTTCAATACTAGACAATATTTCGATATCGGATGCAAATTGTACTGCTAATGGCATGATATCATTTTTGCAATGAGATAAAACATTTTTTATGTTTAAAACGGTAATTTTTTGTAAAATTTCAACATTAGAAGGCAGTCTCGCCCGAATCTTTTCAACTAATTTTTTGGTGAATTTACAACAAGTTTTTGATATATCTTTCTTTGCTTCATTGCTTATTTTCTTTAATGCGCAAGCTTCTTTAAACTTAAAACCCAAATAACAAATATCAAACGATGTATTGATATCACCTGCTAAAAAATTCGAATTCAATGTCAGGCTCAGTGAGTTTGGATATCAAAATTTTTAAGAGATTGTGCAAATCATCAAATAATTTAGTCTGGTCGGCATTTTTTGATTCAAATGCGAGATTAACACGTTGCACCTTTTAAAATATCAGATAAATATACTAAGTAAACGTAATTAATATCATCATTGTATATATTTTTTACTTGGTTAGATAAAAAATATTGTTGAGATGTTGGAAATGTATTAAATAGCGTTTTTAATTCAAGCTATATTTTTGAAATTGCTTTGACTTTTCTATTAAAAGCCAACGAGTGTCTCTTATCAGGATACTCATTATCAGTATTTATTAATTGATATATTTGTTCGCAGGTCTTTTGCCTAACAGCTGAACGGGAAAACCAATGTGTTTTGTAGGGATAGCAAATTCCTTACAGTGAAATGTTTCTTTTTTTAACATAACACAAATTAATACAACAACAATACCGTTATACTTTGTGCATATGATTTGGTATGTCTTAAACATCATTACTAGTTGTTCTTATTATGATCCGTAAAAATGACTATGAATATTTTGCACTGTTGGTGCCACCAAAAATTAAAAAAGCACCAAAATTAAAAAAAAGCGCACCACGCACCAACTCGTGAAATTTTCGCACAAAAAAATTGAAAAAGCACCCAAAATGGTGCGAAACGCACCAAGTTGACAACTGTGATGACGAATTAAGTAATTCAGTTTGTAATTGGGGGTTGAATTACGAATGAGAGAGCGAACTACGAATAAAGGCTGTAGTGGAAACACGGTATAACAAAACAATATCTTGATTTTATAAAATAGTTTAAAAAATACAAGTGCCAATTATGCTCTCTGTTTTGACATACATAACATCCTCTTCACTAGCCATCAAATTACACAAAACATAAACATGACGCCGAAAGAGCAACAGAATTAATTTGTGCATGTTGTTACAGGTGGCGAATATATGTTTATGTCTTTTTCTGTCTTAACATAATTTTCTGTTTTCCAACAATATTGTTTGAATGCTTATTGCACATCAGATAGTGGTGGTACGGTTTAGCAAGAGATGGCGCTGTTTGGAAATTTATGAATGAATACCTTTCATTGAGTCTCGTTCTGTCTCTAGCCTTTATTCTCGACTGTAGTGATTTCAGACTGGTGACTGCTACATATCGAAATTCTTCCTTATCGCAGAGTCTATGGTAATTGCTAACATTTACTTAAGGCTGAGGTCTGCAAGTTTCGTTTTGCATCGATTTTTAACTTGGCCTAATAATACTTGATAGCAGTTAACCATTTGTAGGCACTCTAGATTATATCAAGGGTCCGTCGTGGTCTTCCTGCGAACTTGTAGTGAAAAATGCCAGAGCGTTTGGTGGGAATCGAACCCACAACCTCGGACTGATAGACTAGCACACTACTAGCCCACCGAGGCACCCTTGCAATAACATTCTAAAGACTTATTTTCGAATTTTCAGTTTTAATACTGCTTTTTTAATTTTGTGAATACCAACTTGATATCATATTAAAGCTAAATAAACTGTTTTTAAAGTTCCTAAAACTTCTTGTCAAGTATGTCTCTCAATGATATTAAATACAATAGAAAAAACAACAACAAGCATAGATTCATTTCTCAATAATCTCATAAAATTCCTAACGCTGTAAATTATTATTTATTCAAACTCGTCTACTCATTTTTTGCTAATTTTTCAATATGATCATAGTAAATGTGATCTGAATAAAGGTCACGGACCTTTATTTTTTTTGTAATTTATGTAATAAATATTTCTTTTTTGTTTGATTTTCTGAAACATTTATTTTTAGCTAAATTTGTTTCATTTGTATTTTCTAATAAAATGGTGTTCATCAACATGCTTTTCATTGCCATATCAAAATCGAGTATTTATTTTTTTTAGTTTTTTAAAGCTTCTTTTGTTTAAAAATAATATTTTTAATTTTTTAAAACAATTAATTTAACATAAATTGTAATTTGTTAGGTGCCAATGACGCAAATGGATTTGCACCATCATTTATCGAAAAACCCCGAATTATACCAAACGACTCTGGTACACTAATTACTATGAAGTGCCGATGTAAGGCCAAACCTGAACCAACAGTTACTTGGTACCGAGGCCAGGAGGTGGTCAACAAATCAAGTAAAATAAAGATAAAAACGACCGTAATTGCCGAAGATACTTACGAGTTGACATTAGAAATCAAAGTAAGTAATAATTTCATTCTGTGTCACTTCAAATAAATAATGTATAATCATGTATTTAAGGATCCCGGCGCATCTGACGGTGGAACCTATAGATGTAACGTTCAAAACGAATATGGCGAATCGAATGCTAATCTTAATTTAAATATCGAAGCGGAACCAGAACCCGAAGGTGAGGGTCCAACATTTGTAGAAAAACCTCGTATAGTTTCAGAGAATAATGGCAAACTAGTCATTATGGAGTGTAAGGTTAAGGCTGATCCTAAGCCAGATATTGTATGGTATCGCAATGGCGAAATAGTCAAAGAGAGCAACAAACTGAAAATGTCAATGGAGCAGCGTGGTGACCAGTATTACATTAAACTGGAACTAATCGATCCACAATTGGAAGATTCCGGCTTATATAAATGTAATATTAAGAATATTTTGGGAGAACTAAATGCTAATCTGACACTTAATATTGAAAGTAAGTTTGAATTTTTATACAGCACAAAAAAAGCAAAATTAATTTAAATATCTTAATTTAATTTTTTTGCCAGTTGTTCCTGTTATCAAAGACAAGCCCAAAATTATAAAAATTATTAAGAAACGCACGGTGGTTATTGAGTGTACAGTGGCTTCCAAATTTGAACCAAAGTGTACCTGGTTTAAGGAGACAAATGAAGTTAGAGAGAGCACACGCCATATGTATGTGGTAGAAAAGACCAAAGAGGGAGAGTTTGCCTGTAAATTGGAAATTAACGAAGTCGAAGAGACTGACAAGGGTGCTTACAAATTGGTAGCCAGCAACGAAAAAGGTGAAGCCGTCTCCCAAATTGTCAATTTAGTCGATATACCTGAAGAGGAACGAAAGCCTACAAAGCCCGAGATAACACGCAAACTTAGCGATCAAAAAGTAGTTGAAGGAAAAACGTTCGAGTTATTAATAAGTCTCAAGCAATCAGACCGCAAATGCAAAATCGAATGGTACAAAGGCTCCACTGTGGTTAAGGAGACTAAAGACATAACCACAACCTTTGATGGTACAACAGCTCGTTTAACGTTGAGTTCGGCGCGCATGGAGCACAGTGCCATTTATAAAGTTGTCGTTAGCAATGAAGTTGGCAAGGATGAATCCACTTGCAAGATTGTCGTCGAGAAGAAACAAGAGAAGAAAAAACAGGAGGAAGAAGCTGCCGAAGTCAAACGAAAGGTAATTAAAATCAAAGACGACGAAGACGAAAGACGAAATGATAAAGAAAAATTCAAGATACAGGTAGAAGAATTAAAACAACAGCAGGGGACAAAAATATTAGAAAAAAAAGAACAGCAAGATCAGAGTAAAACCGTTGAACAGCAGCAGCAACAAACTCAAAAAATAGAACAGGTAACAAAAGTTGTTCAACAGACTGATATCAAACAAGCTGAGAAGCTTGAGGTTAAAATAGAACAACAAAGAAGGGTTTCATTTAGTTTACAGCAAGAAATAACAAGTCAAAACTCCTCCGAAGTACAGGTAGAAAAACTGCAACAAGAAAAACAAGTGCTACAAATGCAGCAAGTACAAGTACAACAAAAGCAACAAGTACAGCAAATTCAAAAACAAGAAAGTAAAAGTGTTTTAAAGACTAAAGATAAACAACAACAACAACAACAACAACGAAAAAGCTCACTTGTTCAAAAACAAGAGACTCAAATAGAAGATCAAGTTGCTGTTGTTGGCTTAGAGCAACAACAGAATTCAACGTCGGTTAGTCAGTTTTCCACCACTATTTCTAAAACCTCTGATGCTAGTACTAATAGAAAACAATCATTAGCATCCGAAGTAACAATTTACGAATTGCCAAAGCTTAAGCCTTTAACATCCAAACGGAAATCATCACGCGATTTAGAAAGCCAAGAGCGAAAGGTTATATTCGACGTTCGGCTAAAGCCTACACAATCCGAGCAAAGAGATGAGGTTCGATTTAACTTGATATACAAACACGTGTATATTTTCTAATATCTTTCAAATTTTATTTGATTTCTTTTCCTCTCTTACACTTTCTATTCTAATTTTTTCCATTTTTATTTTCAATATAAATTTGTTAATTAAACGAATTATTAAACTGATTTTTAATATTCTATAGCCTTTGTTATTCTTAAAGATAGAATGAGTATGAATAAATCTACTTTTTCTCTCTCTATCACACTCTCTCTCCCTCTCTCTTTCTCTCTCTTGCACTCTATGAAATTCAAGTATTATTCCAACAATATTTTTAAGGCTAACTTCAAGGTATCTGTGTTAACTGGTCAAGAATTGTGTAAGCATTATTCGCAAATAAAATCACAAATTTACATATATCCTTGGCAACCACTTTCTTTATAATGCAATATATCAAAATACATCTTGGTTCAAGTTTCTAGATATTGAAAATTTCTGTTTTTGAGCAGACGTATACATCAATACATACATACACACATACATACATACATCTCCTTTTCCTAAATGCAAAATACATATGAACCTGTATCATTGCATGTTATCTTAGCAGGTTTTAACACGAGGGAAAGTCAATAAATCTTTGCCCACAATATAAATAGTAATTCATCGGAATCGAGACAATAAAGCTCTTAACCAACTAATGAATCAAATGCACCACTGCTTCTTATGTCGGTTGTCAGCATAAGCGGCACCCATCTTGCCAATAACGGCACTGTTGCCAACTTTTTCTTTCGATTTCCCATCAAATTTGTACTTAAAAAACGCTAGAAACTGCTAAATACTCTATTTAGCGGGAATTAAGGTGAAAAAATAAAAAGTGTAAAATTGAATTCAAGCTCCTGTATATCTCAAGAAAAAAAGAAACATTGTTTATATTGCAAATTTATCATATACCAGCTGTGCTCGCCACGTCGTGGGCGTCCTGACAATATTTTGCTCGATTTTGCTTTGAAAGTATTCCGCACCAATTGTAAGACACTTACTTTTATAGGTCTTCAGTTATGGTTTATGTATTTACTTTATATAAAGGTATCCATTCCTGGATAAAATTTATAAAAATTATTGTAAAGCTCTGAAAAAGGTGTTTAAAATATTTAAATAACAATGTAATTCCACAAGGTCAAAATACAAATCAAATACAAATTTTATTTAATTGGCGCCTAATGTTGCGCAATACTTTTTAAAATATCCCACTTTCAAAAATAAAAAGATGTGTTGAAAATATAACCGTGTTAAAAATATCTCAGTTTTAAACCGAAAATTTCAGTACCTTTAAACCGGAAATTGCGTTTTTTCACTGCTTTTTCTCCATTTTCTCTTCGAAATGAGATATTTTTGCAGAAAAAAAGTATCCTATATTGGAATCAGGATGCTATGGTACCTGCTCACAAACTTTTGTTCAAATCGATCCAGAAGTTTCTAAGTGATGCAAACATAAATGAATCAGAGAGACAGACAGACGGAAATGAGTTAGAATTTTATTATATGTATAGACTTGCTGTACCCGCCAAGTCGTAGGCGTCCTGATAATATTTGATAGCATTCCATACCTATTGTAAGACCTATAAGAGAAAAATGCAACTAAACTAAGAAGAAATTAACAATAACAGAATTTTATAGCCACAATCAAGTCGTAGTATTTTTAACAAATTTTAAAAAATAACGCTAAATAACAAAAATAATGTAATCACATAATTAACTAATTATGTATTTCACAAAATAACCGAATTATACAACACGTACTCGACTTAAAACAACTACAAATTTTTTTCAATTGGCTACTTGGCATATTTTTTTAGCGCCATCTGTGTTTAAATACAAAAATTAAAGGTGCCGTGCTGTACTAAGTAGTTAAAACGATCTGTGTTTTTTAAAAATATACAAATTTTAAAAATTAAACTTGCCGTGCTGTACTCAGCAGTACTTAGTTCCTCAGGTTTTTTTATTCTTTATAAAAAATAAAAGTATCCTTTACTGGGACCAGGATACTTAGGTACCTCCTCACAAAATTTTGTTAAAATACATCCAATGCTTTTTACGTGATGCGAACGTAAATGAAAAGTAGACAGACAGACAGACGGAAATGAGTTACTACTTTATTATATGTATGTGGGTGATACAGCGAAATTTTTAAAGCTATTTCTGTTCCGTGGGTTATGTCATTTAATTATGGAAATATACATGGTTGAATGACGGCTAAGGAAAATTTAATAGTAATTAAAGGACGATATTATTCAGCTAATCGATAGTTTGTCATATTCTATAAAGATTTGAAAGTTATTTTTTCTGCTATATGCATATACTCGTATAAAGCACAAAATGTGTTTGCTTGTATGTTTGTTTGGCTACTCCAGTTAACCGATCTTTCTGAAATGTTCACAGTTTCTTTTTAGATATACGGTTAGTAAAATTGGGCACTTATTTTTTGAATATTCGACGTGGGCGTGGCACCTCCCATACAAAGTAAATATTTATCATCGTGTTTCTTGGTAACAGTAATAGGTACCGCCTTGAAATTTTGCACCAGAACTTTTGTATCAACGTACATATTTTAGAAAAAGATATACTGGATTGGAATAGTGAGCGTGGTACCTCCCATACAAAGTGAAAAATTATTATCCTGTATCTGGCGAACTGCAATAGGTAGCACCTTGGAATTTCGCATCAGAAACCCCGATATTAAGATATATTGTGTAGTGAAACATAGACTGGATTGAAATAGTAGGCGTGGTACCTCCCATACAAAGTGATAAATTATAATCATGTTTCTGGTGAACAACAATATATAGAGCCTTGAAACTTCGAACGTGTTGCTAATGCTCATAGTCAACCAAAATACAGAATAAATTGGGAATGTGGCCGTGGTACCTCCCACACAAAGTAAAAAATTATTATTCCGTATCTGGAGAACAGCAATAGGTAGTACCTTGGAATTTCGCACAAGTAACCATTATATTAACGTAATATAGTTTAGCTAAACATAGACTGAATTGGAATAGTAGGCGTGGTACCTCCTATACAAGGTGAAAAATTATTATCGAGTACATGGAGAACTACAATAGGTAGTCTTGAAACTTTGCACAAGTAACCCTCAGAGTAATGTGCATAGTCTAGCAAAATACACACTGGATTGGCACAGTGGGCGTGAAACCTCCTATATGAAGTGAAAAATTATTATAGTGTACCTAGAGAACTACAGTTGGTAGAGTCTTAAAACTATGCACAAGTAACCCTCATACTAATGTGCATAGTCTAGCAAAATACAGACTGGATTAGAATAGTGGGAGTAGTACCTCCCATAAAAAGTAAAAAAAAATTATTATCGTGTTATTACGTATAATCTAGCAAAAAACAGATTGGATGGGAACAGTAGGCGTCGTACCTTGCATGTAAACTAAAACATTTTTGTCATGAGAATAGCGTGCGTTTTCGAGTTTAAGGTTGGCCACACTTTTTTACAAGTGTTTATTGTGTTTTGTGTGGATAGTATACGATATTAGGAAAATTTTGCCGCCAAGAAAGTATTTTCGAAAGATTGGGTTGACATTCTTACAATATTTAACTGTTTCAAAAAGTAAACCCAACTGACAGCAGCCAGCTTAGGTAAATTTTAATACAGTAATATTTTTAAAGTTTTCAAGTAACTTATACTGTGATTGTAAAAAAAGACTAGCACACTACTACTGGAGCACATGCAGCTATAGTTGGTTAGTTGTGTACAATTCATACTTGAGGAATATTTTGTCTCTATATTTTTCTTCGAAAAAAGGTCGAAGAGGAACCTTCAATAAATGTGGGAAGATTATTTTCCGTGCTGTTATTTTCGGTATTCGATACAATATGTATATGTTTTCAAATATACCATATAACCTGCCACATAGTCACCGCATTAATCGATTTATTGTGAATAAAATTTTATGGAAAAGTCAAAAAAAAGTCCAGTAAATTTTAACCCAGAGATAGTTTAACACCTTATTTTATTGTTCTTTATATTAACTTACAAATGGCGATGCCAACTTGGCTCATTCGCGCTATTTCTAGCTCTTTTTGACTTCCTCTGACGCACCTTTTCAAGAAAAAAAAAAACGAGCTAATATAGCTCGTCTACAATAGGTATCAACATGTCTTAACAAAAGTCAAACTTCATATGAACAAAACAGTATTAGATATAATGTTTTTTTATATGAAGCTTGACTTTTTTTAAGACATGTTGATGACTAATGTAGTGAAAACCGCGTCTAGCACTTTATGCTTTGTTCAATTCATTTTCACTTTTTACCTTTTATTCTTTCATATTTGAGTCAATTAGATAACATTTTAATTTATATGAAATATGTCTTACAAAGATGTAATATATAGCGTATTTGGAAAAATTAAATTCAAATAAGACATCAAGTCAAAATATTATAAAAAAAAACAAATTTATGGCCAGAAGAAAAAAATAATTATTTAACTCTATCTGAAAATTTCTGTTTATTTTAAATGCTCTAGATTCAGCCCTGTTTGAAGTTAAGTTTGAATAGCCAGTGTTACAAATTTTATTTTACGGTTTAACATTTAATTTGCTTTCGTGCTGATCCCGAAAAGAGTTATTTGTTTTTACATTGGTCAGGTAATTTTACATTTGTTTTATTATTATTGTTACTATTAACTTACGTATGAAATGATGCCAAATTTGTTTATATCGGATAAAAAAAGACTGAATGACAAAAATTTGTGATATTTCAGAAGCTGTTTTTATCGCAAGTTAGCAGGAAAAAACGAAAAGGCCATATTTTTTGGCTGTTTAATAATCCATCAAACTTAAACGTTATTTCAAGTTTAAGTTGAATATCACAATAAATACAAAACAATATGAATAGATATCTATAGTTTGATAATTTTCATAGTTGGTTTAAAAAATATTAAGAAACAATGGGCCGATATCGAATCGAAAGAAAATATTAGAATTTATTTTTTCTATAAAATCATTTATTTATATTCATTTTTAACTTTTTTTTTTTTTTTTGTTAGTGCATCGATTTGATGGTAAATTTAAATGCGAGTGTGTTAATTTTTATTCGAGCATTTTAATCTTTTTCTATCTTGTCAATGGCCGAATTAAAAAAAAAACTTTTTTTGTGATCAGCATCCCCTAGAATATCTAAAAAAATGCAATACAAAGTTAACACTGTAATTCAAAAGTCTATAGCATAAAACACCTGCAAATATAAGAAAAATATTAAATAAATAAATATTTAATGAAACAAATGAAAAATCTACTCTATTTACTTTCGACAATTAAAAGTAAATCGAAATGAAGTAATAACGGATTTCGATTTGCAAAACACCAAGAAATGTGAATTCGTATCGTCATAATAGAAAAAGTTCGAATTCGGTTTACAGAAGAGAATTGATTATAATTTAAAAATGTACCTATGAAAATATTAGTATATTTTTTTAAAACCTTAGTGGAGTTTTTGTAAATGCAAAACTGTACTTTTAATGTATAAATTATAAAAATAAAATAGACAGAAAAAAATAAAAATCATCGTTTTTCAAAATAGCGCTTTTTAGCACTTTTTTTTGCTGAGTCGGCGCGTTTGGTCTTTGAAAAGTTGGCGTCCTTGCTTACAAAAACATTCTATCGAATTGCCCTAAAGTCGTGGTTCTCACATGAAAGATGTACGATTTCTGCTGAAGATCGACTAGAGCCCTTGATGTCTTTTTGTGGATTCATTTTACTTGCTGAAAACATCGCTAGTGCACAGATATGTTCAATAAGAAGGTGTTTAAACAGACCGCAAACTAATTACAAAACTAAAATCCTGTCAAATTCCGAAAACACTTGCAAATGACTACATACATAAATTGGACTAGTATGAAATTAAAAACAATTTAGACACAGGGCACAGCTTGGTACTATTGGATGTATTTTAAAAACGATAGATTTCCAGCTAACCGCTAAGAGAGAACTTTTCCCACGATTGGCATTTCAATAACGCTAGATTTAGCTTCAAAATCTCTAAATTGGCAACAGTGAATAAAGGTTATTGGCAAAATATGTGTCATTTTTTCATCATTTGTGGATGTGCACGTTTAGATTCATTAACCAATTTTTTTAATGTTATTTATTGTATCTTCAAAATATGTGAACTAATAATAAGTGCACAAATCTTAGGACTAAAAGTAAAACTAAAAATTATACTTAAGTCCAGCCAGTGTTACACAAAAACTGTATGTTGACACGGTTGTTGTTATCATTTATTCATCACCTCTGATGTTCGGCCAAGAGAAGCAATATTTCTCTTTCTTAGTCGAACGTAACCACGATCATTCAGAATGTTACGGGCCAGCAGATTTCGATGCGTTTCCAGCTTTGTTTAGATACGTTGTAGCAAGTTTAATTGTTACTGCCCTAACTAGTCGCACGTTTAGGTCTTTGTTGATGTTCGAGTTGTTAATATACCAGGGTATGGATGTAATTATACCTAAAATCTTGTTTTGGCACTTTTAAATTTTTTGAAATTTGAAGCTGAGGCAGTACCCCATAATTGATATGATAACACCATATTGGTTCAAGAATCGAATTATAAATTAGAAGCTTGAAATCTAAGCTTTGGGTTGAGTTTCTGTCAATGAGCCAATTTATTTGCACTGCTTTTAACTTCCTTTTGAATTGTTTTGCTTCAATGTGACTTTTCCAAGCGTCGATCGAGATGTATGCCGAGGAATTTGATCTCTGAGTATTGAGGTATAGTTTGGTTATTTTAACCAAAATTCCAAATAATAATGTGGCCTTGTAAGTATTTTGATGTTACTTTAGGGGTTTTCCTGAATGCTTAGAAAAGCGGTATCGTCAGCAAATGTCGATGTGAAGACTCAAATACTAGTTGGCAAAGGGGTCCTTAAATACTTCCTTGGGGAACTTCAGCTATAATTGGTTGAGGCGAACCTAAAAAACATCCTTTTTTAAGTATAATCTTGCGATCAGTTAAGTAACTTTTTAAAAATTTATAAAAATTAGTGGACAGGTTTTACTTTATCGAACGCTTAAGAAACGTCTATGAAAAGCACAGAACAATATTTTCTTTCCTCTAAAGCCTTTTCTACTATTTTGACCGAAAAAGGATGTATTCCGAACCACCAATTCGGTTTTAGAAGGCAGCACAGCACTGTTGAACAAACGCACAGATATTTACTAATCTATTTACTAATCTGTGCGTTTGTTCTATAGTGCTGTGTTGCCTTCTAAAACCGAATTGGTGGTTCGGAATACATCCTTTTTCCGTCAAAATTAGGTTCAGCTTATTGATTAATAATTTCTCAAATAGTTTTGATATATTTGATAAAAGACTTATTGGTCTGTTGGATTCCACCTTTGTGTGATCTTTTCATGGCTTAGGTATTATAGTAATAATCTGAAGGAAACTAATCAAGGCGTATAATGACAATAAAAATTCATAGAATTATTCTAACTACTCCCTGGGGAAGTTCCATTAGCATCTTGTTACTTGTTTTGTTGCACACATACGCCTTTTGGGGCTTAAATTAGCAATTGCCTTTTCAACATCTTGTAAGTTAAATCTAAGGGGGTTTGCTGCTTCAGCACCTACAGGTGGTAACTCAGCTAAATTAGAAGACATATTCGGTATAAATACGATTTTTAAATGATTAATAAATAAATTGCCCAACCTCCGCATGAAGTACGCAAGAGGCTCCGCATGAAGTACGCAAGGTTTGCGTATGGCAGGTCTTTCTGTAGTGATGCAATTCTTCAGGATTCTAGTAGCTCTCTTAGCCGTTTCGTGATTTCTTTTAATCTGTTTTTGAGTAGTGCAGATCTGCAAGATTGCCCCTCTCTTTAAATTCTTTTTTCTGCCAATTCGATGTCTGCAGAGCAAATTGAAAACAAGACCCGACCCTTTGGAGTGATTAGTTTATAAAACGGGTACTAGTAATTTAAAAAAAGTCCTGGAACTGACTCTCCGATATCGAAAATCTAGGAGGGGAATAAATTTAAGAAATAAATATGTTTCGATCAAAGTCTTCGAGGCAGATGATAGTTGCTTGCATGTAGTCGGTACTGAAATCACACAGTAGATAGTGATTAAGACGGGTCTTTATTAGTATTGGCGAATCTCCGCATGTTCTACCGCGAGCGTCTTTAATATGGTAAAATATATAGCAATATAAAAAAAAAACTATTTTATGTTAAGTGGATCTCCGAAATCAGTATGATATCAATTTGTTGATTTAGGAGGAAATACTCTAGTTAATTTTTTTGTTGGCGAATGCCGTAAGCGTTCTAGAAATAAATTTTTAAACAGTTCATGGTTTGCTTAGTACTGCCTGCAACATCATATAATGCATTCGTACCATTTCCTGCATCATGCTGCTCATAGAGCTCATAAAACTGTTCAACGATTGCACTAATGTCTCGATGCTTGCTTCGAAACGGCTAGAGTTACTGGAAGGATTTTGTTCTTTAAGTTCCGGCTACAAATTTGGATTCGAAATAGATTTAGGTAGTTGTTATAGCACTGGAGCACGATAAGTTTTTAAAATATCTACGTATGAAACGTGTTGGGCGGTTGACTGGGGTAATAAGCATTTATTAGATATTGTGCCTGTTCGGAAGGTGTAACAATATTTTTGAAAGTCTTCTTTACCATTACATAAACAGTGCCACCTCTGTAGTTAGCAGTGTGACTGCTACCGCAATTGCTACATTTTTTAACTTTTGAGTCGTTCCAAGAATTTTCGCATTGAACCATGAAGCTCGCCGCACACCACTGCCTAGTATGACCAAATTCCTGGCAGTTTAAACACTGGACAGGTCCTGATCGTTTATGTGGTTCTTCTACAGCGATTTTGCGTTGTAATACGTATTTAAGGCTGTAAATTGGTTGCGATTCAATCTTTTTTAATCTGACATCCCCCGGTTCCAATTCGACTCGAAATAGTGGTAGAGGGATTCTTGATATCTGATATTAACTACGCCTTTTACCTTTTTTTGAGGCTAGCTTTTATTTCCTCTGGATCAACACATGAGTCTATACCTTTGAGTACAACCTGCAAACCTCCTCCACTTTTAAGTTGGTACATATGTGTAAAAGCTTTTTTTTGGCTTTCTAGTTCGTTTACTATTTTTGTCTCACTGATTTTGCCATTTTTAATAGGAATAATATAAAAAGTGTTTCGCCGATTAATGAAATTAAATTATTTAGTAAATTGTTCGAATTTTGTAATCTCAAATAAATTGGATGTGGTTTGAACGTCTTGTTTAACATTGTGGCCTCTTTGTCCCTATCTTTAGGTGTTTTTGACATTGGTGCTACGATAGAAGATTTTGGGCTTCATCCTCGTTTTAATACTGTAATGTATCTATCGATACCTACTTATGCCTTGGGTTTTTGGGCATTATCTGAACTATTTTTGTCCCCTATCGTGTATTTGGAGTTTTGCTATTTGGTTTAGCTTACCATATTGTGTTCACTAGTCACCGATGACTTAATTTCATTTATGTTATTGGCACTACTTAACCACTGTGGCGAGCAAGAACGAGTGCAATAGATTGTATGAGCAGTTAAGTTGCTATTAATTTCGCCTGCATTCACTGTCACATCAGTTTTGGGATTTGTGGTACAATTGTTCCAATTTTGGTAGAATCGACACATCAGTGGTACCCTGGTAGACTTAATGCTTTTTTGGTACAATTTCATATAAAATTTATTGAATAATTTTTTTATTTATTTTGTACCTTTATCCTTCAATAATAAACATTTCTATTTTCATGGTTCTCCAACCCTGTCTAGAACTAACTGAATTGCAACATTGTTGAGTTATGTTCTGGATTTTTATTGTTTGCTTTGTAATTTAGTTCCAAGGCCTTTTTGCTGAACTACAGCGTTTACTACAACGTTTTTGAATCACCTCAATCAGTTTCCAGCAGTATTTAGCTGATATATTTTTCATTCTTTCTTAATGTCTTTTTTATTGATTATATTTAATTATTCTTCGAAATGACTCGAGACTTACTCTATCGAGTACAGATCCGGTGGCTTTGATGGAGTTTCAAGCACTTGTTGGAAATTGTAGAGTATTCAGTTACTAATATTGCAGGCATTTTGCTTATGGCAAAATATTTGTTAGTAAATTACCAACACAAAAACATATATTCAAGGAATTAAGGTAAATTATAATTACTTTCAAACACCCTAGAATAAAAGTTTTGGTTTGTCCTATTTTAATGTCGAGCTATTGTATGTACAAATATTTCATTTGTTGTTTCTCTTAATGCCAAATGGTCGTACAATTAATGCTGATTTGGTACAATTTCATCATTGGGGCGATACAATTTAAACATTGTAAGATCCCAACATTGTGGCACGTATGCATTTCTGCTGTTTATGCTCGATTTTTTCTCATTATTATTTAAACTGGAGGTACTCATGAGAGAGTCCTCACACAATTGTTTTGTTTTTTGTAAAAAAACAAGTTTTTGGTTTTTCTATATTGTTTTGTTTTAACACATTACTTAATAAATATTTGTTTATTGCGAGCTTGAAAAATAAAACATCCACACTTCTCAACGACTGTGATGCGTCGACCAAAAAATTTAAAATTATTTTTTTTTTTTAGATTTTTTGCCTTTCAGTAAAAACCCTGCTGTGTTGCGGAAATTAAATTTATTCTATTAATTATTGAAAATAAAATAAATGAATAAAAATATAATTAAAGAAGAATGATGTGAAGACATCATTATCAAGCCTAATAATAATGTCTTCACATCAAAAGCGCTTGCCAATAATACCAAACCAACAGCCAGTGACGACGGTCTTCACCAAAAGACTTGCATCATATATTGACTTACCCTCGAACAGGTTATACACGTACTTAGTTTTTTCAACCATTCAGGTTGTTTTTTTTTTTCGTTATGTTTTTAATAAATATTTACACTAATAAAACATCTATTAAGAAGTGTAGGCAGCAATTTCGCAGGAATCATTTTTTGTGTAGGGTGTTCTTTAAAATCATTTCAATCACAGACAAATATACAAAATTTTTTCTATAAAATTTAATTTACAAACAAAACTTGCAATATTTCACCATTTACGAAAACAACACTGCATTACCGCAATACAAAAATGAATATGACGTGTCAACAAAAAGGAGGAGGAAGAAGAACAAGCTAAGACTGAAGAAGAACAAAAACATAAAAAGGCCAAGGAAGAAAATAAAAACCAAAAGAATGCCGAGGAAGAAAAAAAGAAAATGGTCAATGAGGAAAAAAGGGCTGAAGAAGAAAAGAAGAAATTAGAGGAAGAAACAAAAAAGGAGAACGAAGTAGAAAGTAAAATGACTGAGGTGGAAAAGAGGTCCGAAGAAAAAAATAAGAAATTAGAAGAAGAAACGAAGAAGAAGATCGAAGTAGAAAAGAAGGCTGAAGAAGAAAAGAAAAAGTCTCAAGTAGAAAACAAAAAGGTTCAAGAAAAGAAAAATAAAGAGGAAGTTAAGAAAAAAACACCAGAAGAGAAACAGATAGTTGATGATAAGAAAAAACCTGAAGAAAAGAAAAAAAAGTCTATTGATAAAATAGAAGAAATGGTTGATGGTACTGCAAACATTCCAGAAGAGGTAAGAAATATCTTGATGCTGCTTACATAAGCGACTGAATGAATTATAGCCTTCTTGCGGACAAAGTTTTTAAGCAATGTGCTGCTCAAACAAACAAAGTATATTAATAACTTAATCGCACTCTGGCAAAAAAAAGTACTCTTTTAAACACATTATACTTAAATTATACTTAACATAAAGCATTCAAATACTCCATTTGTTACTTTGTATTCTATTTTTGTTATTTTAATTCATAACGCATTTCCCAACTCTTAGCTCAGTATTTATTTTCTTTACATTTTACTTATTAAGTTTTCTTAGAATAATCGCTTATTTTAATTAGAATAAACCGCACAAAACTCATGTTCTATTTACAACTCTAGAGGTAAAATGCATGTTCGTTCTATTCGCGCTGCTTTTTCTCAAGACATAGTTTAGCTGTCTACAAATATTGCTTCTTTTTTTAATTAACAGTAGTTTTATTTTTTGTTTTAAATAAAAATTTTAATAAAACACTTTTTTTACTTTTCAAATTTTTCGTCAAACATTTCAGAAAGAACTATTTGAGCAAATCGGACTAAAAAAGGTGGAACAACGAGTGCAACAGCGAAAGGTGAGTAGATAAAATTAGGCTTAATCTGAAATACATTATTTTTTAAAGTTTATTTTGTTCAAAACTTCAAAACAAAACAACAAGTACAATGGCGGTTCCTTGCACACATTTGACATTTGCTACATAATTATAACTGTACTTTATGCTTTTAAATATGTGTGTGCTTGTGACTGTTTTAATTTCTTTAATATTTTGTTAACATTTTTCGTTGTTTTATATGTGAAATACTACTTACTCATCATTTGCGTGTTTGTGCCAAATTTGGTGTGTATTAGACAAGTGTTTCATCTGTACAGGAGGAGACCACAGAGACACGACGAAAGTCTATAATTAGTACTCACGACGAATCTACTGTTTCATCCCGTCGTTCATCGCTAGCAGTAAGTATGACAACGACAAATATATGTAATCAATGGCTCAGTTATTTGTAATCTGTAAACTAAATTTGTTGTAGCACCTTTACTTTCTGGTTTAAAATGTGATGCTTGATTAAGATTAAAAAAAATTTTATTTTACTGAATCGTAAAGCAGACCACTAACTTTATGGATCCTTCTTAGCCCCTTTCATTCATCAATGATTTCTGATACCTGACTTTTAATTTACAACTGCCTTACTTTCAATACCGTCTAGTTCTTCCACTAGCTAGGTAACATCTTCACTTTCTGCAAGGTATTCTTGTCCACCTGGCTCATATAAATCAGAATCAAATCAGAATGGCCAGACTTCCTTGTCACACCTGTTGGATTCTCACGGTCCCGTTTGAATTTTTCAAACTTAGAATTCATAATATTCGCACTCATGAAATGAAGGCTTTAATATAGATTCACCTACACAGCGCTCCTACACAGCGCTCCATATACGTAGGTAAATCTACATTAAAACTCGACAGGTATCCAAGGTTCGCTCATTGCATTCTAGCAAAACTTAACTACTGTTGCGAAACTTAACTGACTTCCACAATTTTGCAAAAATATGACTGAATAGCATTGATGTGCAGGTTGTTGTAGGCTTGTTGACAAAGAGCTTGATCACCGAAATGAGAGAGTGCACGACCAGAAAATGTTTCATCAAATTACTGAATGTTTTTACAAGCTATCGATATTTTATTTTGTATTACTCTGTTTACAGTTGACGAAGTTAAAAAGGTATTTTTATTATCATATTTCTTTTTGGGAAATTTTATATCTCTGGTCTTCAAACTTCAATTTACTGCGAATTTTACCACACCCTTTACATATTACCCCAACAATTCGACTAGCTGAGCCATTATATCTTTAAGTATTATTTATTGTCGTTTCAAATACACACGTTTGAAGTATAAATCAATCGATAATAATCAATTCAATTATCAATTTAATAAATCATCATACTTTAAACGTGTAGTTGCTGGTATACTTGTATTTACGAGTAGTTGTGTATGATAATGCCTTTATAAATTCATGTCGCTCCTGGTTATTATTGTTATTTTTATTACTTATTGCTAAGTAGTGACCGTGAAATTATTTTTATATTATTTCTTGATTTGTGTTTAGATTGAGGAAACCAAGACTGAATCTTTCCGCTCTTCTGTCATTGACAAAAAAGCTCTCGAGGTTTGTATAATTAACTTTAAGAGCGGTGTGTCTTATCTTTATTAATTTTTTGTATCACAACATTTAGCAAGTTGCAAATAAGACCCTACAAGCAAACAAATCACCTCAAGAAATTAAAGAGGATATTCCTAAACTTAAACCCGCCGATAAAAGGCGAGTTTCAAAGGTAAAAATCACACATGTAACTATTCTTCTTCTTATACTCTCTCTTCTCACATTCTTCTCTCGAACTTATATTTTTATAATTCATCGCTAAGGTAGAATTAGGCTCTACTTTCCGTGCTGATCTGTTTTTAATCAAAAGAAAATGTGTATATATTGCGTTGAGAGCGAACTTGTTAAGAGCAAAACGTTAACAACATAAGAAACATACTTGGGATTTTTTCAATACCATTGAATTTTCATCGGCATTATTTCAAATAGTTACAATGAAAAAAAGTTTAACTACCATCTAATGCTACTGTTTTATTTTTAATTACAATTGTTTTTACCAATGGTAATGGAAATGTAATGAAATTGTATACTTACTAATTATAATTAATGAAAAAATCATTGTGTTTATTAAACACAAATTTATGATTGCATTTGGTTTTAATAACTACCAATTTCATGCCTGCAGCACTACTATGGCATTCATTCTAGTTTTGAAAATCTGTACTACACATTCTCCAACGGGTTAAAAATTTGTCATAAAAATTTAATTCTCAGACATTTTTTATATTTTTTTTCTGATTTTTGTTTGTTTTTATCTGGAAAAAATGCACATAATAGAAGAGCAGAGAATGGAGGTAGGACTTCTTTAAAAATATCACCACAAAAAGGTTGATTGCAAATGTGGCCAATAATGATAATGCTTTTTTATAATTTAATCATTAATTAATGGTAATGATTTTGTTTTTTAAATAATTACTAATGAAACTTTTTCATTAAAAAGCATTACCATTATTGAAAACAATGGTAATGAAAAAAAATTTATTAGCATTATTTAGAATTCAATGCTAATGAAATTGTCAATTAATTACTCAATCTAATTAATTAGTCCCATGTATGATAAGAAACAGCTGATAATATCTCTACAAAAAATTTTTAAAATAACATTGTGATTTTGTTTACACTTATAATATAATGAATTTTTAAATAAACTAAAAATGTCTTTCTTTATGCAAACTTACAACAATAATAATACGAGTATATGTGTAAGTTTTTACGAAAAAGTAACTGCAAAAATTATATAACAGAAAATAACTTGATAAAACGGCAACAGAAAGTGAAGGCTAGTGAAGCCTTTATTCTTTTCGTCTATACATGTATTTCAGTACATAAACTTATGTATATAAATTGCTTTTTTAACTATCTGCTTTATTGCTTTGCTTTTTTACGATCTGGTCTTAGATACTCTTAACTGTTTTTACGGCTATGTCCTTCTTTGCTATCTATCTATTTATCTATCAATCTGGATATCTATCTCTCTCGCTCTTGTTCTCGCAATCTCTCTCTTTCTTAGCAGTTGAACGTTGATTACAAATAGAAGAAATTTTGTATTTTAGAACGAAAGGTTTTCTTTTAAGCAAGTTGGCAGCAACCCTTCATTGATGAACTCATATCAGAAAATTTATAGACGTCTAACTCAACAGAAAAGAAACAGTATAAAAACAATATTATATACTTCTGTTATTCATTACAAATGTAAAACCTTTTTGGCGGCACTGCTTACGCAAAATTTTAATTTGGTCTTTAATTGAGAAATAGAGGATAATAAAGCGTTGCTTCAACCAGATATAGTCGCAATCAAATTCATTCAATAGAAAACTGTTCGTTGTAAAATCAGCTGATTTCTACGTTTGAAACCGATATTGTCATTTCACTGTCACTGCTACTGCTTCCAATTTCTTTATTTCTGTGTCGCCTTAGGGTTGCTTATATCAATGTGATTTAGAAAAGTGATCCAAAGTATCATTCAGCAAATTTACCACTGAAACTTAAAAAGTTTTTACTTTTATAAGCAAAAAATAAGTGTCAATGTATTTATACATATGTTATTGTCCATATATTCGTGTGTATGCACATCTGCATAGGTAATTGAGGAGCCTAAGCCAGCTGAAGAATTACCAAAATTACGCAAGACATCGCTGGCTCAACCAAAGGAGGAGCTTAAACCAGAACCTGCCAAACCTAAAGCTAAGGCTAAAGCAAAGGCAAAACCCAAATATGAGGAACTACCCGAAATTCCTGATTATGAAAGACCCATATTGGAGAAATTCGAAAAACCTGAGTTTGAGGCCGGTGACTTCACTCGTCAACTTGATATTCCTAATAAAATGGAAAAGCCCATTTTTGATTCCGCCAAGCCAGAGCCTCAGCAGGCCGAACAAAAGAATGGCCTACCGAAGGTATTATTTTATCATCAGTAATATTTGTAATAAAACATATATATTTTGTTTGTCTACATTTTCATTATGTCGTTATGTATGTTTTCTTTTTGTTTTGTGTTATTGTTTCTATTAATAGAAAGAAGCCGATGTTAAAAAACCTGCTGAGGAGCCTAAGGGCTTTAAAGTTGGAAAAGGTAAAATTCCTGACGAGGCTAACGATAAGGACTCGGCTACTTTACGTCCTGTTATTATTGAACCAGAGGTAAGTAATCAAAGAAACAAATTTAAAAAATAAACTTATTTTAAATATTAACATGTACATGTACTTATCTATACACCTACAATTTACAATGATGACTTTTTTTACATGTCCTCAAAATCATTGGCTTCCACTCATCTACACAGAAACCTTAGAACAAACATTTATTGAGTTGACGGCTTTTATTGTATCCCCAATGTAATATTTTGAAGGAACCTTAGATCATTCGATTGAAATCTATTACCGCCAAAATATATTTCTTTAAATTTCGATACAGAAAAAGTTTGCTGATAATCAAAGCGGGTTCCTAAAAGAGAAAGCAGCAGCAACTCGAAGCTCAAAACGTGTATTTTTGCAATAGTGTGCACTGGACCATAATGCCGGCATACTTTTCTCTAAATAATTACGTTTTTGTGGGTGGAGCAGCAGACCACTAACTTCATTTGTTCCTATTCGATCCTCTTCATCCCTCAACGATTAGTCTCGTGCTGTGAATAGCACTTACTTTCGACTGTGGTAAATATAGACTGATGGCTGGTAAATACAGACCTTAGTCCTCACAACAGAGTGTTTTGTAATTGCTAACACTTGCCTAAGGCTATATTGTATCCACATTTAATATGTATTCGACAGTGTATCCGCCTAACACTAACTAGTGCTGGACATTTAGCAGAATGTTTGCTATAGTTTCAGCCTCTTCTAATCACAGTCGGCATGTATTGTCTTATTTGATTTTCTTCTTGGCCAGAGGGTACTTAAAGTTTTCATGACATATCACTAACGTTGATAACTTTCTGAATTTCCTACCAAGTGGCTATTACCTATTTAGAGGTAATCTTCTTCATTTTTCCTGATTGCTCCACTGGCCATTAAAAACAATCTCCATTTCTATCTACATATGTCGTATTCTGCGGAACTGTTTCATATTATCAAAATTAAACTATATAAAATTCCTAATAATGTTCAACAACACAAAGCTGGAAGTGCGTAGGTAAGTCTGTATTAACAGTGGAGGTCTTCCAGATTTTGCACTACTTAATTTAGCCAGCATTCTAGCAGAGACAAGACTTAATTAAGAGCCGGTTGCCGGCCGCCACAGTTAAGAAGTATAAGTTGATAGCATACTCTGTTACAAGGAGCCATACCCTTACGTTAGCCAGCCGACGGTCGTGTTTGTCATGATTATCTTTTAATCAGATTAACCTAATTGTTTAATTTCTGATTAAGTCGTGTTTCAATATGAATTCGAAATCATTTACACGATTGTATTTTTTCGTTTGTAAGCAAACTCGACACCTTTCATACTCTACGGTCACTCAAAACTATATAGTAAATTTTTGTCGATAACTTTCGAAGGAACTACCTTTACTGGACATCCATCTCCTTAACCTAGCAAATTAACCTGGCTTTACGGCCAAGCTAAAATTCCTGTCCCTACACAAATTCTATATAGTCGTAATTTCTGGTTCAGATGAGCAAGATGGTTTCACGAAATGTATTTTTTTTAATAGTGCAATTTGCCCCTTAATGCCTTTTAGTCGCATTTTAATAACAGAATTAAAAAAGGTCATACCTTAATAGTCATCATGAAAATTGTTTGATATGTACTCGTATGTAAGTGTTTGACATTCAAAACTTATTGTGTTTTTTTCTGTTTGTTTACTACATTTTCATGTCTTCTCTCTTGTCTGTTACTCTTATGTCAACTCCTTTTTCACTTGCATACAAAATAAACCTACCTGACACCACCAACTAACAATATTTTTGACTCAAACACCAAAAATAATTCGAATGTGTGTGAGTAGAAAAAGACTGCTGAAGTTGCTGTCGAAAAAGCAGAAGAGGTAAGTGTAAATTTTCGTAACAGAGAAATAATTTAATTACTCTTTTGCAAACGGTAACTTGAAAAAGTAATCAAGTTTATTTATTAAAAACAACAAAAAACATATTTTCAATGAAACATGTTTGGAAATTTTACCATTTTACAAATAGAACAATGACAAAGACAAACGCCAATCTATATCGGAACTTATTAAACAAAGGCGTCGTTCATCACAGCGGGCCCTAATGACTAAAGAACCCATAGAAAATGAAAGTTTTTTGGGTGTTGTCCTTAAGCCTGTTGTCAAAGATCAAAAAGAATGTCCAGCTCCTCAACAAGCCAAACGATTGTTGAAGGTATTTAAGCTAAGGTTTAGTTCAGAGTGGCAAAAATTTTAGGAACTAGACGTAACCATTAAAAAATATAAAACTATTTTTTATTTCTGAGCAAATATTAATTAATTCATATCCAATATACTTACATTCTGAGGGAACATACGAACCATGTTAATATAAGAGTATTTACAAACAATATCATCATTTATTATTTTATTTCAATACATTTTTGCAAAAGTAGTGGTTACGCTTTCCTCAAATATTTGTCATGTCCGAATTAATCTTAAGTAATGCAGTTACATCTTGCTGCAAACTTTCCACTTTCTATTTTAATTAAAAAAATCTATTTTTTGTGAAATATTTGCTTAAACTTTTTTTTTTTTATTGATTACACTCATTTCACTTCTTTCGCTCGCTCAGCGCTTTGCGTACTCTAGAACTGTTATCTTATTTCCGTTTTACCACGAAGCAATTTTATTGATATCAGCACTATTGCTAAATTGATAAGTGATAATGAATTTCTCTTTTGTTTCTTAAGAAGAAAACTGATAAACATCTAAAAGATTTATATTTTACTAAGCTTCAACTATTTATTTAACTTTCATATTATTAGTCAAATAATTGTTGAACATACAAATAAACTGTTAACTGTTGTCAGGCTTAATTTCGATTATTTTTTCTAACTACTCAAAAGGGTGGATCATCTACATATTTAACCAATCAAACTCAAATAATAGAATAAGAGGATTTGTATGCAGTCTCTCGTTTGTTGGTGAAAACGAAGTCTATCGATTTGTCTTTAATATTTAACGCTTTATATTTGTTGTTGCTCGAGCAAAGCATAGCAACTTGCTCGTTTTGCCACATTATTATTTTTAGCTGATATTAATTTAATATTAAACCGCACTTTGTCATAGAAAAATTAATGGGCGGTGTCCTGCGGTTTTTAAAATTTAAATAGAATTTTTTTTATTATTCTTTAAAATTAATCACCGAATTTGTAAAAAAAATAATCGTTCAACCCTATTGAGTAGTTAGAGAGAATAAACGAACTTAGGTCTGACCAAGTCAAATTCATTAACAGGTTATCTTGGCAAGTCGCCTGACTATTTTTTGCTTTCATTTGTTTTTCCTTCTTTTAGTGTCAAAATATACTTACATTTGTTTTTTATCATTTTTTGACAGCCGAAAATGATTCGTACAAATACAAAATTTACATATTTTTATTGCAGACCCAGCAAAAAATTATTGCGTTTCTCATAAACGCATCTAATAAGCACATTCGAGAATGCTATAATTGTCAGACAATAATAACAAACTGCATCCTCTCTCGCTTGCGAGGATACAGGTATGTAAACGAATAAGTTTTCTTTATAAAATTTAGTGAAACAAAGAGACCTCTCTAGATTCCGCGGAAGCAGTTATGTAAGCGAATAAATTTTTATAAAGAATTTGGTGAAGCAAAGAGACCTACCAAGTGGGACTTCGCAAACTTCCCTTACAAACCTGCTTCCGTGTAAACGTAATTTTTTGCTGGGGAGTTATACTTTTTTTCGCCGCGAGTTTACCTGTTATGAATCATTTCATTTTAACAATTCATTTGTATGTTAAACTATTTATTTCTTATTATTAATATATTTTTTTAACGCTTTACTTGACAAATAGGGAAGGTAGTATTAAACAATTAAATTGAAAGAATTTCAAAAAGTGTCCTGAGCTTCAATTCTATTTGTCTGTATATCTTTAGACTTGTAGAAAATATGTTTTTAAGAACTACATTCTGTTAACATAAATTATTGTTAAGTTTTAAAACAACTAATGGCTTAAGTTGCAGTTAGTGGTTTCTATTAGTTCTTGCTTTTTGGTGAAATGCTTTAGTCAAGCGAATACCTTTGATGTTGACTGTAAACATACAAATTTTAATATGGTTTTAATATGGAGCAACCAAATGTTTCTATTAAGCCGTTTATGAACACAACACAATATTAAACACTATTTTAATGCTTTTTGACGCATACTATTCAATAAGTAAATAATTACACTCTCAAAAAAATTTGAAACTTTCTCAAAATATAAAACTAAATAACGGAGGTCAAAAAATTAACGATAGATTTGAATTTACCACGGTTTATGCAGTAAAATATTGGCAACTTTAAAGGGAATCAATTTAACAGTTGACAGTTAGGGGTGGGTTAGCAAAAATGGAGCATTAGACTAAAGAACAGCATATTAGAGTTTGGTACGAGTTTTAGGCTGGAAGCCACATTTGTTTGATGTTGATGTGGACGACATGTTGTTTCAATTAAACGGTGCAACATAAATACTTGAGACGTATCCTGAATTGATTAAATTTCGTTTTAATATGTCATACGGTATGACCTGTAGAGCGTTCACAAAATTTTCGGGTAAGGAAACTACCCCTTGTCCCCTCCCGATTATGCCCAAAAATTAAACCGTTCTTCATCTCTATATAACAAAGGCACATACTCAATTTCATTTTGATATGTCAAACGGTATGACCTGTACAAACTCCATATAAACATAAGTTTTAGAAAATAACGAGACTAGTTTTGAAAAGTTATTAAACATCGATCAAATTGCATATACTTAAAATGATAACATTGAAATAAATTTCGAAGATGCAAAATCTCTAGAGGTAATATCAATGATTCAGAAGAGGAATTTGTAGAGCACAAAATCGTTCAAATTAAATCATTCGATGAATCACCAACACAGATTGCACGTTTGAATGAATGAATTGAAAAAGTAAATAAAAATACATACTTAAGTTGTGTTGTGTTGGAATTTGTCTATTTATTAGTCATAATTGCATATTTAATAGCACAAAGTCCTGATCTTTTTTAATAACCTATCCCCTGAGCGGACACCTCCCGTCAACGGTCAAATCTGCTGTGCCGGTCGGTGTCCGACTACGGGAGATTTCACTGTGTAAAGATAATATTAAAAAAGTTATTTCCAATTAACGAAATTCCTTCAAATTTATTGGATGAAAAAATTTGTTTTAATATTTTGGAGAATCGTTTTGAATTCAAATAGTTTATTCTGTTTTAAATAGTTTATGCAGTTTTATCAATACTAAAAGCAACAGCTAACCTTGAAAGTTTTTCCATGAATCAATATCAATAAAAAAAGAAAGAATCAGATATACCAACATATATGTATAATAATTAGGATCTTGGGACTTTCCAAAAACTCTAATCATAATCGCACAAATTTTAACTTTCAAAACAAATAAATAAAAAGAGGTTATTAAGATATAATGAAATAATAAAAAATGGACGAATGAACGAAAAAATATATAAATATAAGAATTATAAATTATAATTATAAATATTACTAAAAAAGATTTTTAATGATAAATGTTTAATGATTTGAAGATTTTTGAGAATAAAATATGGCAACACTGCTGACAACCCTGGATGTAAACCGCATAATTTATACAATAATTAGTTAGAAATAGATTATACGTATTTATGGAAACGTACATACAGAACGTCTTAAAAACTATAATTTTTAATATAATTTGTCTTTTAACTTGATATAAATTCATCAATTGAAATTATAAATTCGTTTTTTTATTTTAAACAATTAAAATTGCAATTTTTTCGATCTTTCGTTGCGACACACACACAGAAGGCTTTATCTTTTACCGCATTTGTAGGTGTGTGAGCCGCTTAAGTTTTTCAATGCATAACAATAGAGTCAGAAAATACATTAATGGAATATTTTCTGGTAGCGAAAATTTTTTTCCTAACAACTTTTGAAACCTAATTAAGTCAAAAAGAATAAAAAATATAAAAAAGATAAACCTTGGCAATAACAGCTTTTAAAATTTAAATTACTTGCGTGATTCACTACCTACTTTTGCCACTTTAATCTATATTAAGCCTTATAAACGTCTCTTTATGCTGAGCAATATCTTTTATGCCAAACAAACTTTCAAATTAATGCCAAGCCCATTGTGCAAAACCAGCACTTATTTGCTTTTATATTTTCTTGCAATGTTATTTATGTAAAATTTTCTTAAAAGGAATCTGTTAAAGTGGAATTAAATCCAACCAAAGCCTCAAAGGCAAAAATTTCTAACATGAAGAAGCCTGAGGGTTTGCCCGAAATTCAAGATAATTATCAACGCCCTGAGTTAGAAAAATATGAAAAACCCGAATTCGAAAAATCTAAAAAAGAAAAATCTGTACCTGTTATAAAAACTCCTGAAATTAATACCCCCGAAGAGCCAAAAATTACCATTGATGGAAAGAACTCGTCTGTAATTAAAGTTACCAATAAAAAAGTGGCCCCAGAAACGAAGGTAAGATGTGATGACTATAAAATAAACCATTTTTTTTTAATAAGATATAAATGAAAGAAAATATTTGATTCTGTTTGATTCTGTTTGATTCAGCAATTGTTTTAAAAATTCGATCTAATATCTCGTGAGTCATGCCGTTTTTTCGGTATGCCGTTAATTTTTATGAAATAAAAACTTTTGATTTTTCTTGAATGTGTTATTGTTCTTAATTTTTGTCATTAAATTGTAAATAAAATAAAAACTTGTGCGTGGATTTTAATGAAACATGACTCGTTCAGAGTAGGGATCAGCAAACTTGAATACTGATATGATCGACATTAATTTTTTTTATTTATTCGCGATCGATTTTAAGAAATGGTTTAAATTGAAAACAATTAAAATTTTATTAAAATCTTTAATGTAAATAATATATTAAGTTTTGATGTCGATATGTGTATATTAGGGTATTCCAAGATCTTATGGTAAAACCACTAGTTGAATGTGAAAGCCAAGGGACTCCCAATTCTTTTATATTTGATAAAATAAAATAAGAAGCCACAGTGACCAGGTTATAAATCAATTGGAAGGCAGTGATCAATACCCTTTAAGAAATGAATTTTTTTACAATTTAAAAAAATAATTAATGATTCAGGATGGAAAAACTTAAATTTTTTTGGTTATTTTACACGATAAACCATGTTAAATGAAATTTTGCAGTTTAACAAACCCATAACAAAAAAAAATTAAATACCCAAAAGTAACAGATATCTTAAGTTTTATAACTCCCTTACATTCCAGTATTAATAGTAATAAAGAGATCAACAGATTTGTTAACTTCTGAATCCTTGAAAACTGAAAAACTAACAAACGAAAATTTTCTAAAGTGTTTTACAGAAATTTATGAACGTTGTTAAGCAGTGTCTTCCATATTTTCTAGGGTGATAAGATTCATCGTAGATTATTCTTTTATTAGATGTCACAAATTGGGATGATCCCTACGTCCCTAGGACCTGCGAGTTTTGGATTACCATTATGTATATGGTTTATTTTCGAACCATATTAGGTAGACATTTGAAATTTTCACAAAAGGTGTATTACTATAGCAACTATTTTACAGAATAATAGCATTGACGTTATAGTTTTATTGTTCTAATTTTTATCTACCTCATTATGCTGTATATTGATACATATTAAACTTAGACCAAGTTGTTTCGAAAAAATTGCACGGACCTACTGAGCAGATGAACTCAAAGACCGACCTAGTTCAGTAAAGTAATCAGAACTAAAAAGATCGCATACTTTTCAACGTTGTTGTTTACTAGTTGAATAAAACGGACGGGCTTTTTTAAGATCACAATGAATATAAACAAAAACGAAAACAATTGTAGTGAGTGAATTTTTAAACAAAACAAAAAACCAAAAACAATAAAACCTGTTGTACCTTTTTTTTCTTATTTTTAAACGGCATTATTACCTAAGTTATAAGTGTACCCAAACCAACATTAGGGTCGCTCAATTAAGAGTCTCTCTATTTTAAATGCAACTGAGAAAAGTGCGAAAACAAACAGCAGACGGAAACAATGAAATTAATAAAAACAACCAAATTGATGTATTTTTAAACGATGGTTTACCGCAACCGGTCTTATTCACCATTGGATAGTTTTTTTCTTCATATATTTTATTTATTGTATCTTCAATATATTTAAACTATTAATAATTACTCATATCTTAACTCTAAAAAAAATAAATATACTTGTTAAGTCCAGACAGTGCCAGACAAAAAAATGTATGTTTCAAGGTTACTGTTAAATGCGGTTCATTTCTCTGATATACCGATGAGAAAAGCAGTGTCCCTCCTTCTTAGTCGAATGTAACCAGGTTCATTTACGAGCCAGCGGATTCGGATGAGTTTTAAGATTTAAATGCCTTATGGCAAGTTTCGCTATTTCTTCTTTAACTGATGGCACGTTTAAATCTTTATGGATGTTCGAGTTTTTTATATACCAAGGAGCAGACTTAATCATACGTAGAATCTTATTTTGGTGTCTTTGTATTTTTTTCTACATTGTTAGCTGAGACTGTGTCCCATAATTGAATGCCATAACACAAAATTGGTTTAAGAATTGAATTGTACAATAGAAGTTTGCAATCTAAGCTGAGAGTAGAGTTTCCGCCAATAAGCCAGTTTAGTTGGACGGCTTTTAGCTTCATTTGTGTTAACATTGATTCTATGTGGCGTTTTCAAGTAAGGCGCCGGTCAAGATGTATTCCGAGATATTTCACGTCTAAAAGGTGTGGTGTCGTTTGGTTATTTATGAATATGTGGTCTTGTAAATATCGTGATGCTACTTCGGTTCTTTCGTGAATGCTTAAAAAAGCTGTTTCGTCAAAAATGTATATGTGTGGACTCGGTTACTCGTTGGCATGTCTGAAGTATACAATAAGTATAAAAAGGACCCCAATATACTACCTTGGGGAACTCCGGCTTCGATTGGCTGGAGTGAACTCGAAAAATCTACATCTTCCACAATAAATTTTCGTTCGATTAAATAACTAACTAGCAGATTATATAGGTTTACGTGCAAATTCAGTTTGTGCTTATATATTAGGTCTTCATGCCATACTTTACCGAATAATCGAGAAATGTCGATAAAAAGCGCAGAGCAGTATTTTCTCTCTTCAACATTGACCCTCTTAACAACATTGACTAACCTGTGAGTTTGTTCGATCGTACTAAGTTTTTTCCTGAAGCCGAATTGGTGTTTTAATCTATTATTGCCTTTTCAATATCACCAAATTCAAATCTTAGTGGTACTGCAGCACTAGCCTCGACAATTGGCAACTCAGCTATATCAGTCGATATATTTGGGGTAAAAATCCTTTTCAAATGTCCAGCAAATAAATTGCCTTTTTCGGTATCACTCCTTGCCCATCTTCCAGATGAAGTTCACAAGGGAGGCTTACGTAAGACTGGCCTTTTAAGTTTTCTGAGGATATTTCAAGTGATGCTTCAACTTTAATCGTTTCTCTTGGAATACCCTTAATCACACAAAAATCAATAACATCAGGTATTTATTGCCGATCAGTAGGTCAAAAGGTGGGTTGTCCACTCGATATTACATTCAGACGCATTTTTGAAATTGTGTCAAACAAAACCTTTTGTAGTTATTAGGCGTGATCTCCAAAAAGTATGTTTGGCATTGTATTCGCCTGATGCTATGAAAGAGGGACCTAGTCATTTGTAGAAGTCGCTATACTGACTTTCCGATAGTTGAAATCTAGGCGGTGAATAAATCGAAGAAATTACTAAGCTTTGATGAAATTCTTCTAGACAGATATTTGTTCCTTGAAGCTAATCCTCACAAAAATCACGCAGTAAATAATGTTTGATTCGGGCCTTTATAAGTATTGCCGAGCCTCCACATGCCCTTCCACGGGGGTCCTTAGTAGACGACTATAGTTGACCGAAAGTGTTTGGTCTTTAGGTTCCGGATGCAAAAGTTGGTTCGGATTAACTGTCGATGGCGCGGTTGTATCTTAACATGTCAGCGTATTAAACTTGTTGGGTGGTTGTTTGGGATAGCTGAGGGTAATGATAATTTGGTCGATATTGTGTCTGCTTAGGGGGAGTATTTAGTCTTTGTGACGACTTCCTTACCACAGAATAAACAGGACATCCTTTGTAGTTAGCAGTGTGGTTTCCACCGCAATTACTACATTTTTTAACCTTCTTGTCATCCTTTGAATTGTTGGATTGAGCGGAACAATGCAGCTCGCCACAAGGCACTGGACGGGTCCTGATCGTTTATGTGGTTCCTCTACTGTGATTTTGCGGTGCAATAGAAAATGAGTTGGTAACCGTTGTGAACAAAAGTAAACTTTTTTTAAAGAAGTTCTTAAAAGTAAATATTTTTGTTAAAAAATAATTAATTAATCAAACTCTATTTAAGCAAAAAGTGATATTCATTTTATAGAAATTCAATTAATAATTAATCAAACTCTATTTAAGCAAAAAGTGATATTCATTTTATAGAAATTCAATTTCATTGGAAATCATTAAAAATGCCTCCAAAAGCTCGTCGCAGTTTAAAGCAAAACAAAATTAATTCCATCCAGTGCAACTTAGAAATTGATGAAAAAAAGGATGACATGATTGAATGTGGTAAATGGGGAAACATATATCAAGTAGTTTGCACTTCATTAGATAAAAGACAATACGATCACTTGTTAAAGCATGAAGAAGAATTTGTTTGCCATTTGTGTAATGCTAAATGTGAAACGTTTAAAAACGAATTGAATGCGATTAGAACAGAGTTAAAGAATTTAGATCAACTGACTAATTTACAAGAATCCATCCATCACGACAATTTGATGACTTAATAAAAGTTGTTGCTGATAATAACTAATAAAAAATTGAATTCATTCAAAAAGAAAATGAAATTCTAAAAGAAGAAATGAAAACTACAAATTCGGTCAAATTTTTAAGTATCAAATAGTAAAAAACGATTTTTTAATTAGACGAATTAACAATAAGGACGGTATGACGGCAGTAGAAACTCTTTTGAAACTTTCTGCAAATAATAGTAAACATTTATATGTGAATGATTATGGAAGCAGAAATACAATTAACTTATTAAAATATGCTAAATCGTCACACAAAATGGATTATCGTTTGGTGTATGCTGTTGGTGGTAAAGTTTATATCAAAAGAAGTGAGCTCTCCAAGCCAAGAGTTATTCATAAAGAAGATGATATTAATCAACGGTTACTGACAGCAACAACACATAAAGAATAACTTTTATCAAATAGATTTGTTCCTGATAATAATTATGGAAGCGACAAATATGTTTCTCCTTAGATTATTATTGACTTTATATATTTCTTTGAACTTCTTAAATAATAACAATTGAATTTTCTTAAATAAATCAAAAATTTTAAAATTTCTCGAAGGCTAATTCATCAATTTCATTTTATAGATCACAAAAGTGTGATATGAATAACTTATATTTGATTGTTGAAAATATTTTAAAGAATATAGGTCGTAGTCCGTGTGCTTTTGTTGGAGACTCTAATATTGATGCTTTGGATACAAATTTCTCTGCAGATATTGTGACTTTATTGTCCAGTTATGACTTCACACAATTCCATTCAATGATTACTCGCCCAAGAAGTCAGTCTTTTATATAAATCTTAAACTCTTTATATGAATCCACAGAATGTAAACTTTCAGATTGTTAATCTTATATCGCTTACAGTTGAACTCGAAACACCAATTCTATCATTTATTGACAAAGTTAATGTATATTGTGATTATGAGCGATTGAAACACCAATTTCAATATAAAATCCCAGGTTTATGTACTACTGGTAACCCAGGATGTGATACCTCGTTGTTAATATGATTTCAGAGCCCTGGATTAACGGAAACCTGAAAAAGTTAATTGAATTGCAAAAGATATTGCTGAAAGTAAGATTTATATACTATAGCGAAAGATTAAGTGAAATTCAGCATTTTTAAATAAAACACTTGGCATAAAATTAAATGGAAATGTTATAATAAAGAATGCTAATGGTGATCAGATCTCAAATGATTTCCTTTTTGCTGAAGAATTTAATACATTCTTTTTAGAATCAGTCACGAATCACGCAACTTTCAGATGATTACTGTAGTTCATTAAGAACTTTATTGCTAACTGACAACCGTTTTTACGCACAGTATACCACAACTAATGAAATAAAAAATGTTATAGGTACCTCCGTTTTTAGAAAACCTTTATAACAGTATGATAAGAAAATATATTTATCCAGATGTTTTAAAAGTACATAGAATTGTGCCGATACCCAAAGAAAAAATTTATTTTATATTGACATGTTTAGACCAATTGCAGTTGTATCAATAATTGATAATGTGTTGTAGAGCAGTGTTGGGATCTGATGTTTAAATTGTACCGTCCCAATGATGAAATTGTATTAAATCAGCATCAATTGTACCAAATTTTGGCATTTAGTAAAAACAAACAAAAACTTTTAAACTTGGGTATTTTAAAGTAATCATATTTGACCTTTATTACTTGAATTTCTGTTTTTGTGTTACTAATTTACTAACAATTATTTTGCCAAAATACTTAAATATTTCATAAGCAAACGGCTTCCTTATGAACTTTCTTCCACAGAGTGCTTTAAACTCCACCAAGTAACTGGATCAGCATCAGGAGTTATTTTTAAGAATAATTGAAGAGTCAAATTACCAAAGAATTGAAGGGTCTAATTACCTTAAGATTTTTCACTAGAAAAAATGGTAAAATATATCAGCGGAATATTGTTGTAAACTAACAGGCGACGCAAAAACTTTCAAATGCTGTAGTTCAGCAAAGAGGGTTTGCAAACTAAATTACCTATCAAAAGTCATCAAAGTAAATAATAAAAATCCTGAACATAAATGAAGAATGTTTCATTTTAGAAATTAGAAATATTAATAAAAAAATATTAATATTAATTAATTTTATATGAAATTATACCAAAAAAGCATGAAGTGTACCAGTGTACCACTGATCTGTCGATTGTACACAAATTTGGTACAATTGTACCACAAATCCCAACACTGTTGGAGATAATTCTATGAAATCAACTTTTAGAACACATGCAAAACAATAATTTATTTAATAAATATTGGATTGGATTAAGAAAAGGGTGCGGTACTTACGATGCAGTTTTAAATGTAGTTAATTATATTTGCATAGGCCTTGATGATAGCCATAGTCGCGTTGCCGGTATTTTCTACGATCTGTCAAAAGCATTCGACTTGGTGCGTCATGAGATTTTATTAAAAAACTAAGATATTATGTGATATTTGGAAATAATTTAGCACTATTTAAAAGTTATCTAATGAATCGCCAAGAGTATGTTCAAATTAAAAACAGTATGAGGTCTTTAAAATCGGTTAACTATGGGGTTCCGCAGGGTAGTGTTCTTGGTCCGCTATCGTTTACTATTTATTTAAATGACATTATAAACCTTAACTTAAATGTTAAACTTTTTATGTATGCAGATGACATACATATGTAAGTCTTTTTTATACATTTAAGTATGAAACTGTAGCCAAAGTCTATATGGAACGTGATGCAGCTCTAATTTCTGAATTCATGTGATAAACATTTTTGATGTTTATTCAGTGAAATATTTTGGAGTCATTTTAGAGTAATCTGACTTGGAATCAGCATATGCAGCTACAGATAATGAAAATGTCCAAAGGTCTTGGTCTGCTGTATAAATTTAAAAACTAATTTAATGAAAATACAAAATTGTTGCTATTCAATGCCTTAATTTAAAGCCATCTTAATTATTTATTTGTCATGTACGGTTGGAAGAAAACAACAGAACTTAAGTCTCTTTAAAAGTGGTTTTTAACCTACCATTATATATTCATCGCTGTCGCTCTACAAAAACATATGTATGTCCGACTGTCTTACCAATTTTCGGGATTTACAAATTATGTTATGTTTTCGAAGCAATTTATAATATTGGCTACCTTATCGTGCGATTTAATATAAATCAAGCTTTTCATAACACGCGGAATAACAGCAATTCGGCAGTAGCCTGGTGTAGGTTAGAATCAACCAAACAGAGAATTAAATTTGTGTGTAGTTGCTAGTTTAATAAATTACCAAATAATATAAAAGCTGTGGAATGAATTTAAATATTTAAATCTTTGATTAAAGAATATTTGTATAGAAACATAGAGAGTTTATTTTAATTTAAAATTTTTTGTCTTGATAAAATTGCTTTTTTAACATATTTATATGAAGTATACATAACTATAAATAATTTAAATTCAATAAGTAATTTTGTTTTGAACTTTTTACCAACTCACTTCAATAATACCTTTATGGCGCTGAGGCAACATAAATGTATTGATGTATTTATTATGTATATATACTTTGTAAATAAAAAATAAATACCTTACATTGTATAAAAGGTGCGTTTCGTTTTTTTTTTTTTTTGTTCTTATATCTCCAATTTGCAGTTCAACTCGAAATAGCGTGATTTCGGAGATTATTTTAAAACCCGCTTTTTGAAGACCAGCTCTTATTTCAGCTGGATCAACAAATGAATCTACGCCTTTAAGGCTAAGGTCTATCTACCTGTAGACCTTTGCTACTCTTCAGCTGATAGATATAAAATTTTAGTTGCAGCTTTCAAACTCGTTTACAGTTTTATGGTAACTGCTTTCATCAATGAAATTTACTTTTGTCTCATCAATGTTACCACGCTTAATGAGAATTACATAAAAAGAATTCTCTCCAATCAGTGAAATCAGTTATTATTTATTAACTCGTTCGAATTTTTCTCCCTTAAATATATTGGCGGTGGTTTGAACGACTTGGGTAGCATTTTAGGTTCATTTGTTTCGCTATCTAAGATAGAAAAACGATTTTGGGAACTTATTCCGTCTTTTTTATGTATTTTCGACATTGGTGCTAACTGCGAGGATTTAGGGCTTCGACCTCTTTTCATTACATTCGCGTATCTATCCATTCCCACTTGAGTCTTGGGTTTTTGGGCAGTGTCCGTTATAGTTTTGGTCGTACTGTATTCAGAAGGAAACGATGGTAAATTGGCGCAGCATTTAAAAACACATCAGTTTTTAGTTTTTGTTTATTTCGCTGTTTTCTTCAGCATTTATCATAACATAAGCATTTCCACTGCTTATGTTCACACTTTTTTCAAGAATATTTAAATTTGAGTGACTCATAAAAGAGCCCTCGTACTGTACTTTTGGTTTCTTTTATTATTCAACTAATAATGCCATTGTAAAAAAAAAATTCAACAACTTTGTTGTAAATTTTGTTATACGTTTATTCCGAGCTTAAAAATACACGATTGTTCTATTCGACAAATAACTAGCAGCTGATGGATATTGCGCAAAAAACTGACACACAGGTGGGTATAAATAGATAAGTAACTGTACTAAAGATAGGACGAAGCACTAATTCTTTGCAGATGTCACCAATTTCTAAACTACCTAAAGATAGGGACTAAGTTGCCAAACCTGTTTTGCAATTTTGGATAGTCACGCAAGTAAGCACACAACTCTACCCAAGTCGTTCAAACCACCTCCAATTTTTTGAGAGAGCAAAATTGCTACGAATTAGATACAAGTTTCATATCTATAATTGGAGAAAACTCATTTTATGCGCTTCCAATTAAGCGTGGAAATATAAGTGAGACAAAAATTTCAATAAACGATGAAAGTATCTTTCGAAAGACAGCTAAAGAATTTAAAATCCGCAAAAAAAATTTCTATACTTACCAATTAAAAAGTGGAAAAGGACTTCAAGTAGTTATTAAAGGTATTGACTCATGTGTAGACTCAGCGTAAATAAAAGCTAGCCTTCAAGCAAAATGATTTAAAGTCCAAAGCGTAGCCAACCTCATAAATCGGGAATGTGCACGTCAACCAATATTTCGAGTTGAATTGCAGCCTGGTGATATTAGGTTGGAAAAAAACGAAACGCATCCTATTTATAAAATCAGATACCTACTGCACCGAAAAATCAACGTAGAGGAACTGCATAAGCGATAAGGTCGTGTTCAGTGTTTAAATTGCCAAGAGTTTGGTTACACTAGGGCTAATTGTAAGCTGCCTCCAATTTGCGTTGTCTGCGGCGAGCTTCATGGTTCAGCCCAATGTGATTAATCTTGAAACAAAACCAAAGTTAAGAAATGTATTAATTGCGGTGGAAATCACACTGCTAACTACAGAGGTTGCCCTGTTTATGCAATGGTAAAGAAGACTTCCAAAAATTGTGTTACTCCCCGAAAGCAGGCACAACATATAATAAACGCTTATTACCCGCAGTTACCCCACCAAACCGCTCAAAATATGCAGATATCTTAAAAAATAATTGTGCTCCAGTGCTAAAACCACTACCTAATCCTATTCCGAATTCAAATTTGCAGCCCGAACTTAAAGAATAAAATCCTTCTGGTAACTCCTCTCGAAGCAAGCATGGAGACAGTTTCTGAGGTCTATGAGCACCATGATGCAGGAAATGGTACGCATGAAATCTATGATATTGCATGCAGTACTAAACAAACCATGAACTGCTTAAAAATATGTTTCTGGAATGATAACGGCATTCGCCAACAAAAAAATGAACTAGAGTGTTTCCTTCTAAATCAACAAATTGATATCATGCAGATTTCGGAGACTAAGGCCGGGCACATAGAATCTCAACTGAAATCAAAGTAACAACGGAAGAGGTTGACACAATGAATACTTTGTTAACGGATATTAAAGGCCCAACTATAATATGCATAAGCTAGCTTAAGCCAACTTAAGCAACTGTGCAATTACATTAAATCATATGTGGCAAACTATAATGTACTTAACAACACTTTTCGTTAAGTTTCGTCAAATTTCATTTGCTTAAGCAAAGTCCGAAACCGATCGCACATTCCGTACGGAAACAGCTGTTTGTGCTTTGTTTTACATATGAATGTACATTAGTAAAAAATTGCAACGGAGAACGAAAGTGAACAAATTGTATTTAAATTTAATATAAAATGTTTAAAAAAAGAAATTTCTATAAGAAAAAAAGGAGGCGTTGTATAATAATCGAAATTAAAAAGAAAGAGCATTTTATTGTTTACAAGTTGAGTGATGCACACCGCTGTATTTTTTAGTACTTTTGGACAAAATTACACAAACAGCAAAAAATGTTAAATTTTTCATTCGAAATTTTCTTAAAACCTTTAAAAATAATTATTAATTTGTATATGAGCCCTTGATTTTGAAAGTGGTATAAGTCAAAAATTTTTAAAATCTAGTTTATCAGCTATTTCATATCAAATCCTAATAAAGTAACATAATCTGAAGTAATTCGCAGTATGCCATGAAAATTAAGTTGATAAATTGAGTTTATTTTTTGGTTGGTAAACAAATTACAATAACTGTATATTTTAATAGTGGTATAAGTCAGTCTGCTTTCAGAGTTTTGCAAAATACTTATTATTAATGTTGTCATGTCTTCAGATAACAGTTCAGTTATGATCAGGTAAGCCTATTAATGTAAATTGCACTATTTATAATTAATTATAGACATTATATGGCGAAGAAGAATAAGTTATTTAATAGAATTATGTAAAAAGAGAAACCCGTTTTTGGTACAACAAATGGCTCGGAAAGATTTCATTTCGTCGAAATAACTGGGAGAATCAACGACTAATAGAAAGAGAAACACTAATGGTGAAGCTGTATCTTAGCTAAAAATACAATGGATTAGATTTCAAAAAAAAATCTCCATAGAAAATGTTTTATAAAACTTCTTTGGATGACAATTCCGAATTCAAAGTGTTAGACCTTTCAACCAAAAAGGAAGGCCAAGAATATACGAAAATATTGATTTGCTTTCACTATATACAACCATTAGAAAAATAACAGAAGAAAACAAGATATGATGAATTTACTATCCTATATCCCACCAATTTTCCACAAACTCTTTATTTTCCCTAAATACTAAAAATAAATTACTTAATTACAATGTAATGATTTTGAATAAAATGTTAATTTCTAATTAAAAATTTATTCTTGATGGTTTAAGTCTTTTATAAAGTCATGCAGTTAATTTTGAAAATGGTATAAGTCATTTCAACCTTTTAAAACCACACTACCTTTTAAAAATGGTTATAAATTTCACAATCATAATAAATACTCTTTTGTTGGCATTGTCAAAATATTTTATTCCATAATACAAGAATATTTTTTAATCCTTTAAAATACACACCTCTTAATATCTCGAAACATAAAATGTATGACTTACCACTATCATAATCAAGGGCTCATATGAATGGTATTAAGTATATTTAATATGTTTATTTAACACGTTTTTGTTAACAAATTTCATTTATTGAGAAAAAAGTATTATTTTGCAAAAGTACGAATAAAACAAATGTGCAACTGTGGCATAATAGTTTCTAGATTCATGTAAGTACATTGTAGCCACCTAAAAGTCTTCAATAAGTTGCTTAAGCATTTGACAGACTTTTCGTTCATTTTTTGACATTAGCTTAAGCCAGCTTATGCATATTATAGTTGGGCCTTAAGTAAGAAAAGAAAACACTTGAAAAGTTTTTTTTCACCATTTTACTTTATTTATTTTGTTGTATTTTGTTTTTTTTTTTTGCTACCACTCAACACAAAAATTTAATTTTGAGATAGAGAAACAAAGAGAAACCAATTTATAGCTCTAAACTGCTCTCAACGTACGTCAAAAGTTAAAAGTCCAACTTTCGTACTTTGCGTTTACGTAGACGTACTGATTATGACAACACTCATTAGAAAACCTGTATTTTAAATTTCTTGTACGTTGAAAAAGACGACGTAGAATGTATTACGGATTCTATGTGACCCGGACATTACTTAACAACAGAGAGCTTTTTTAAAATAAATGGCTACATACTTTACTAAAGACCCTCGTAGTAGACCATGCGGAGGTTCGGCAATACTAATAGAAGCCCGTTTCAGCACTATCTACTGTGTGATTTCAGTACCGACTACATGCAAGCAACTAACATCGAAACAGTTATTTCTTCAATTTATTCTCCTTCTAGATTTTCGATATCGGAGAGTCAGTATCGGGTCAGCTCCTCCTTGACGCAATTTCAAAAATGCGTTTAAATGTGATTTCTAGTGAGCAACTAACTTATTAGCCTACAGATCCACAGAAAATTCCTGAAGTTATTGATTTTGGATTAACAAAGGTTTATCCAAGAGAAATGCTTTAAGTTTAAGCATCACTTAAATTATCGTCTGATCATTCACATACTGGTAGTATTTTGGGACCCATTTTATATTTGTTGTATACATCCGATATTCCGATTAGCAATAGAGTTCACACAGCAACATTTGCTGACGACACTGCTATTCTACGCATACATGAAAGCCCCCAAGTAGCATCTCAATACTTACAAAACCATATATTTAATTTAGAATTGTGGTTAAAAAAAGGGAAAATAAAAATCAATGAACAAAAATTTAGTCATATAACCTTCACTCTGCGTAGAGACTCATGCCCTCTTATTCGAATAAATAACCAACCTACACCTCAATACTCAGAGGTCACATATGTACCCGGAAAAGTCACATTGAAGCAAAACTAACCCAAATTAAGTTAAAATCAGTGCAAATAAATTGGCTCATTAGCAGAAACTCAACCCTAAGCTTAGATTGCAAGCTTCTACTTTATAATTCGATTCTTAAACCAATATGGTGTTATGGGGTACTGCCTCAAATTAAATTAAATTAAATTAAAATGCGCGAAAACAAGATTTTACGAATAATTACAGCCGCGTCCTTGTATATTAACAACTCGAACATTCACAAAGATCTAAACGTGTCACTAGTTAAGGCAGTAATAATGAAACTTACTACAAAGTATCTAAACAAGCTGGAAACGGATCGAAATCCGCGGGCCCGTAACATCCTGAATGATCGTGGTTACGTTCGACTAAGAAAGAGAAATATTGCTTCTCTTGGCCAAACATCACAAAGGTGACCAAAATAATAATACCAACAATGCTGAAGAAGGATGTTGCAATTCAGAAAACGCATTTCTTGTATTCTGCCAGTTACACACTGGCAGAACACATATATTTACAATTTTTCTTCATAAAAAAGATATTCTTTCAAGCCTATTATTATAGTAGTAGCCAGAACTGAAGCCTTACTTTAACAACATATTTCTAATTTATAAAAAGCAAATACTTTATTTGCTTAAAATAATTTAAATTTATATCAACAAGAACGGTTCAAATGATATGAATGTATGTATGTATTTATGTGTGTGTGTATGTATGTATGTATGAATGTATGCATGTATGTATGTATGTATGTATGTATGTATGTATGTATGTATGTATGTATGTATGTATGTATGTATGTATGTATGTATGTATGTATGTATGTATGTATGTATGTATGTATGTATGTATGTATCTATATATGTATTTATACAAGAAAAATTTTATAGTTATAATCAATGTGATTTTGTTGGCTAATTTATGATTGATTGCACTGTAAGATATTTAATGCAGACTATTTTGTTTGTTTTTAAAGAACCAAATTACTAGATATATTTCAAGGGTACAAAAGAATTCTGCAGCCTTGAAACTGTGACGACAAACGACCAGGTCATGGTTTGCAAAGTATGTGTAGGTTTAAAGGATATATAAGTTCTCAGTCACATAAAATAACAAAATAAATTTTTTTTTTTAATATTATGGAAAACTTTTTTGTAAATAATTTATTCTAAAAAATTTCTCAAAAATTTTTTGTAAAAATTTTATCGAAAATTTTTTGTAAAAATTTTATCGAAAATTTTTTGTAAAAATTTTATCGAAAATTTATTGTAATAATTTTATCGAAAATTTATTGTAATAATTTTATCGAAAATTTTTTCTAATTGACAGAAAATTTTTTGTAAAAATTTAATTGAAAATGTATTTGTAAAAATCTTGTCGAAAGTTTTTTGCAAAAATTTTACAGAAAATATTTTGTAGAAGTTAGAACCTTCCTGCAGTCTATATTGCGTTAGAATAGTCAGACTAATACACATTGGGGGGTTGTATTGACCAGTGGACACCCTATGGGTCTATTGGCTACCTCTATGTGTATTGCTTTCTATAAAGGCCTTTAATACAAATCAAAGCAGAAAGAGCCTAGCAACCTAAAAACAAACAAATATCGCACCTCGCAGGGGTTATTGATCCCCCGAGATCTGTATGCACTCCATGCGATCTACTGGTCGCGGTCTAATATTTTTATAACAAAAAAAGCAAAAGAGAATTATAGCAACCAAAAAATTGAAAACTACGTGAAACAATAGAGTGGTCGCGCTTTATGCAAACAGCCTCGAATGAAATGGTCTGCTGTTGCTGAATTCTATTATCGAAATTTTCGAAACTATGCCTGGCAGATTGGTGTGCTTAAAAATTCTGTATCTTTTCTGCTGCCTTGGCAAAGTTGATTTTAACCCGAACAGATTCCAGAATAAATGATTCAGAATATATATACTTTATGGGGTCGGAAATGAATATTGTAGAAATTACACACGGAATAACAAACTAATAAATAACATACAATGAAATTTGTATTCAAGCTTGAGTTCGTTCTATTCCTTCTAAGAAAGAATAAATTAAATTATAAATTAGGTGATATTATTAAAGAAAAATTGGGAAAAATTAAATTTTTAGACACCAGCAGAGCGGAATGAACATTTTCTAGACAGTTACGTCCGCTATCAGCACTCTTCGTACATATCTACTTAGGGTAGTGTTTAGTTGTAAGCATCATCTAATTAACCAACCAAACCCAGATAAAGGAATACGAGAAACCTTGTATTCAGTTATCAGTTGTTAATTGGTGAAAATTGTTTAGGTATAGCATTAACGTATTTGTCTATAGGGTAAATAATATTTAGTTAACCAATCAATTTTAGTGACAGGAATACGAGAACCCTCTTAGTTGTGATCTAGAAAGAACACAATCAAGAATTGTCTTATGCAGTAATTTAATTTTTTTTTTGGCACTTTGGCATGCGGCCCATCTATCAAAACTTAATTATTTCTTCAATTTATTCATCTTCTAGATTTCAAGTATTAGCGACAGATTTGGCTACAGTTATTTGTAAGAACAATTTTTTTTCAAAAAAAGTTTCTACACCCTTCAGAGTGTCGCACAGCCAAAAAAATTGTTTTGAAACCCATATTTGAAAAGCTATTTTTTTTCTTTTCTGAAAAATGATTTATTGAGGCTTAAGTGGTTTAAGAAGAAACGTGACGATATGTAAACGAAATTAAAGTAAGCATTGTCAAACCATATAAAAAAAAAAATTATGTTTCCTTGATAATAATATCGATGCCATGGTTGTTAACATAATTTTGAGTGGAATGAAAACTTTTATTCCCTCTAAAGTAATTTTGATTACAACCAGATTGAAGTCTTGGTTTATTCAGATGTGCAAAAATGCAGTCAGATCAAGAGAGGAATCATTCAGTATCTGGCAACGCAAAAGAGCGACATCTTCGTGTGCCAAAGTACTACGACGCGAAAAAAAATCTATACGAAGAGCGTCTTCGTGCTAAAGTGTTTGCTGCTCCTCGCAGATGACAGCACCATTTGCCATTCGTATGCATTTAGTAATAGACCGAACTAGTTGGAGGTCAATCACGATCTCATAACAATCACGATCTCATAACAATATCCGAATGGGGTCGTGTGAATAGAGTCGATTTTAATGCACGTAAGACTCAATGTTGAATGCTTACGCATAGGTGTACGTTCGGAGATGATACTTCATCTGTGATATATGGAATCGGAAGCTCTTGATTTTCTTGGCATGAAAATCCAGTGTGATGTTCGATGGACTAAACACATTTTTCAAGCCTCTAAAGAAGCTTTCAAGTGCCTCGGTTTCCTAACACTGTGTAAAAGATACTTCACTCCATCCGATCTTCTTACTATATACCACCTATATCCGGCCGAAAATGGAATAGAACTCTCATGTATGGGCCGGCGCGCCAAAGTCTATTTTGGAGCTGCTCGGCCGCATACAAGAGAGGACCAAGAAGCTCATTGCTGACAGTCTATTGATTCACTTGAGCATCGACGCAATGTGGCGTGTATACCACTGTTTTATCGTTTCTACAATGGTAAGAGCTCTAATGAAATTAGGGAACTTGTTCCCAAAATCCGCACATTTTTACGTTTAACAGGCTTTTCGGTAAGAGCGCAAAATCGCACTACATATTACAGGGAATATCGTTTTTAGCAGAACTTTTCGTATGTGGAATAAACTCCTTCCAGAGGTCTTTCCTGTCACTTTCAATGTAGGAAAATTCAAATCAAATGTCCACAAACACTACTCCCTCTTTCCTCCTTCCCATAACCTAATTTCCTAGTTCTGGCACAATGCATTGCATGAGTAAGGGTCATCCCCTGAGTGCTGGTCCAAAAAAAACCATAGTAAAATGTTGGGCAGTTTAATAATTCCAAAATTGTTTGTAATTTTCAGTAATTTTCAATCCAAGACTGTTCTCATTAATTGTTATTTGGTACTAGACGACTGTCGATTTTTGGGCATGATGCGTCTTTTACAAGGACAGTTTGATAGTTCCCTGAGTTTTTGTGTTTGCAACTTCCGATGCATCACTGTTCCCTCACGTAACAGTTATCTTTTACTGGACTACTAACGAATTTTGGAAAATTAATATTACGTAAGATCTATTCTTCTGGATTAAGAATATAGCCTCTGATTGTTTTTTGATTTTTTTCGTTAAACGTATTGAATATAAAATGAAACAGTGTCTGGCCGTTTTTACATCCAACTACTGTTTCTTTATTAAAACCATTTAAACTCATTAAATGGAACACAATTTATTAATAAATATATTATAATGTTCAACACATGTATGACTTTTGTTTTAAAGAGTTTATGCCTTTTTATTTAGGAAATAATTATTCCAAGATATCGTCTTCTTCGGCTTGTTTAAAAAGTGTAACTAAAAGTTCTTCCAGTGTAAATGCAAACAAACTTTAAAGATCTTTCTCTTTCGCCGGTTTTAACAATGTTATTTCGAGATGCGGAACTGATTCTACTTGCAGCTCACCAAGGTTTTCTTCCTAAGTCGCAATTTACATAGGACAGAAACAGGGCAGACATTTTTTGAATTCTCTTTTGCTCTTGCTTAAACAATTTACATTGGACATAAACAAGACAGACAGATTTTTGCACATTTTATTTTCTGTGTTATATTCTTTACATGTTTGTGTGTTTCAAAATCTGTGTGTTTAATATAAACTCATTAAAATGAGGCCGACTTGAGAAATATAAAGTGAAGCAACAAAGAAAAAAGCGAAAAGCAGAAAAGAGAAACGAAAAAATGTCCAGTACACTAGTCATGAAATACACACTCTACCTCTTCAACCCCTTGCCTACAAATCTCGTCTGTCTGCCCATTTTTCTGTCTAATGTAAATTGCGACTAATAAGGAAATTAAAAAGCGTGAAGGCTCCGCAGTAACTGCTGCCGGATAAGGTATTTCCTGAATGAATTGTACTGCAACCTGCAGTATTCTTGGATTTGAAACTGCTCTTTTCTTGTATTCAAGAAAGTAATCTTTATGTGGGCGCCTCCCCTTAACGACAAAATCACCACTTTTTTGATTGTTTAAAATACAATTGTCCCAAAGATGTTTTTTTTTCATATTGAACGATCTCCCTATCGAATTTTATACCCACTCTTACCCTTTTCTTTGGAGTAGGGTCATCTAATGAGGACGAGTCCTCGCTTACACCTACGTCATAAAGTACACTTGAATCTTCATCACTTTCCAAACATCGCAGGTATAAACTACGTTTTCAGTAAATTTATTAACTTGTTTAAGTTACACTTTTTAAAGTTGTTTAAGTTACGCTAAGAACTGAAAAGCAATTTTATATTTTATGTTTTAATAACAAACATTCAAACATAACTTATCGTTAAGTATTAATAATAACATACCATAGTGGAAAAACGAGATATAGACATCAAACAAAAGCCATTGCAAAGAGGATTAAATAGCGAATCATTTTAAGCGTTTTAGCGAAAAACGACTTCAGTCACCTGAGGTCGTTTTTTCACTAACCTTCTCAATTGTACTTTCCTGCAACGAAATTTTTATTGCAGCCAAAATTCCAATGGGTATTTTTTTGTTTTGCAAGAAGTGTTGCATACTGAAATAAAAAACTGTTCACAATTCATGAGAAATTTTTACAATTGCATAAATTTGCAATCTCAAATGCATAAGATTGTGAATTGGGATATTATGTTTTTACACACATTTTTGTAATTGTTTTCAGGTTCACACATGATGTGTGACAAAAAATGCATTAACTGGCAAGGTTTGTGGACTACCTTAAATATTTAAATGTAATTTAAATCAGAGAAAAGTGTATGACTTGCAGATTAATGTTTCAAAAATAACTTTTTTCGTTCAAAGAAATTGCAAAATCATTATTAATCATTAAGTCTTTACAAATCAAAATCGAAATGTACGAATATAGTACCAATTACGCCAACCCCGATCTACAAACTTACTTTTGTCGTGTTGGTAAAAAATTTGTTAACAATATTTTTTTAATACATTCCTACAAATATTTTTCCAGAAAAAAATTTTATGAAATTTTATAACATTGATAGATATTATATAGAAGGAGTAACAGACCATGTCTATTTTTCAAAACTCGGTTTTAGAGGGTATAAGAGGGAAGAAAAAAGGGAAAACAAAATAAATAAAAAAATACTAATTTGCAAAATAAAAAGGAATTAAATAAAAAAAAATTATTCTTTTTCAGTAATTCCAATAAATTGCAACAGTGTAAAAAATAACGCTTTTATAAGCAGTTGTACATTACAATTTACATTGGCGGTATTCAGTGTTTGATGCAAATAGTCTTGCGAAATTACAAATGCGTTATATCATTCAAATTTAACAAAACATTAAACAAATTTAACAAGAAGAAAAAAGAGAATATTTCGTTTTATTGAAATTGAGAAATTAAGCAATCTATTTGTTATTTGAAAATATGGTTATATGTACATATGTATATTCAGCGGTTATTCGAATAACGATATTACTTAGAGTTTTTTTTTATGTGTTTGAGTGTAATTATTCAAATGAATGAAGTCAAGTCTTTTGGAAATTTAAAAATTAAAACTCGTTACAGATCTGTTTTATTTCTTAGAGGTGAAAGAATGTTTTTAAATAGTGTTTTTGTTAGTTTTATTTATAGACTAGCTGTACACGCCACTTCGCCAGCGTCCTTTGTAAGCAAGCGTGCTTTGTAAACAATCCATACCAAAGACCCTTACATTTTTACTTTTTAGGGTTCCGTACCCAAAGGGTAAAAACGTAACCCTATTGTTTTCGCTACAATGTCTGTCCGTCTGGCCGTCTGTCCGTTTGTAAGCGCCTTTTAACTCTTGAACCGCAATAGGTAGCCTCTTGAAATTTTTACAGATGATGTATAGCTGTTGCCGCTATAGCAACAAATACTAAAACTTATGGGGTGTTGCGATAGAGAGGTGTTATTCACGATTGTGTTTATTTCTTAAACTGTAGGAGGCATAGACTAAAGATTTACAAACAGTTACTCAAACTTAGATCGCTATATAAACAAGTCTAAAAAAATAAACCTAAAAGTTAAAGGGTGTTCCATTAGTAGTGTGATTTGCATGTATAAGGCCTAAGTTTTTAACCATAATAGGTAGACTCTTGAAATTTTCACAGAAGGTGTATAACTGTGGCCACTATAGAAACAAATCCTAAAACTTATAGGGTTTTTCGAAAGTGACGTGTTGTTTGCCTTTATGTCTATATTTCTTGAGCTTTAAGAGGCAAACACTTGAAATTTGCAATCAGTAATTTAAACTAAGTTCGCGTTATAAGCAAGTATACAATATTACAACCTAAAAATTAAAGGGTGTTCCGATAGTGATTTGCATGTATATGGCATAAGTTTTGAACGATAATAGGTAAACTCTTGAAGTTTTTACAGGAGGTGTATTAATATGGCTGATATAACAAATAGCAAAAACTAAAGGGTGTGCCGACAATGACGTGATGAACATTGACTAGTTTTTTAACCATAATAGATAGACTCTTGAAATTTTCACAAATGGTATATTTCTATGACCCCTATAAAAACAATAAAAATTTAAAGGGTTTTCCGACAGTGACGTGTTTTGCATGTATAACGACATATTTTTGACCTGTAATAGGTAGACTCTTCCAATTTGAATAGAAGATGTGGTGCCATGCCCGTTATGACAATAACTAAAAATTAAAGGGTGTTCTGACAGTGACATTTTTTATGTATATTAACTAATTTTTTAATAGTAATAGGTAGACTCTTGATATATTAATAGATAGGGAACTGCTATGGCAGCTATAACAAATAACAAAATTAAAGGGTGTTCCGACGGAGACATGATTTGTACGTAAATAGCCTTATTTTTAGAAAAGTAATAGGTAGACTCTTGAAATGTTTACAGTAGATGTTTGATTTCGGCCGCTGTAACAATTACTAATATCTAAAGGATGTTCCATCAGTGACATGTTTTTTATGTGTATTACCTTACTTTTTGAACCGCAATAGATAGGCGCATGTATATTTTTATAGAAAGTGTATTACCATGGCCGCTATAACAACAATAACTACAATTTAAAGGGTGTTCCAACAGTGATACAAAATTCGGGATTATGACTTTAATTTTAAAATTAAAGGGTGACTCATAAGACATGAAAAACTTACAACTTGAATTTTTAAAGTTGGATTAAACATAGTACGGAACCCTACGTGTATGAGTCTAACTCGCACTTGACTGATTTATTTTTTTAAGAGAAGTAACACTCAGGCAATTAATGCCTATATTAACTGTGTTACTTCCTTTAGAAACGGATAGTAGTAGATAACACAGATGGTTAGTGTGCTAGTAAAGCTTCGCTTATGGCAACACTGCAATTGCACGTTATGATTATTTTCGGCGTTGATTTATTGTTATGTGGCCAGCGTTTTTAGTTTCGCCTTAAACTATGATGCATATCAGTTTATGTATTTTTTACTTTATAATAAAATAAATTGTGCATATCCGGTTAGTTCAACTAAGTACTTTCACTACCTTTTTCCCGACTTTCTCTTGGAAATAAGATATTTTTGCAGAAAAAATTTCGCCTTAAACTATGTTGCATATCAGTTTATGTATTTTTTACTTTATAATAAAATAAATTGTGCATATCCGGTTAGTTCAACTGAGTACTTTCACTGCTTTTTCCCGACTTTCTCTTGGAAATAAGATATTTTTGCAGAAAAAAGAATCCTATATTGAGATCAGGATACTTAGGTATCTCTATTTGTTAAAATTCATCCAGTAGTTTTTACGTGATTCGAACGTAAAAGAAAAGCAGACACACATACAGACGGAAATGAGTTACTATTTTATTATATGTATAGATGGCAGTGTTATATTGCTTAATTTATAGACATATATAAAACACAAAATGTGTTTATTTCTATGTTTGTTTGTTTGTTTTTCGGAAAGCTATAGCTGCCTACACCAGTGAAACGATCTTTCTAAAATTTTCACAGTTTGTTATTAGATATACGGTTGGTAAAATAGGGTACTTATTTTTTATATTCCACGTGGGCGTGGCCCATAACCTCTATATTAACATACATAGTTTACGAAAAGATAGACTGGATTAGAATAGTGGGCGTGATATGTCTCATACAAAGTGAACAAAATATTATAGTGTATTATAGTGAACTGAATAAGGAGCACCTTGGAAAGTGAAAATTTATTATCGAACTATAATAGAACTACAATAGATAAAACCTTGAAGCTTTGCACGAGTAACCTCTATGCTAATGCGCATAGTCTACCAAAATACAAACTGGAATGGGGCAGTGGGCGTGGTACCTCCTATACAACTACAATAGGTAGAGTCTGGAAACTTTGCACAAGTAACCCTCAGAGTAATGTGCATTGTCCAGCATATAGACTGGATTAGGATAGTGGGAGTGGTACCTTCCATTAAAAGTAAATAATTTTTATCGTGTTAATACGTGTAGTCTAGCAAAAAATTGATTGGATGAAAATAGTAAGCGTCGTACATTGCATATAAACTAAAACATTTTCGATATGAGAATAGCGTGCGTTTTCAAGTTAATGGTTGGCTATACTTTTCTTGTTTTATTGTTTATTGTATTTTTTGTAGATAGGTGTAGCAAAACGCACGGGGGATAGCTAGTTTTATATAAATACATACATACATACATTTTTACATTTAACATATACATAAATAGTAATGTATATACAAGTGTATGGGGTTATATGCATTTGATATTCTATTCTATATAATATTTAATATAATATTCTATAATAAAGCAAAACAAATATGACAATAATTTTACGTATATATGTACACACATATGTATGTCTAAATGTTAGTAAAAAACTTTGCTTTATTTATAGTTCTTCAAAAAATTTTATAAAAATGTTTAAATATTTGCACCTTTTCTTGTGAGATTTTATTTTTATTGAGAATTTAGGTGCCGTTTTTTTAAGTAATTATTATTTTTTTTTTAGTTTTCATCATATTTTTAATTTATGTATTTTGGGCATTTGATGATTTCGTCTTTCAGTTTTTTTGCTACTCATCAGCAGTACGGGCTGTAGTGTCGATTTGTTTATTTTTCCTTGTTCTTCTTCCCCTCGTTTTATTGAATAAGTAGTGATCTATCTGTCATTAATTACAATAAAGTAATAAGTTTAAATCCTGGCGCCTAAGCAATTTCATTATTTCGACGCGTAAAAAATTAAATAATGTCGCTTAAAATAATGTAATCAAATTAATTGCACAAAATATGGCTACAATCAAAATAACGCCAGCGGTGCGTATTCCAAAAAAAATCCTTTAAAAAAAATATCAATCCTTTGAAAATAACCTTTTTTACTAACTCCAAAAATAAAATGAAAAGGTTTATCTTTAAGGAATGTCTTGTCCAGTTAGTAGCTCTCCAGCTATTATTGCATATACATATATGTATATGTTACTTGTGTCAAATGTGTCATTCAAAATCAACGAAATGCTTGTTAATTAAGCAACAACGCTTTTAGAAAAAAAGAACCGCAAAAAATCCGAAACTATTAGTCGAAATCAAATTGTTTGAGTATATATTCTGTTTGGGCACTTAAACACATACTGATCCTAAAGAAATATATAACTGAGATTAGAGTGAGAAAAATTTTATGAAAGAATGCAATAGAAATTAACGGATTGTAAAATTATTTCAATCAAAGATTTAAATATAAAAGATAAAAGAATAACATAAAAGTTTTTTTTTTTTTAATTTGGCAAAACCTTTACTGTCTGATAAAAATTAAGTTGAGCAGGCCTTTGGAATGTAGCGCGAAATATTGAATTTTCCATAATGCTGTATATCCTTTTATTGACTAGCTTTTGCCTTTTCTTTGCGCGAAATTGACTTAGTAGCGTCAGCCTTTCAGCCGGATGTAAGCGATATATTTAATTACTAAGAAGTTTAGAAGATCTCATACACCGTTTTTACTTCTTTTGAAACTTGAATAAAATATTGTCAGGACGCCCGGTGGGCAAAGCTAGTGTTTAATTGATTTTTTTAAGTTTTTAAAACTGAAATAAAATGAAAAAAAAACAATTGTAAAAATTTTGACATAAATACCACCGTGGAACAACAAAAACTTTTCTAAAATTAGGATTTAGAAATTAAAAGAGATAAGTGATTGCTTTGACGTGGATCAAACTTTCGTGCTAATATCAAATGTAAATAAGTAAAATAAATGACAAAATATAACATAATTGGCATCTAAGCCCCGTTTGTAAAACTTCTTTTTTCTATTTTAAGGACATCCTTTAAAAAAACCTAGTTAAGATATTTTTAAAATAAAAATATCTTTACTAGCAAGAAGCCGTCGCCTTCGCAGTTCTTCTAGTATTCTTTCCGACTATTTCACTGTTAGCTACAATTTTTTTTGGTCAATTTGCAAAAAAGGAAAAATCTTTTTCTGAATATTTTATATGGGGGAGACATTGATACAGTACACTAAATTCATGGGTTCTTTTCGACTTCTTTCATGCATCAATCCATTCTGGTACCGCTTTAGTGAATTAAAACTACCTTACTTTCATTGAGCCTCATGCTGTCACTAGTCTTTTACTCTGGCGAGTTTTGTCTCACGCTAAGGTCACCTCAGTATCATCATTTAAAAAGTTTTTTGTCGATGTTCATTTTGGCCGGGTGATATTTCAAGTTTTCATAATCTGTCACTAACTCAGTTAACAAATTTAAGGCATCCAGATTATATCTAAGCGGACATTTCTGGTCTTTCAGCCAATTTGTAGTGAAAAATACCAACACAATATCCCTGGCTGATAAACCAGCATATAACCTACTAGCCAAACGGGGCACCCAAACATGCATTTTAGTTGTAAAAGCTTTATTCTTATTTTTAGTCTTTTTTAATCGTTCATTTTCTTATAATCTTCTTATACCCTCTGCTCTCAGTGGAGCATAGGGCCTCAACAAAATTACGCCATTTATTTCGATCTCCTGCTATATTATTCAATTCATCTTTTTTATTGTACGTTTCCACGTTTATCTCTTTCTCGAGCTCTCGTGCCTTGTGGGTTCCACTGGAGGGACTGTCTACAAATTTCAGTTGGTTGTTTCCGCAGGGTGTGTGGAACAAGATTAACGTGAGTACCTGCCTACTCGGCCTAACCTCACGGTGGTCTTACCACCGAGTGAAACTTAGGCGTAGACTAGCGCCCCCATTGTGTAGTATAACAACACTTTACGATTGCCACCAATCGCTTTTTGTGTGTGATACAGTCACAATGAGTAGCAATTTATATAATATGGCAAGCCTTTCCAAGGCAAGCCTAGATCCACATTATAACCTCTTGCTTAGGGATTTGGAGACTATCCAAACTCCGTCTATTGAGAGTGTAACAGCACACTTGATCGACCTTGCACCTTACCTACTTAATCGATCTTAAATCACAACCACCACGTGTACCCCCGAAGAGGACCTCACCAATAACCGGTCACAGAGAGGATAGGCTCTCTGTGGGGCCACCGATTCCCGATTACCAGTCCTTTGGGCACTGGTCGGACCTCGAAGAGAACCCGTATTTTTTCACATACAGACCTTTTCTTCCAGATTTAGGCTCTAGGAACCCTAGCGTCTGGTGCCCCTATTTTCCCCGAGTGGACCGCGTCAAAGCATTTGCCATATTCCTGCAGTGACAATTGGAACCCCCGGGGGCACGTACTTCCGCAGGGTGTGTCCTATCCAGCTCCACCTCCTCCTTTCTCTAGGTGTATCGATACATGTTTACAATTATTCGCTCTTCATTTGAGATTGTCTTCCGCCACCAGATATTCAGGATTTTTCTTAAACACTTTTTTTTTCTTTTTTTTTTTTTCATAAATTGTTTATTGTATCTTCAATATTTTTGAACTAACAATAATTACTCGTATCTTAAGTCTAATATAAAAATATACTTTTTAAGTCCAGCCAGTGCTAGACAAAAATAATGTTTATTTCACGGATTTTGCAATCATTTGCGGGTCATCCCTCTAATGTACGGCCAAGAAAAGCAGTATGTCTTCTTTTTAGTCGAATGTAACCAGGTTCATTCAGCATGTTACGCGCCAAAGGGTTTGGGTGAGATTCAAGCCTCTTTAGATATGTGACTGCATGTTTCGCTATTTCTGCTTTAACTGATGGCAGTTTCATGTGTGTTAACTTGAAATCAAAGTGGCTTTTCCAAGTAAGGCGACGGTCAAGATGTATACCCAGATATTTAACGTCTGAAAGCTGTGGTATCATTTGGTTATTTATGCGAACAGGAGGGCATGAAGCCCTACGCAGTGAGAAAGTTATGTGAGTACATTTTTGCTCATTCACTTTTATTCTCCATTTTTCTAGCCATTTTTCCAAATTGAGTATGTGGTCTTGTAAAAGTTTTGATGCTTCTTGAGCACTTTCATGAATACTTAAAAAAGCTGTGTCATCTGCAAAAGTTGATGTGTGGACTAGGGTGCTAATTGGCATATCCGATGTGTACAGTAAATATAAAATTGGTCCCAAAATACTACCTTGGGGAACTCCGACTTCAATGAGCTGTGGCGAGCTTAAAAAGTCACCTTCTTTTAGTAAAAACTTGCGATTCGTTAAATAATCTTTTAAGAGCTTATACAAGTTTTCGGGCAAGTTCAGCTTTAGCTTAAATATTAGGCCTTCGTGCCAAACCTTATCGAATGCTTGAGAAACGTCGATAAAGAGCGCAGAACAGTATTTTTTTCTTCAAAGGTCGTTTTAATTACATTTACTAATCTGTGTGTTTGTTGGATCGTACTATGTTGTTTTCTGAAGCCGAATTGATGGTTCGGAATGCATCCTTTCGCGCTAAGAATTGGATTCAGCTTAGTTATTAATATTCTCTCAAATAACTTTGACACGTTTGATAAAAGGCTTATAGGTCTGTATGATTCTACTTTTGTGTGGTCTTTACCTGTTTTAGGAATCATAATTATCAAAGAGACCTTCCACTCTGTGGGAAAGTACTCAAGACGTAAGATGGCATTAAAAACAAACAGAATAATTCTGCGACCTATACGGGGCAACTCAACTAACATCTTGTTACTTGTTTTATCAACGCCAGGGGCTTTTTTGGTGTTTAAATCTGCTATTGCCCTTTCAATATCGTTAAATTCAAATCTTAGGGGTACTACGGCACTAGTCTCTACTGATGACAACTCAGCTATATCAGTACATACATTTGGGGTGAAAACCTTCTTCAAATGTCCAACAAACAAATTACTTTTTTCGGTATCATTCCTTGCCCAGTCTCCACAAGAAGTTCGCAACGGAGGCTTACGTACGACCGGTCTTTTAAGGTTCCTGCATGCACGCCATAATGAATAATCTGATTGTGCAGTTGCGTCGAGGTCTTCCAAGTAATTTTTCAGAGATGCTACTCTTCGAGATTCTAGCAGCTGTCTTAGCCGTTTCGTGCAATCTTTAAGTCTAGATTTGAGTTGAGAAAATCTGTGTGCTTGCCACTCCCTTCTAATTTTTCTTTTTTCAGCCAAGAGCCGCTCGACATCTACAAAATAAATTTGATTGTATCTAGCTGGTTGTCTGGTTTCTGTCGCATGTTGGGCAGCTGATTTAAGGTTTTGGTCAAAATCACTTAGACTCTGGTCCACATCTTCTGGTGTTCTTAGCGGTATGTTTTCCGAACAATGAGTACTGAGATACTTTCTATATTTCAACCAATTAATTCTTGTGCAAGTTGTTGGCGACACGATATTTTGCTGATTCCATATATAGACAATAGTGGGTGAATGATCTGAGGATAATTCGAGTGACGCTTCAACCTTAATCATTTCTCTCGAAATATCTTTAGTTACGCCAAAATCAATAACATCAGGTATTTTTTGTCGATCAGTAGGCCAATAGGTGGGTTGTCCACTTGATATCACATTCAGACGCATTTTTGAAATTGTATCAAACAAAACACAACCTCTTGGAGTTATTAGGCGTGATCCCCAAAACGTATGTTTAGCGTTGTAGTCGCCTGATGCTATGAAACAGGGACCTAGTGATTTGTAAAAGTCGATATATTGACTCTCTGATATTTGAAATCTAGGAGGTGAATAAATCGAAGAAATAACAAAGTTTTGATGATATTCTTCAATACAGATATTTGTTGCTTGAAGGTAGTCCTCACAAAAATCACACAGTAAATGATGTTTAATTCGAGCCGTTATTAGTATTGCTGAACCACCACATGCTCTGCCACGGGGGTCTTTAGTGTCATATAATATATAGCCATTGATTTTAAAAAAGCTATTTGTCTCTGAAACCATCATGACATCAAATTGTTGGTTCTTCAAGAAGTACTCGAGTTCATTTTTGTGTTGGCGTAAGCCGTTTGCGTTCCAGAAACATATTTTTAAACAGTTCATGGTTTCTTGAGTACCGCCTGCAACAAGATTGCATGCGAACCATTTCTTGCATCATGCTTAATTTCTGAGTTGACTTCCTTACCATAGAAAAAACTGGACAGCCTCTGTAGTTATCGGTGTGATTTCCATCGCAATTGCTACATTTTTTAACCTTCGAGTCATCCTTTGGTTTGTCGCATTGGGCGGAACAATGAAGCTCTCCACACACAACGCAAACCGGAGGCAACTTGCGGTAAGCCCTTGTATGGCCGTATTCTTGGGAATTTAAACACTGAACGGGTCCTGACCGCTTATGTGGTTCCTCTACACTTATCCTGCGGTGTAACAGATATTTTAGATTATAAATGGGATGCGTTTCGTTCTTCTTTAATCTAATATCCCCAGGTTCCAGTTCAACTCGAAATAGAGGTTGAGGGACACGCTCTCGATTTCTGAGATTGTCAACGTTTTTAACCTTAAATCCTGCTTTTTGGAGGCCAGCTTTTATTTCCACTGGATTAACATATGAGTCTACACCTTTGATGACTACCTGTAGGCCTTTGCTACTCTTCAGCTGATAGGTATAAAAATTCTTATTGGAGCTTTCAAACTCCTTTACTGTTTTACGATAACTACTTTCGTCTATAAAATGAATTTTAGTTTCATCAATGTTACCACGCTTGATTAGAATTACATAGAATGAATTTTCCCCGATAACTGAAATTAACTTATTTATTAATTCATTCGAATTTTTTTCCCTTAAAAAAATTGGTGGTTGTTTAAACGACTTGGGTGCCGTTTTTTGTTCACTTGTTTCGCTATCTGAAATAGTAAAACGATTTTGGGAACTTATTCCGTTAGCCTCCTGATCTTTAACTACTTTGGACATTGGTGCAATCTGCGAAGATTTAGGGCTTCGACCTCTTTTCAATACAGTTATATATCTGTCCATTCCCACTTGCGTCTTAAGTTTTTCTGCACTATCCATATTACTGTTGGTAACACTGTGTTCAGAAGGCGACTTGTTTGTAGTTATATTATTGTCATCGCTTAGCAAAAGCGACGAACAATATTGGGCACGTATAACTAGCGTAGAATTTACACACAAATTATTTTCAGTTTTTTTTTTATTTTTATTTAATACAATATTGTCCACATTTTTATTGCTTAAATTAAAGAGGCTCATTAGCCCTTATTGTTTTTGTTTTATTTTTAAATTAGCAATTCAATATGCCGTTGTAAAAAATAAAGAGAAAGAAAGAAAAAAAAATTACAGACAACTTTGTTTTGTTGTATTAAAACAGGTTTGTTTTTTTGTTTGAAATTATTCACACAATGCATGTTTTGTTTTTTGTTAATGCGAGCTAAAAAAAATCGCGTCCGCACTTATCAACGCCAAAAACAGAACTGGCTGTTTTTAAACACTTGTTGACAAAAGTTTGAAGCATCTTCGAGAATGCTTCCGTCATTAACCACGTTTCGCATCTGTACAGAACTTATTTTCCCGTAGAGTTAAATAAACATATTTTTGTACGACTTAAAACAGAGGATAATCTCCAGATTTTTAAGAGCTGAGAAAAAGCACCTTAGATATCCTGCTTAGAATATCGTTAGCAGTACCCCTGTCTGTTGAAATTACACAGTTGTAGGAGTTGATATTTTCAATTAAATCAAAAGAAATGCTTGGGTCGAGCGTGTTTATCTTCAGTGCTTTCGCCTTATTTGAGTTGATCTTTAAACCCGCTACATAAGATTCGGCAATGATGTCATCGATTTTTCTTTGCATGTCACTGTGTCTTGAAGACAAAAAACATATATCGTCATTATATGCGAGATCTTCTAAGTGATGTTGGAATGTCCACTGGATTCCATGATTTTCCCTATCTTCAATTGCTTGTGTGAAGATATCGTCCAAAAACTATGAGGAATAGTAAAGATAACATGAGGCAAACTTGACATACTCCAAAAAGATGTCAAGTTGTCAAGATGATATTGAGGTGAACCTTATTTTGGTTTGATAGGAAATTGGATCACTAATATTCATATATATAAAAAAATTAATTATTACAACAAAATTTTAAAATTTGTTGCTGATATCTGAAAATTTCGAAAAATTATGGTAAAAACGGGCATTTTAGAATATATAGGCCAAAGTCCAAATTTCGATGTAAATTAGGTCATATTGTGGGACCCCTATCTTCTACAGGGATGATTACTTTTATACGATTTTTTTTAACGTACACACATATAGTTAGCTTATGCAAAAATATAAAATTTGTATATATTCCCACGAAAATTTTTTCTAAAAAAAACAAAACGTTAACGATTTTTTTTTATGCAAAAGTACACAAAAAATGCAATAATTTTGGATTTTTTAAATTGAAAATCGTCTAGTTTTTAACTTAGTAAAGATGAAATTTTCAAATTTATGAAAAATATTTAGAATTTTGGTCGCTAACTATTATAAAAAATTTAGGTAAATATTTTGGAAAAACTGGACCAGGGTGCGAAGAATCAAAAATTTTATTTCCTAAAATGTTTATAAGTCAATCATTTTAAATTATTATTTGCAAATTTAGATACCATTTTGTAGGTATTGACAATACCTTTAAGACCATGTATAATTTTCAAAAATCAGAATAAAACTGAAGAAATAGCAATCTGTAAAATAATTTTCAGGTGAGAGGTTCCCAACTTTGAGACCACATAGCGCGACCCCTGGTGGGTGTATAGTACTCACCTTTAAATCTTAAGTTCATATACTCCTCTGTTATGTTCATGTCATATTTTGGATCGGCTTAGCAGTTTATAAATTACTAGGTTATTTCCACAATAATTTGATTCTGCCCCAATGTGCTGTGCTAGACAAAAAATTGTATGTTTCACGGGTGCTGCTATCACTTGCGGGTCATCCCTCTGATGTTTGGGAGAAAGAGAAGCAATGTCCCTCCTTCTTAGACGAATGTAACCACGTTCATTTAGTAACTTACGGGCCAGCGAATTTGGATTTGTTTCAAGCTTCTTTAAATACGTTATTGCATATTTCGCTATTTCTGCTTTAACTGATGGCACGTTTAGATGTTTGTGAATGTTAGCGTTTTTTATATACCAGGGAGCAGATGTAATCATACGTAGTATCTTATTTTGGCGCCTTTGAATTTTTTCTACATTGCTAGCTGAGGCAGTGCTCCATAATTAAATGCCAAAACACAAAATTGGTTTTAGATTTGACTTGTACAATAAAAGTTTGGAATCTAAGGCGAGAGTAGAATTTCTGCCTATAAGCCAGCTTAGTTGCACTGCTTTTAACTTCATTTGTGTTAATTTGGATTCAATGTGGCTTTTCCAAGTAAGGTGCGGGTCAAGATATATACCGAGGAATTTGACGTCCGAAGGCTGAGGTATCATTTGATTATTTATGCGAATAGGGGGGCATGAGTCCCTACGCAGTGTGAAAGTTATGTGAGTACATTTTTGTTTATTCACCTTAAGAAAGCTGTGTCATCAGCAAATGTTGATGTGTGCACTCGGGTGCTAATTGGCATATCTGATGTTTACAGCAGGTATAAAACGGGTCCCAAAATTCTACCTTGGGGAACTCCGGCTTCAAACTTTCGATCAGTTAAATAATTTTCTAACAATTTATATAAGTTTTCGTTCAGCTTTAACTTATATTTTAGGCCTTCATGCCAAACTTTATCGAATGCTTGAGAAACGTCGATAAAAAGTGCAGAACAGTATTTTCTTTCTTCAAAGGTCTTTTTAATTAAATTTAATGATCTTTGTGTTTGTTGGATCGTACTATGTTGTTTTCTGAAGCCGAATTGATGGTTCGAAATACTTTCGCGCTAAGAATTTGATCAGCTTAGTTATTAATATTCTCTCAAACAGCTTTGGTATGTTTAGTAAAAGACTTATGGGTCTGTATGATTCACCCTTTGTATGGTCTTTTCCTGGCTTAGGTATCATAGTTATCAAAGAAATCTTTCGCTCTGTAGGAACGTACTCAACACGTAAAATGGCATTAAAAACATAAAGAATACATTTTTTGGCTACACTGGGCAATTCGAGTAACATCTTGTTAGTAGTTTTATCAATGCCAGAAGCTTTCTTGGTTTTAAATCAGTTATTGCAACTGCCGGACTAACATCGACAGTTGGCAGATCAGCTATATCAGTCAAGACATTTGGAGTGAAATCATTTTTTAAATAACCAACAAAGAGATTTCGGTATCAATTCTTGCCCTGCCTCCACAAGAAGTTCCTAAGAGAGCTGACGTACGACTGGTCTTTTAATGTTTCTATATGCACGCAATAATGAATAATATGATTGTGGAGTTGAGTCCAGCTCTTCCAGGTAATTTTTCAGAGATCCTATTCTACGAGATTCTAGTAGGTCTCTTAGCCGCTTTGTGCAATCTTTAAGTCTGGTTTTCAGTTGAGGAGACATGCAATTGCCACTCATCCTCCGAAGTTTTCTCGACATCTACAGAATAAATGTTATTACATCTGCCTAGTTACCGGGTTACTTTTGCATGTTGATCAACTCATTTAAGGTTTTGGTCAAAATAAATAAGACTCTGCTCTACGTCTTCTGGTGTTCTAAGTGGGACGTTTTCCGAACAATGCGTACTGAGATATTTTCTATATTTCAATCAGTTTATGATTGTACCAGTTGGTGACACAATATTTTGTTGGTTTCACAATAGTAGGTGAATGAACAGAGGATAAATTAAGTAATGCTTCGGCTTTAATCATTTTTCTTGAAATACCCTTAATCACGCCGAAATCAATAACATCCGGTATTTTTTTCTGGTCAGTAGGCCGATAGGTGGGCTGTCCACTCGAGATCACACTTAGATGCAATTTTGAAATTGTGTAATTGACATATTAAAAATATTTAATGTTTATATTCAATTACTTAATCAAAAATACTTTAAATAGGAATTTATGAGTGAAGATATCAAACTTTTACATATAATTACGCCGTCCCAAACAATTTTCTACAGAAAGTTGGACTTCATTTTTGATTATGGTGGATTTAAAAAACAAATTTAGTACAATTAAATTTCCAATGGCAACGCAGTTTACAAAACATGAGATTGAATCATGCATATTAATTTTCAATTACAAATCAGGTACAAAAGAAATTGTCTACATAATTTGAAATTTTAATATAAATTGGTTGAATTTGCTGCATAAAAGCAATATAAGCGTTACCAGTGACTACTTATTACACAGATTTTCTTGATTTTTTCAAAGAAAAAATTTAAGCCCAAGTATGGGCTTACCGGTTTATATCTCTTGTTGAAATGTTGATAAGCTATGTTTAGTGAATCAGAGGATATCAGCCTTTTATTCCTTAGTTTGGTGGCAGGGCTACTGCATTCTACAAAGAGTGTTGCTGATCCATGGTCCTTCAAACTTGCCGTGTACCCGACGTTTATTATAACTATTTTCTGCTATAGTGGGATGTTTCGCAGGGTTATTCCGCCATTTATGCTGTCGCGCTATATCCTCCTCCAATGTCTGCGTGAAATCTGTGCTTCTCTTCTATGGAAAACTACTCACCAGCAGAAATCAACGCCCTAATGAGAAGGAAAAAAATATGGATGGATTGGGTACACTCTGCGAAAACCTTACGATGACCTTCCTCAGGCTGCACTGGCCTGGAATCCGCAAGGTGTATAACAATATAACAACAAAAACAAAATATGCGAGACTTTTTTATGTTTTCAAAAATCCACATTATCTTCAGGAGAGAAAATTCGAAAATTACTATAAATCGCAAAAAACCGTTAAATCAAATAACTATTTGGCTTATGATCAAGTGATTACAAATGACAAATGCTGCTGTCATTAGCAAAACAATAAATGGGATGAAAAGTTTGATAAAGAAGGTCATGTAGAAAACTAAGAAAAGAAGTGGTTAAAAATATGGTACATAACGAACATCCAAAAGAAGTACCTAAGCAGTCCAGTGGGGCGAAAGTGTGCAGATTTTTGAATACGTTACAAATAAGGTTTCAAAAGCTTAATAATGGTACCACAAATTTCTACAACATTCGAGAGTGTTTTAGATGATGTTTTAGGTGACGATGTTCCCAAATATTTTAGACTATTCTAAGCATCTCTCAACCTTTTAAAATCTTTTGGAGAAAATTTCAGCCCTGA